>CM029280.1:7608050-7635458 GCA_016920895.1 Vaccinium myrtillus
ACTTTAGAGAGTTGGTGGTGGTGAGTGATGACTGATGGGTTTCAGGGAAGGGATCCTATTCACGTCTAGATTTTTTATATATAGGCCCCGATTGGATTGGGTATTATTTTCATGGCGATAAGATAAGAGAGGAATTATTTTTGGAGGGTTGACCCACATTGATGTGATGTTTATAGAGGGGGATAAAAAAAAGTAGATAGTTTGGATGAGGGATTAAACAGTGGGATAACTTTTGACTTGGTTTAGATGACTTAAAAATAAGAGGGGATGACTGATGGAAAAAGCTATTAAATGACTCTTTTGCCTTTGTGTGGTATACCAAACCTTAGTTTTGATGATGTCATCAGGTGTGATGAGTGGAGAGAGATAGAGAGAGAGAAATAAGGAAAATGAAACTAAACTGAGAAACGAACAGGGCCAATACAGTAATACATTGGAAAGTAGAGGATGTACCCATTTTATCTCTCTCGTTAATACTAAAAGGCTGTCTACCCTCTCTCTCTCTCTCTCTCTCTCTCTCTCTCTCTCTCATCTCTTAGTCTTCTTCTCCGGTTAAAGCTGCAATTTGGAAAGCAGAGGATGAAAATCGGCCACCGACAAATGATTTGGGGTTACGGTAGATCTGCCTTTGATTTTATTTTTTGTTTAACATCTGTATTTTTTTCACTGTGCCGGTTTTCGTCGCTGGAGCTCGCCGGAACTCACCGTGTATCACCTTCTTAGTACCACGAATAGCCCACCATCTCTACACTGTTGAAAATCCGACCGTTTTCTGTTAAAAATTAGCTAGGGGAAGGGGATAAAGAGGGGTGTATTGGTCACTCTTCTCCCGGATAATTTTTGGGGAGAGTGAGGGCAGCCAAAAAATTATCAGGGAGAGGCACCTCCATGGGGTAAAGCTTAGAGGGGGTGAAAGGTTATCGGGGAGGGAGAATTGGGTTGCCAAACTGGGTAATAAGGTGGGGGCTTCTCTTAAGAGGGGGTCAAATGTTATCCGAGGGAGATATCCCCCATCCAAACGAGGTGATAGTTCAATCGAGTTTTGGATTTTGTGGCCTTATTTTTGGCTCACAAGTCATAACAATTATCCATTCCGTTTATTTTGTAGAACTCGTCGAATAGAACATACACGAAAGACACTAACTTCGTCGAATGGCGATAACTGTATAAACGAAACAGATTTGTGAAATGAAAAATGTGATATATAAGTTTGAAATTATATTTTGTTTATATATTTTTTATTGCATAAATCTATTTTGTTTATATGGTTAATGAAGTTCGATCAAGTTAATTTTTTACGTGTATATTCTATTCGACGAATTCTACAAAATGAAAAGAACCGATTCTCGTTATGGGCAAAAGAGGGGCCCACAAAGTCCAAAATTAGATAATAAAAAAATTCGGCATGAATCGGGTCCTTCTAGGGAGAATTTATTTAGTTGTCCTAGTCAGCCGGTTTTTTAACCAAAATATTATGCCTACAAAACCGATGTATGTGCTCATCCTAAAGTCATTCCTTAATTGTAAAATTTTCTTTTTTGGATTATTTTCAGAAATTTCAATTAGTATTTGTATTAACATTTCTTTATATTAATTTACAATTCAAGATCCCCAATTCAGGAATAAAAATATTAGAATATTAAATTCAGTACTTACAGTTATCATATTGAGCTGAGTTTTTATGATAACTCGAACAATTATTTTAAAATTAATGAGCGAAATTATTTGTGCGAGATCTTGGAATAGGTCCAACACATCCATCGGTACCTTTTTGGCACCCCTTGTCAATACCTATGCTCGAACTCTAATACCTTTGGTTGACAATACTTTTTTTTTGATCGGCAACAAAAATTTATTAAGAATGCTCGACAAAGGTTACATCAAGCGAGAAGATCCAACCAAAGGTTGGAGCACCCAAAGGGCAAAGACCAAACACCCATGTTTAGTACAATACTAGTGACAATACTAGTGACAAGTTTAGTACAACCTGACCAAACTGAACTACTTAAAATAGCTACCAAACCAACTGACGTGTCTCTGAAAGTGATTTCTGCGGTGTAGTGCTAAATATGTGTAAAAATCTAGCGAATGAAACCAATTTCATCCCGAATTATGAATGTGGAAATCGAGAAATCCCATTAAAAATAAACGGCATGGATAATTCTAAATCGCACCCTCCATTTTACAAAACAACAAACACACATGCAAGTTGTTCGGGTATCCAACTATTTCCTATCAACTTACTTTCAGCATAATTTATCTTCCTCTGTGAAATGTGCACGATTCACAATTCGAGTCATCAACGTGGGCCATGGCTGGAGCTTACTCTGTTAATCTGTGGGAGTCACAAGGACAGAAGGACTGGAGTCTGGATGGAAATAGACCTCAACTTAAAAAATAATAATAGTAATAAAGGTTTTGGACATGTCACAGCTGCACTGACCATTTTTTTTTATAGTAGGACATATCTTTGTAGAACCTTTTATATTACAATAACCAAATAAAAAGAAATAAGCAGTATAATAGGAAATTTCACCCCTGGTCGTCTGTCTTTGACCAAATGGGGCACGAACACTCACTGACCATCCTACTATAAACTATATATTCTAAAATCCCTTGATTTGGCTAAATCCAAAAAATTAATTTTTTGGTTTTTTTCGTTTTGTCCTTATTAAAAAAAAAATTGCATTTGTTAGTTTTCGGTCAATTTTTTGTGGTTTCTTGGCTTGTCTCGACGAGAGGAATCTAAAAAATATAAAATTATAAGCTAAACTTAAAGTTCTGCGAATAAAGACCAAAAATAATCCAAAAAACCGGTTTTTTGAATAATTTTTCGTCTTTATTCACAACTTTAAGTTTGGCTAACAATTTTATACTTTTTAGATTTCTCTCGTCGAGACAAGCCAAGAAACCACAAAAAATCGACCGAAAACTAAAAAATGCAATTTTTTTTTGAATAAGGACAAAACGAAAAAAAATCAAAAACCCAATTTTTTGGATTTAGCCAAATCAGGCAGAGTGAAGTTCACCACTCGTTGAGTGGGACCGAAGTTGTTTTCAAGAATCTCTGTATCCATTCAGCTCCACAAAGGGCAAAAATAGGAATAAATAATTTTATTTGCAACTCTAATATAGTGGGCCCACCACATATTGCGATTTTCAATACTTTCAAGTGTGTATGTGTATATATTTTAAAAAATCAGGTGAATAAGATAATTGTGTTCACATAATTGTAATATTTAGCTTAAGGCCTAGTTTGTCAATTGATAAAATCTTGATAAAATTAAGATTTTTGAGACAGGTAAGATACAAGTGTTTATTTATTTAAAATTACGATACGATTTCAGTTGTTGGACCATTAGAATTAATGCGATTACTAGATTGGTTCTCCTTTTTATCCACACCTAATAGGGCCGAGTTTAGGCATACGCATACCCTAAGTAGCATTGTCATTTACATAAAACAAGGAAAAAAAGCTCAAACTTCATGCTAAGGACCATAAGGATGTCATTAGAAAAGCACTCACATATGACAATATTTCACATGTATTTTTATTTATTCAATGTCCAGAGAGTCTGTAAAAAATAAAATAAAATATCCAAAGAGGATAAGCCTTAACACTAATGCATGAATTATTTTCCCTTTATTTAATTCCCTTTTTGATATTACTCCACATTCTGTTGGACAGGGAGAGGGATTGATGAAATCTGGTGATGGGATGGATGAAGATGATGGCATGCATAAAAGGGAAAAAATTTTGGGTACCGAGTGGGTACCACGTGGTACCCGAACATTGTATCCGGGCAGTCCAAAAGTGTATTGGACGGTCGAGATCGAAACCCTCTCTCTCCTGTTTCTCTCTCTTTAATCCGAGCCGACCAAAACCGAAATGGACGGCCTAGATTGCGCGAGCGGGTACCACGTGGTACCCACTCGGCACTGAAAAATCTCTCGCATAAAAGGTAGCTAAAAAGCCTCGAAAATTTAGTTGCTCGTCTTGTGGTATCGTTACGTGGTATGCCAATATCTTAATCACCACGTATTTTTGTAGAGTCCAGTACAAAGTTTATAAACTCTCCGAAAATGTGAGGTGAATAAGAGTCACGTGATAAAGCCACACGCCGACGAGATAATTACTCTAAAAGGCTCCTCATTTTCGTATGGGGAACATATAATACGTACAGAAAGAGGGGCTAGATCTCCCCAACAACGTCCACATTCGGTCTACCGACAAAGTGGTAGGTCCCCTTTGGATTGAGCTTTCTGTTTTTGGAATGGGATATAAGTTTTTTTTTTAATTCAACAAAACCTTTAAAATGAATTCAATAAAATCATATTCTATTGGAGTGGTGTGGGGTTTGACCCGTCACCAAATAAACTGTCCATTAAATGGTCTATCAATTGCGTTGGAAGGCAATTTTGGACGAGATATGTTCAGAGCGGAAATATATATGATGAACGAAAAGCGTAGAAAAACACAAATTTTGAAGTACATTTTTCAACATAATTGGGTCGAAGCCGTTAAATTCACGTGGACCCATATGCATTCACTTATTAACATAAAAAAAAAAATACAAAATCTTCATTTCTTTTGATCATGGTCAAATTCTGCAGTTAAACTAGTCTAGAGCTTATGTTTGATTAATTACAAGCTCATGCATCAGCAAGGACTCAGTGCAATAGTAGATAAAACATAATTAAATGACAGTAGCCAAACGCCAATGTGTGGCCGTGGATGCATATAAAAGAGGACTAATAAAGCATTGCGTATCACGTGGCGTTACTTACGTGATACTCTGAATCATTCAAGTAGCGATAAGTTATCCGATAGGAGAATTGTCATATTTGCTTTTGTTGGTTGGATGAGAGAAAACGGGTGACCCGGTGGCGAATTTTTTTTTTTTTTTTTGCGGGAATTAAGTTGCACACGGCAATTAATAAAATCTTGATAAAATTAAGATTTTTGAGACAGGTAAGATACAAGTGTTTATTTATTTAAAATTACGATACGATTTCAGTTTTGTAGACCATCAGAATGCGATTACTAGATTGGTTCTCCTTTTTATCCATACCTAATAGGGCCGAGTTTAGGCATACCCTAAGTAGCATTGTCATTTACATAAAACAAGGAAAAAAAGCTCAAATTAAACTTCATGCTAAGGACCATAAGGATGTCATTAGAAAAGCACTCACATATCACAATATTTCACATGTATTTTTATTTATTCAATGTCCAGAGAGTCTGTAAAAAATAAAATAAAATATCCAAAGAGGATAAGCCTTAAAACTACATGTGTGAAACATTTTTTTTTTTTTTGCGGGAATTAAGTTGCACACGGCAATGCTAAATGGTACTCGGGGAATATCAAATAATTGGCCTATAAAGTAGGCTATGATGATCCTGTCTAGGAAAGCAACATTGCTTTTTCTAGATTTGTATATCATGATTTTGGATGTAACCATTTGGTTGGAAGAAAGGAATGAGAATCGGAATCTTTCTTCTCTTTTACTTTGCATTTTTTTTTCTTTTCATGCAAAAGGCATTCTCTCAATATGGAGGGTGAGTGGGAAGAGCATTTAGCTTTTATGCATCCAACATATCACTCACAAGAAGAAAAAAGATACTCCTACCTTCATATAAAGCAATCAAAAGAGCACCTCCACGAAGAGACAAAAGAATAAGAAGGAAAATCACACCGCATTAGCTAGATACTAGCGTTGTGCCCGTTTGATGCACGAGACAAAAAAATTACATTAGTTTATTTTTTTGGCAGTTGTGGAAAGTTAATTTGCTAGAAATTTGGAAAAAAGAAAAGAGAAAAAAGGGGTAGTGGGTTGGGGAGAGGGAGAAGTGCCACATATGAGGGAGATAGCCTACTTTTATGGAGGTTTGAGTATTTGTTTGGAGACTTTTGGTAGCTCAATACATTGCTATAGTATGTAATGATGATGATGATTTGATATGTCAATCAGTATCACGGCCCCACCTCCCCCCATCCCTTTCCCTTTGCTCCGCCACCCTCTCTTCACATCCTCGCCTTTTCAAAACCCACCCTATGATCTTCGACCTCACACCGCCTCTGCCTCCATTTTACCCCATCCGCCCCTCCACAGCCCTCTGTCACCCTCCACCGCCACTGCCTCCTTTTACCCATGTCGCCCCCACTACAGCCACCGGTGGGGGGTTAGTGGTTTTCCAGATCCAGTGATGTTTGTTTTGACGCAGAAACTTGAGAGGTCGGGCCTCCCTTTGGGGAACAAAGCCTCCAAAACCTGAAGGCGGCGGCTATGGAGTATTATGTCTTTCCCGGAGCAGCAACTCGGCATAAGCTCATAGCATTTTGGAGTGACTCAGTGTGACTTATTGATTGTTTAACTCGGGGTGACTACGTTTTGATATGAGTTGTGTCGAGTTTGTTTATTTCCGGTTTGTTTTTAGTTTTGTGTTTTGTTTCCCGTGGATTATTCTTACACATTGTGGTTGCGTGTTTTGTCGGCTTAGCCGGAGTCGCTTTATTGCGCCAGAGCTCGCGGCGCCAACGAGAGCTCGTATAGAAGTGTCGTCCTTTTCGTGACGAGGTTTCATCGTCGCTGTAGCCGGTGGGATGATCTCTTAGTCGCGAGATGCCGGCATTGGCTTTCTATAGGTTGATTCATGGTTTTTTAATCCCCAACAAAGCTCATTGATATCTTGGATCTGGATTGCTTTAGACTAAGGGGGTTGGGGTGCTTTCATCTGATACTCTGTTGGGAGTAAAGTTAACCTTCTCGGTAGCGCTACCAAGCTTTTGGTGTAGCGCTACCTAGGACCTAATTTCGGGACATAGCATATTGTAGCGCTACAGGTATTTCCCTGTAGCGCTACCGAGGCCTTAAAATGCCTTTTAGGGTTTCGGCCGACTTGTGTGTTGGGTAGATCGAAAATTAGTTTTTCCAAAGCGTGAAAAATAGAGAGAGGCGAGAGAAAACCAATCTCAGAGAGATTGTGAGAAGACTTTTACTCCTTGATTCGATTTCATAGTGGACTGGTGTGGCTCCCGTGGTTTTTCCTCACGTTGAGGTTTTCCACGTATATCTTGTGTCTTGCTTTTCTTTCCGGTTTTTCATTACGCACATATTTGTTTGCTTTTTCTGTGATTCATTGTTCCCAAGATCCGTAGGGGCGTTTTCGTTGTAGGATTGAACAGGTGTTCGCGATAAAATCCATAACATACTCCACATGTACTCAACCTTATTTTGTGTTTGTGAAGAAGAGCATTATGCTCGTGTTAGGGTGTAGACATTAGCTTCCTTTCATGCTTTATTGTGTATTTCCATTTCCTTATTTTGTTTGGAGATCTTTGTAAGTAATGAATGCAGTGGCGACTCCAAGAATTTCGGATGCCTGGGGTCATCCATAGACATCAATACTCTTACTAAACTATATACGATTCCCATACAATTAAATGACCAATATCTTAAGTACATGCAAATTCATTTGACTTGGTCATGCTTTACACCTTAAGCAATATATAACGTAATTTGCATATATGTACTATAATTATAGCTATTTAATAGATTCTCAGTCCCAAAGATGGGAAAAGAGGAACTAATTTGTTTTAGTTTGTACGCTGTCGGTTTAATTTTATTGGATTTTTCCAAAGATGGAAAAATTATCTAGGATACTGACACCGTCGGATCGTTTTTTTTTTTTTTTGGTAAATCAGAAATGGATTAAAACTTAGAGGATAAGTCAAAGAACATCATCAGGTACAACAAACGAAACACAACAAAGCAAACTAAAGACAACTAGATGAACAAGTGCAAATAACACTAATCTAGGATCTGGCGGATATTCAGCCTATCCCTTGTCATGAACTCTCGAATTTCCAGAGGTGGTCTGTCGGATACCACCAACTCCTCATTCTGTTCAACTCCAAGACCAGCTAGGAAATCAGCGCAAGCATTGGCACTCCAGTAAGTGTGTGTAAGCGTGCTCCCAGTTTGGTTCAGGAGGTAGTGCCCCATCATTTATAATGTTACTTTGGGGGTGATTGGGATTGGCTCTGTCATTGAAGAGAAGGACTGCTATTTGGGAGTCTGACTCTACTTGAACATTAGAAAGCCCTTTTTCTAGGATGATGGTTAACCCCTTGTAAATAGTCCAGATTTCCGTTTTCTAGACTCGAATTTGCTATCATTCTCCCGTGGTATCCAAGTAACCCAATCTCCTTGTCCATCTCTGATTAGACCTCCAAAGCCCGCCTTCTGGTGCTTTCAAACCAACACCCATCTGTGTTGAGTTTTAGGGTACCTGTGTTGGGAGGAAACCAAAGAGTTAGTCGGTTTAAAGGGGGGTTAGGAATAAAAAGGGAATTAAAGGCCTCCACGATTTCAGAAGCATAGGAAGATATATTCTTGAAACTCATTTCCGGTATCGACTCTATATTGTCAAAACTCATTCTGTTGCGATCTTTCCAAATTTGCCAAAGAGTGATACCAAAAATGATATTCCAAGGTATATTCGTTCCCAAATGTAATTTTTTTTCCTTTTTCAGATTGCCAGTGATCCAATCTGACGTGGAGTTTATAAATCCCGCTCTCATTAGCCGACCTGAGGGAATTTTGTCCCAAATCACAATGGCTTTAGGACAATCCCTAAACAAATGATCCAAGTTTTCCAGAGCAAGGTTGCATCTAGGTGCTTGACCGAAATCCTAGACCTAAATTAATGGGTTGCCCCAAGCGTAGGGCTGAGACCGGTGTAGCACAATACCCGGTAAGACCGGAATCGAATCCACAGGGACGCTGGAGAATGCTTAACTAAAAATTCGGGTTGAGAGATTTAACATGGCTCTTAGGTAGCCACCCCTTGTAGTGTGATGGGAAGAATTAACTAAACTAGAGTAAATCTGGTTTTACTTAAATTATTTAGAAGAAGGTACGGTCATAGGGTTCATAACACAGGTGACCAGGTCCGGACATTCCCTGCTCCATTCGGTGTTCCAAAGAAAACATTAGATTTTAGAGAGAAAAAGATACCCCGAAAGATGCGAATTCTCACGGTTGCCATTACCCAGGTACAGCGAAGAACAAGTTTTGGTCCCCCGTTCCCTGCGTTACATGGGCTCCGACAAAGCTCGGATTCGTCCAACGGAAGTTCTTTAATAACCTAAAATTGCTTTTTCCATCATTGATTTTGAAAATAGGAGCAAGAACAAATCCAGCCCTGGCCACGGCGTGTTAATCACCCCGCGACTACTCCTATGCGACTACTCACACATAGTAACTTGAACAAATAACAGGATTCTGAAATTAAGCATGCTAATATACTCGAATATGGATTAAGGCAAAAGATTCGAATACAAATCACGGACAAACTCCCGTGAACTGAAATTAACGTAAATCAAAAGAAAGTTACCAGAACAATACTTGAATCCTCGAACAAAACTTTAAAAACTTCAATGGAAAGATCTCCGGAAAGTAGAATCTCCCAAAAGAAATAATCGGCTGCTAATTGGAAGAAAAGAAAACAAAGTTCGAACCCTAATTCGTCCAAAAAACGAAGCATTTATATCCACCCGAAGTCAAACACGTGACAAGACAATCGACTGATTTTAAGCCATCCGGTATCGATACAGGAAAAGCCCTGTATTGATACCCAGAGCTTCTGTTCGCTCCATATTGCCTAGGTATCGATACAGGCAAATCCCTGTATCGATACCGAGACCTTCAAAATGCTCTTTAAGCATGTTTGCTCGTCCTTACTTGGGTCCCACCGGTTTCCAACATGCCCGATGTCTTGTGTCCACTTTACGTACTCCTCCGGTCCGTTTCCTACAAAATAAACACAACAATACCAAAACAAAAGACAACACCGCATCAAGTAAAAAATAGAATAAATCGCGCCTCTAATGCGCTAATTCGCCCTACTTAGGCGCTTATATCTGTGACATCGCGCGCATATCACTAGGACAACAAACGGAGGTATTAATTCCTCTTTTAGCACGCATCAAGTTGGTGGGAAGTTTATCATGGAAAATAAGCGAAAAGAAGGTTTTCAATTTTTGAGGGAGCTTCATTTTCCATAACCACTTCCAATCCTTGATATCATTCACATCTTTATTGATAAACTCATATGCAGCAGAGGTAGAGCAGCTGCCATTGGAAGAACCCGTCCAAGATGGGTGATCACTGGCTTGATTAAATAAAGGCAACATCGTATTGAAAATGTCAGCACAGGACATATCATCCACAATGTGATCAATGTTGTCCAGATTCCAATTCCCATTGTCGATAATATCTGCCACCTTAGTGTTGTTTCTAGTATGTGAGCCGGGATGTCTCTTACCTAGAGGACCATTCCCACACCACCGTCATTCCAAAGGTCATTAGAAATACCGTCACCTATGGACCATTTGATACCCTCTTGAAGAATATCTCTAATGTGAATTATACTCCGCCACGTATGAGAGGCAACTCTATTACTCGGCCAAGAATGAAGAGAATGATGTTTTAAATATTTGCTCTTGATAATTTTAGCCCATAGACTATCCTCATCATTCATAACTTTCCATCCAAGTTTGGTAAGGAGAGCAAGATTTTGGTTTCTTACTTTTACACACCGTATTCCAGTTAACACGATGAAGCTTCTCGGATCGGTTTTAGCCTCTCTCTTTAGTATTAGATTGGAGAATTGTCCAGTGTCGTGACACCATCAAATGGGTATTATCCTTTCGTTTTATATTCTTTTGGAACTGTTTGTGTATTTCAAATATTGAAAAATTATTCAGTGTAGTATCAACATTAAACTATAATGGGATAATTTATAAATTTAGCGAATTTTTTTTATACTATATTAACAGTGATTTAATTTTTTCGTGGGTCGCGCGACCCCACTCCTTTCAATGTGGCATCGCCACTGGCTCGATCCTAGACGTCATTTTATGAATGTAATGACGAGTTTCGGGGAGAGAGCAATTGAGAAAAGACTCAAAAGAGGGGGAAAAAACAGAGAACTCAAGTTAGTAAACAAGAGTCCGATGTTTTTTTATAGACTCGAACCCTAATTTCCTTTAAAGGACAAAATAAATAAATAAATAGGCTAACAGCCACATGCTGAAGTGGAGCGGATAATAACAAAGTTTCCCAGCGAAGCACCTCGCCACACGTGCATGGCATGCAACCATAGTTACCAACTTACCATATACATACCGGACCCCGATAAACGCGTGAGTTCGTTGCGTTGCCCGTAGGTTTCATTGAACGTCTGAATCGATTCGTGAATTGCGGCGGAGTACTACATTTCCTCGAAAGTCTGGCGGCTCAATTTTTTCCGTCTCACTGGTAAGTCAATCGATCGAACTATCGAAGATGAAATTCGGGGAGACTTTCATGGAGTACGTTAATGGGAATCAGGATGATGGGTTTGTTGACAAGTGGTGTCATGTTGAGTACAAGAGACTCAAAAAGGTCCTAAAAAACTGTAGGGTTTGCAGGGGGGAATTAAGCGATTCTTGCCCTAGAGCAGCAGCTGGACAGGATGATCAAAATGGAGACCAAACACTGCCTCCTGCTCGTGAATTCTGTCAATGCGAAGGTTGTCCATGTATGTCTCACTACACTAGTCACTTGTTTTGCCTTTCATTTGTTTGTTACTCCCTCCATTTTGGGAAGACGTGCAATTTTCGGATAAAAAAATTAAAGTAATTTCGTTCATAATTTTATGATTTTATGATTTTTTTGCACTAAATTAAAGAAGTCATCCAGATCTTTAATTTGGTTGGAAGAAACTCAAAAAAAATCATGTGCATTTTGTTTCATTGCTTAATGATCTCATTTTATGCGATTGTGGGTTTTGTGATGTGCTAGTCTTGGGCTCTCTTGGGACTAGGGCTGATACATGAACCAAACGAGCTCAAGCTTGGTTTGATAACTTAACCGGTTATAAAGTATGTTCGAATTTGATAACTTAAGGGGCTTTTAAAATATGTTCAAGCGTGTCTTGTTTATGAGACGAACTGATCCCAAACAGGTTTTAATCAAGCCGGTCATGAATCGATCTTGAGTATGATGGATTTTTTTTTTGAACGTCATAATTAAGTCGTTCCGTAGTTTGTTCAAGCTTGGGTCGAAAGTTAAATGAGCTTTGAAAAGATGTTTAAGCTTGGTTCATTTATGTGATAACTCAATCTCAAACGAGTTTTAACAAGCGGACACTAGTGGTTTAGGTTGTTTAGTAGCCCGACTTGGCATAATGAGATGGATATTAAGGAGGGATGTAAAGTTACGTGAACTAAGGCTCCGTTTGTTTGGCCGTAAAATGTTTTACATGTTTTCCGGTGTTTGGTTGTACAAAAGATGCGGAAAACAATTTACCTGTAAGAGATTTTCCATCAATGGGAGTAAAATGACTTACGGAGGATTTCATTTTCCATCAATGGGAGTAAAATGACTTATTGCGAAATCCTCTGTAAGTCATTTTATGTTGTGATCGATCCTGATGCCTCTCCTAGAATTCAATCGCATTTATAACTCATGTTCAGTCGACTCCACAAGTGACCACGGGTATAACAACTTTCTACAGCTAGCGCACTCTCTCAAGTATAGCAACTCCAAGTGGAGGGAGAGGGTTGTAGTTGTGTTTTATTACTTATATAGTTATATAGATACTTATGCATAACGAGAATTCTCGTTCGCACTTGTTTTGAGATTTGTGTTGTGAAAATTTATTTGAACTTATCAACCAAACACCTGAATATAAAAACGAAGATTTTTTTTTGTGGCAAAATCCTTTTACATAAAAGTTATTTTCCAAAGTAAAATGTTTAACTTCGAAACAAACAGAGCCTAAGCACTAGAATAGGGAGGGAATTACCAATACCACATACTCAAGGCATTGCATTTTCCATGTTTTGTGGATAAACTATGAAAGGAAGTCCCTTAACAATGGTAGGATTTAAATTGGAAATGTGATGTCAAAATCAAACAGATCATAATGGTATTTTGCATCTTCTGGACATAATTTTTAATTGGTCGAATATTGTGATGGACATGCGCAATAAATATAGCCGTACGATGTTAAAAGATTAAGATAGGGTTCGACCAATTTGAAGTGGATAATGGAAGTGGCAAAGAGATGCATGGCATTTGGTTAAAGACGGAAACATATTGAACCTAACGAACAAAAACAAAGGGGATTGACGTACCAAATGAAAAGGAAAGGAATTGCGAGGTACCTAGCAGTTTTTTTTTGTTTTTAGTAAAGAAAATCTGCCAAGTCCTACTAATAGTTATCTTTGCGCTTGTTGTTAACCGTAGTCAACGCTTTTTAACTTATTGTCGAACGATTCCCACCTAACCTGCCAAATAATCAAAATATAACAGTTTGGGGGGTTTGTCTTACCTTGAATTCCTAGGCCCATAGTTGGGGGTGGCGACATGAACTATACTTATCCGGCAAAAAAATATGCACATACTATGACAGGATTAAAGCCTCGCGGGATTTTTAGAAGCAAAGCTTATTGTGTATGCATTTTTTACGACATAACAGAACTCAAATGTTCTTTATTACATTGGCAAACAATGTCTTGCCTAACCCGCCAACCACTTAAAAAATCATAAAAATTTAGGTTTTATATACTTCAGATGTTTTCCTAGATCCATTGCCCATTTCTTAAATTTCATCCGGTTTATTATGCATCGACACTTAGTTATCTGTCGATTTTGGCCTCTGCTTTTTGCTTTCCCAAAAGGAAATCATCTCAATGGTCCTAGAGGCTGCAATAAATGTCCTGTCATTCACAAATTCGGCAAATTCTGAAATACTGCTTTTATGACATCCACGAAAACAAATGTTAAATGGAATGGGAATGGGAATAGGAATACAAGTTTAAAGGGGTGGTATTAAACATAAAAAGCAAACTAAGTGTTCTCTGTTTCTTTGATTTGGACTTCTGATGACGTACCAATGGCAAAATAGTGAACCACAAAGCCTTTTAAAAAGGTTGGAAAGAACCAAAAACACAGTGCCTCACCTGAAGTAAAAAGGTGGAGAGAGCCTTGTATCGAAGGCCGCACATGATTTTGTTCCATGGCATCTTTAGAATCGATAGGACTTTTGATTTTACACCTTCCTCCTGATGTAAATACAACTTTTTGGAACCATGCATCGACATAAATGCCTAACGGGTCGCAACTCGCAAGACTCAACCTTGTTAAAAACGCAATCTTGAAATTATAATGCTACCGTAATCACTGGAATCCTATATGCACGCCAATGCTTTGTGTATAAATTGGAAGTCTTTCAACTTAAGGATCATTTAGATTCATCAATGGACTTGGAAGTAGCTTTAATAAATATGTAAGTGTTGGACTCTTCCTGAATCCGTCACATGATCTAGTCAATTTTTACTATAGATGCGCAACACTTCTTGGCGTGAAGTAGGTCTTTAGGCAGAAAACGTTACATTTATTCCTGTTCTTTCAAGTTACAATAAAGCACAATTAATTGACATTCAAGTAGAAGAAAGCCAAACTTGGAATAATCAGCACCCATGCTGTTCTATCTCCTAATGTGATGTCCAGTTATTAGTTTTGTGTTCTTGTTCCCATTGCCTTAGTCGTGATCATGCTTCTGTTGTTGTAGTGTGTGATCAAATGTTCTTTTCCGAGTTAATGAAGGAAGCTTCAGAGATAGCTGGATTCTTTAGTTCGAGAGTTAGACACCTTCTCCGTCTTCATATTGCCACTGGGATGCCAAGATACATGATCCGCTTACGTCGATGTTTCAAGGATGATCACCAAGCAATGGTACAAGAGGGACAGATGTTGATTGATTACGTTATCATGAATGCTATTGCTTTGCGCAAAATCCTTAAGAAATATGATAAGGTTAGTATGAATGCCTCCATTTCTATTAAATTTCTTTTCACTTTTTGGGTTGTTAAGTTCTTTCCAGAAAGAGTTAAAAAAAAGAAAAGAAAAAGGATGTCACAAATTCCGGAAAGAGTAGATTTGCTACACAACAGACTTAGATTTGGGATTATCGACTGAGTGTATACAGGAGAAAACAGCTTATTTTTGTCGAGTCAAATGTTTCTGGTGGTGTTGACGAGAGGAATCTGAAAAGTAACAGAAATTGGGCCAAAAGGTTGGCTTTTTTGGGCTTTCTTGTGTCTTTACTAAAACAAAATTGATTCATACTCATTTACTCACAAAAAGGTTCACTAAGGACAAGAATAAGCCTAGGGGGAAAAAGTTAAAGTTAGTTTAAAATGTACCTGAGCAGGTCAATATTTGTGAATTTCGAACAATGTTCCATTAAGTTTCCTGTTCTTTATTTGTTGGTGTAGGTGCACAGATCTGTTGAAGGAAGAAAATTTAAGTCTAGGATGCAGGCCAAACGTATAGAGATACTGCAATCTCCTTGGTTAATAGAACTTGGAGCTTTCTACATGAACGCTAATGAACCAGAGGGTCCCAACTTGTTTTCCAGTTCGTTCTCTTGTGATCTGAATGCTGCAGAGCCTGTAATAACCTTGATGCTTCCAGATTCTGTGAAATCAGAATATAACCTGAAGTGTGCTATTTGCTTGGTAATGGAACATTTAATTGCAAATTGAAGGCTAAAGCATTGAATCGCTCCTGACCATGTTTTAACTGGTTCTACACTGTTGATCACTTATTTGTTTTGGATGCATCAGGACCTTGTTTTCAATCCGTATGCTTTGAGCTGCGGCCATATTTTTTGTAAGTTATGTGCTTGCTCAGCTGCTTCGGTGATGGTCTTCCAAGGCCTTAATGCTGCAAATCCAGAGTCCAAGTGTCCAGTTTGCAGAGAGGTTAGTATTTTTTGATTTTACCCCTTCCTCAAATGTACGTTTAGTATAGCCAATCATGATGCTACTTCGTAAACTTTGGAACACAAGTTTTAAAGTCAATTTCTTACCTTAGTTACCCTTTACTATTTTTTCCACCAAAATTATATGGACGTAGAACTGTAATGACCAAGTACCTACGAGTGGGAGAATATGAAGTAAAGTATTTGGAAATTAAGTTAGATGGATCTGGGTAGGGCTGTCGGGCACAGATGCGTGAGTAGTGGGCGGCCCCATTAAACCTCTAATTCCGGCTTTGAAGGACTCGGTTAAAATGGTTCATAACTTTACTGGTGAATGTTTCATGCACCGCCATTGAGGCGGCTGGCGTGAGGCCCACAACCTGAGCCAGCCTATTAGGGGTAATTGGAGGACTCAATTAAAATGTAATTTTTGTGATTAGCAGCAAGAACAATTTTACTACAGTATGAAAGATCACATACTAATGGGAATCCTAAAGAATTTATTATGCAATTCGCGAAATATTTTCTCAGCTCTCTTTTACTTTAATCAACCATAGCCTGACCAAACACACTATGATTTTGTTACTAACCACACATACCATGTAGCAACATAGACCAAGTAACAACAGGCAGCATACACTTCCAAATCATTTTTCCAGCTCTATATAGCAACAGATCATCAAACTCTCCAAACTTCTTCATGCCCCCAAAGAGTTGGAGCTAGATTTTTGTCACCTTCCAAGCTTATTTAAACAGTACTGCCTAGGAAACCATGAAAAGAAAAACATACATCATGTGAACTCTAAAATTATAAGAACAAGGTCTAGCGGTCTATGCTTGTCTCGTAGTAAGATGAAATTTCAAAGATATTGAGGGATAAAACAAGGCGTTAAATATTATAAATCCTCCACTCTAAACTGTCCAAAATTCTATAATTCTACAGTTCTACCACTCAAATTCAACCTATCTAAGATGTTTTTGCTGGATTAAACTGAGGACAAGAAGGTTATTTTGCCAAGACTGCAACTTTTATCTTCCATGAACAATAACAACATACTCATGCTTTATATTATTGATAGGTGGAATGTCAAAAACGTACTCATGCTTTTGTCTCCGACTAGTCGGCCTAGATGCTATGCACCTCTGTCCCGCTCGACTAGTGCCTTGAGATTTTTAGAACATTTCCCCCAAGTCCAACCACATCTCTATAATGAACTAGTAGTAGTCAAATGGACTACATCACGAAGATCTTTAGTCTTCCACTCTTTAGTAATTCAACAAAGTACGAGAATCGCAGGCCCTCTTCAGTACTCACTATTCACCATTCAAGATCGAGCTTCTTCGGCTGTGGATTCAATAATGTTGAACCTTCTTCCGTGGAAGTCTTGAAGAATCATAACTATTAGATCCAAATATCAAGCTCGTGAAGCTCCTGTGGGTATAAACCCGAATTGGAAAACAAATTAGAGGTCCACCCATTGTAATCAGGTGTAAAACTATCGTGGATTGATACTGTTATTCCTGAAATGATTAAGATAAATATTCGTCCATGTTTCTCTTTTTCTTTCAGGTCTTGAAATGTTTGCTTTACAAGAATTATTGCATATCCCACATTTTTGCCAATGTCTTACACAAGTATAGGTTTATTTTGAGGGGTACATGTAACAAAATTATTTCTTAACTTGTGAATGTTGTGATTGAGTTGAAAGCTTACTGATTTTGCTGGCAGTATGAATGACGTATATGTTGGACAAGGGTAGTGAGAGTGATATTGTTGTGATATAGGCACCAGGGATATACTGTCTCTTTTTGCAGTTAGTTAACCCGTGCTGCTGTGCATGCGAGCGCCCATGATCTTTCTTGTGGTCTAGTGGGATTAGATCATAAGAAACTGAGTAATTTTTCCCCTGCAGATAAAGCATGATCTTAGCGTGTTTTATGTTTCAGTTTTTGGCTCTTTTGGCTGTGTAATATTGTTACTTTGTAATGCTTGACATGCCCCGGGCTTACTCATTTCTCTCTTTTATGCAGATAGGAGTATATCGTGATGCAGTGCACATGGTAGAATTAGATCTGTTAGTGAAGAAAAGGTAACGAAATATGTTAAACGCCTCGTCTTTCCCATTTCCTTGTGATAACTCACCAGTGGTAATTGATTCTTGAAAGTTTCCAGGTGCAAGGAGTATTGGAAGGAGAGGGCGGTCGCTGAACGCATTGAGATGGTGAAGCAATCCAAATTTTACTGGGATACTCAAACCAAGTATATAATTGGATACTGATACAAGCGTAGCTCCTATTTGATCGGCAGTGAAAACTGAAAAGTATAATAAGAATTTGCAAACTGCGAATCTGAGGAAAAGTTGTGCAGACTTTACTCTCTTTAAACTATTTTCCGGGAAACTTGGATTCCCGTCACTAATCTGTGGTTTTTTTCTTTCCCCTCGTTTTTTTGGACATTGTTCCATGTTTCGTTAGACAAACTTGATAAGGTAGGAATCTCATTGCTTAAATTGGTTCTTCTACACAGACAGGGAGATCATATATATCTGTGCAATATATGGAAGGTAATGAAAATATGGGATGGGAGAAATGTCTTTTGTAGGAGCCTCAAAAATCAAAATAATTTGGTGAGAAGCTACAAAGTAAAAAATTGTTAACCAAAACTATTTTTTTTTTAACAAAGACAAAATTTTGATCCCAATTCTTTTTTGGATTATTGGTATGCTTTTATTTAACTTTTTAAAAATTTCAATCAAAACATTTTACTCTTTAGAATTCTCTTGCCGAGACGAACCAATAATCCAAAAACAATGGTATGCAAAACTAAAAAATGAGAAAAAAATTGAATAAGGACAATAAAATTGAATTCAAGGGAAAAAAATTACAAACATTATGCACACACATAGAGAGAGACAACGGGGGAGGCAAATGTGGAGGATTACGGGGTTTATGAGGTGGTGAGTTGAATGGGTAGCTATGGTGACTTAGGAGCGGTGGATAGTAACGAAGTTTGTAAGTTTGTTGGTTGTTTGGTTGCTAGTGGATTCCGAGTTGGTGTTTGGGTTTGTTTGTGATGGAGTTTGCTTCCGTTGTTTCTGGTAGTTTTGGCC
Organism: Vaccinium myrtillus; assembly: GCA_016920895.1. Taxonomy (NCBI): domain Eukaryota; kingdom Viridiplantae; phylum Streptophyta; class Magnoliopsida; order Ericales; family Ericaceae; genus Vaccinium; species Vaccinium myrtillus. The sequence continues at coordinate 7,626,981 of CM029280.1, forward strand.
CTGGTTTTGGTGTTCGTGGTTCTAATTTCCGTCGTCGTCGTGGTTTTGGTCATGGTCGCATGTCAGGGGGAGAGGCTACCCAAGCTCATATACTAGACTCGGAGGTTATAATTAACCAATGTGGGACAAGCTCTAACACTCCCCCGCACGTGTGACCCCTGACCCGCACGTGGAGAATTAAACAACGGATCCACAACATTGGGATCACAACGAAACATGGTGCACTTATGGCACAAACAACGGGGCAATAATCAAGAGAGTCTTGTCCAAAATCCTCCGAAGGCCTAGCTCTGATACCATGTTAATTGAGAGAGAGAGAGAGAGAGAGAGAGAGAGAGAGAGAGAGAGAAGTGTAAGGGTGTTAATTAACCCTAACACGCGAGACTATTATTAATATAGTTAAGTAACATGTTACACAACTTAGATAAGCAATGTGGGACAATACGCAGTACGCACTATTCTAACACACATGTGGCTCCTCCTAAAAAACTATGTACGTAGCACTGACAGAGGTGGGAGCTCACCATACCTATGCTAGAAACGCCCGGGACACAGACACGTCAAAATACTTTGGGGACGTGTCCATTAAATTTTCATTCTTTTTTAGGTGGACACATCAGAGACACTTGGAACGCAGAGGAACGCACATGGGGACAACGTGGGGTGATTGCTGCAAATTGTACAATCTTTTTCTGGGCTAGGTGTCTGTCAAACACGGAGGCTTCTCATAACTTGGAAGATAAATTTACATGAAGAAAGTTATGTACTTAATGTTTCCTTTCGATGTTGGTGTTTAAAAGTGTGTCAAACACACTCCTCCTAGAACTCCTGGAAGTATCTTTAAATCAAACGAAAAAGATCTAGGATGTTGAATTATGTGTACAAAGTATATCTACTTGTTTTCGGGTATGTTCGTGTTCTACTTTCTTGGATGTACTTGTTAATCCATGTCCATGCTACATAGTTGACGCAGGTTGCCTGGTTCAGGGGGCATAACATAGTGGAAGAAATTATTTTGTTGAAATAATATTGAACTGCTTCTACTTATTCATATTTAGCTATGTTTAATAGTCCTTGAATTCTGTTCTTTTCGTCTAGATGTTAAAATCATATCGATAGTTCTGTGCTTAGCATTAGCAGTTTTTCCTAGCCAATTACACTGTCAAATCACAGACTAAGGCTCAGAGAAATCTATTTCTGCATCTGCAGATAGTTGGTAGCAATTCGGAGGAGCAGCAAAAGATGTTTGGGAGGCATTTTGAGGTGGAGGATGAGCTAGTCAGCCATATTTCTAGGAGGTCAATCGATGTACTTAAAGCTAATTATCGGGTAAGCGGAATCGAACTCTTTCTGGATTGGATTTCTGTTGGGCCAACTGTTATATCACGTTGCTCACTTACCTTGCTAATTTTGCAGGACGACTTGTCTATGGAGGAATGGAAGCTTGTTGCAAAACTGAAAACCTCTTCAAGATACAATAATTAGTTTTGAACTTTGACATATCGCTGGAGCACTTAATCTTTCCAGATTCCATGAAGGGCTCTCGGGTGTGAGGCTGCGCAGTGTAAAGAAACAGAGCTTTTGGAGAGGGGAGGATCCAGGTGCCATTTAAATTGTGGCTGGTGCCCGATTTTGTATTTCCTGAGTGAGTTGTTTTTCTGTCTGCAGTCACCGGCAGAGCAATCAGCCTTTGTATTTTTGAGATAGTTGGGGTTTTGTTTTTGTTTTTTTTTGCTGTGACCGTGCCTGGCTTTCTTTTTGAAAGCAAAGCAGCAATCCACAGATGGCCGATGGGGGGTATAGATGTCACAAGATGGCTTAGTGTATTAAACTTGTTGACAATTCTTTTTCTACTCCTTGACCAACATGAAAATTTTAATTTGATTCCTATGTTTCCAGTATTCTTTCGTTTTTGGTGTTGAAGATATTCGAAATGTTGCTTTCCAGGTCGCAAAAAGCTGGATGCCCAGTTCTGCGGTTCATTGTGTAGAATACACGCGCTCACACAAAAACACGCACAAACGTTAACCTCTCTTGAGTTTTTAATGCAACCAGGTTTGGGGCTTCGCATGATCTTAACGTTTCTGAATTAACCAATTTCGGACCAAAAACGATTACTGGGATTCGTTACAAGTATGGTCTATTACGTGTATTTTCCTTTGTGTATTGGGTGTTGCATTGACAACTAGGTTTCCTTAATATCTAATATTTGGTCTTTTTACTGAGTTGCATTCACCTAAGATGGTTGATTGTGGTAGTTCGGCTTGTTATGCTTGAGAATATTTTTACTCTTGTCCAGGATAATGTTGATTGTCATGTAATTGGCAACTTACCTTTTATATTGCCCACAAAAGCAGCTAGGACTCGTTAATTTTGCGCGTCGTATACTTCAATGAGTTGTGACAAAAAATTATAAAACCTACATTATGGAGCTTAAAGCAGACTTTGAGAGCGAAGCGAGAACGAGAGCGGGAGATACTGGTTGTCATCGCTGCTTCCTTCTCCGGTGAAATCTCGTTTTTCTGTCCTCCCTCTCCCCTCCCTTCTCGGATCTCTCCTCCCTCTCTGTTTCTCTAACCTTTTTGGCCTATTCTTATCCATTCTAGTCTTACAAGTTCCCCGATCTTCATCGACTCTTGAATAGGTTCTGGTTTTGTACGTCCTTGGATCTGGCTTCATTGCTCCCTTTTAGTCGTGAACAAAGTGTCTAATCTTGTCTAGATTCACTCTTCATTTTTTTTTTCTTTTTTGTATAGGCGCTGTTCCAGTTAGAGGTTTTTTCGGCTTCTGTGATTTTTCACGTTTTTCAAGACATGTTATTCCGCTCCCAAGTTTTGAACAATTTTTGCGTGTAAAGTTTGAACAATTTTTGTGTATCACTTTTGAGATGTAAAAGGTTGGAATACACTTTTGACATAAATGTGTTCGTGACATGAACAGCAATGGTCCTCATTGTCAACTCCTACTAGTCATTTCTTGTGTGCTTGAATTTGACTCGGGGGTCCAGATTTGGAGAATCGGGTTTTAGTTCATAGATCCGATCGGCCTTGTCAACGGTTTTTGAGCTCTTCAATAGCGACGACGGTAGTGTCTGCAGCAGATCCGGTGGTGGTCCTTCAGCTTGTGGCAGGAACGAGCTTCACTAAGTGTAGATCTGGTCACTTCACCCTCCTTCACGAATGTGTCTGATGGGTCCAATTTCGACGTTGATTACTTGTGGCCTTTTTTTGTTTGGTTATTGTAGTTATAATCTCTTCTTTTCTTTAGACCTAGGTGCCATGTAGCTTGTATTATTATTATTATTATTATTATTATTATTTATTATCAATATAAGGCATTTTCTTGTTCCACAATTGGACTAAATTGGAAAATTTTTTTTTTTTGGTCATTTGAATTTCGGTGACGAGAATGGAGCAATGCGACACAAATCACCTACAACCATCGGAAGTCACAAGAATTTTATTAAGTCAGCCAAGATATTTCAATTTCATAATTAATAGAGTTAGGAAATCCAAATTTGACAACAAAAATCATTCTAGTGATGGTGTTCATACTTATTATACTACACCATTCACCTGCAACCATAGTAAGTCACAATAATCAAGTCAGTCAAGATATTTGGAATTTACAATGAAGTAAGGAAATCCAAATTTGACAATGAAATCATTATAGTGATCGTGTTTGTTGATCATACTTTAAATTATATGAACTTTCGAGCAATATCCGGGATATGATAATCAAAATTTTGGTAGCTTCAATGATTTTATGTTAATACAAATAGAACTGGAAAATTATTGGACCTTCAAGCATTGATTTTTTGTTTATTGAAGAAATATACAGTAAGAAAGTTTGAGAGGTTATAGACTAATACTCTGTCACAGACCAGGTTGGGGGAGAAAGCTTTGCCTCTCCATGACACAAAATACTGCCCTGTTCTAGATTTTAGGGCGGACCTCATAACAAAGGGCGACTTGTTCAAAAGTCCTAGGCAAAGAATTTGTAACCCCATTAATCCACCAAACAAGTTTATAACCCATCTAGTCCTAACGCTGACATCTTTCTTCATTTTTTTTAATTTATTATTATTTTTTTTACAAAAAAAAGTTTGTACCTCTATGGAAGTGCCAAAAAAGTTTGTACCCTATGAAAGTGCCTAAAATCCTAGGGTACCCTATGAAAGTGCCTAAAACCCTAGGGTACCCTATGAAAGTGCCTAAACCACTAAAACCCTATAATATGAAAGTGCACCCTAAAACCTAAATCCTAGGATACCCTTTGAAAGCACCTAAATTTAAAAAATTGTGGACCTTAGGCATTGTGAAACTTTAACATGGACTAAATGACCCAATAAATCCCCACTTATGGACCCTAGAACAATTACCCCACGAAAAATAGTTTTAAGTGGGAAACGTACTGCCATATTGAGCCATGGGCTGTCTTTGGACCCTTGTCCACAAGATATTATTCTAAAAAACTTGAAGAAATGACATAAAACAATACTTACCAGCTTGGATACAAGCGCTCTCTCTCTCTCTCTCTCTCTCTCTCTCTCTCCCCCCCTTTTTTAAAAGGCAAGCTATCAATCCATTCTTCAGCAATCCGGGGATGTTGTAGGACGTCCTACTATAATGCGGTATCCGAGCCATTAACGTATTATCAACGGTCTTGATTTCATCTTGGTTACAGATTCGAGCCGTCCATTGTTAAGATTAAAATCCGAACTATTAATTGCCGAGATCAACGGCTTAGATACCGTACTACAAGGGCACCCTACAACTACAGAACCCCGTTTCCATTCTTCAGTCCTACATGTTTGGGAGTTAGTTGATGACATGGGTCCTCAACAACCATCAACTTTAGGCATTGTTTGGTTTTAGTTTCTTTCCAACCTCACTTTTGCATGTGAAAGAAAAAGCGAACTTTTTTAAAATGACCTGTCACAAAAAAGAAAAAGATTGTGGACACAAGCTCCAGTCAAAGCTGTTGCTGTTCTGGAAGAAGAGAAGAACAAATACTATTATTCATCAATAAGAGCTCTAAAACAATAATCAAACATTCCAAGATTTCAAACTCGTCACTTAAATAATCTTAAAATAAATAAAAAAATTCGAACGTTACAAGATTTTAAAAGCATCATCTAAATATCAATATTCTTGCAATTTTAGCAGCAAAAGTACTACTTATACCCGAACAATCAATCCTATCCAGCATCTCATGTTCAATAGATAGAATAGAGAGTCCAACCTTTCTTGTGACATAGTTGACCGAAGGTAAGACTTAATCAATTTAAACTTTGAAAAGCTTCGGCCTATTAAAAAAAAAACTTTGAAAAGCTTCTGCCTATTAAAAAAAAAACTTTGAAAAGCTTCGTTCTCCAATAACAATTACGGAGTACAGTATAACGGGAATAGTCAATAGTAATCTGCAAACAATCCATGTATTTGGAAAACAATTTTTCATCCATTTCAAATGTTTGAGCACTTCAATTGGTTTTGTTACATCTTCTGGTAAGGCATCTCTCAAGACCGAAAATGAGACGCAATCAATAAATATTTGGGCCACCAAGTATACAAATTAGTAAACTTTTGGGCCCACATCATTAACTTAATTCATTGGTTTTGGTTTAATTTCATGTTTGGAGCTTTATGAATTTGAAATTGGGTCTCTTTTGACAAATTAGTAAACCTTATATACGATGTACAATTTTTTCATTACAAAAAGATACCAAGGAGCACTAAAATATGGGGGCCCTTTGAAATTTATATTTTGGGGTCTAAATCGGCCGCAACAATCGCTTTAACTCAAGGCCGGCTCTGCTTAATTAGCTAGATGTCCATTATCGGATCACTGAAATCAAATCAAGAACCCGCTTAATATGAAGGTTTAAGCAGGTTGAAAACGGATTTATGTGGGTTGCTCATGAAGTTGTAAACAATAACCTGCGATTCCGCGAATACTCTATTTTGTGAGTACGTCAAGGATAAACGTACCCATAACAAGCCCCAAAAATTCGTAACAAGCATCACAAAAATTCGTTAACTAGAAAATTCATAAATGACTTCCAAAAATTCTAAAAACAACACCACAAAAGTTCGTGAACAACGTACCACAATTTTTGGGGCAAATGCTAAGGAATGTGCTAACACTTCATGCTTAAGTTTGTACGTAAAACCGTATGACGCTAACACTTCATATTTCATGCATATACCCATAAACCTATACAAAACATATATAACCCGACCTTGTATTCTTGTTGCGTTTATGTAATTTTGTTTTATTTGATTATTACTTTGAATTATATTTGATTAAACCAAAGCTACTTGTTTCAAGTAATGTTGTTTTTAATTTTTTTTTTTTTTTTTGCCAATGTTTTATACATTAGTGGAGGATTAGAGGAGAATTAGTGTGTTAACAATTAAAAGGAATTCGACGCTTCATAAACTCGAACCCCAGACTTCTCTATTAGATGTCAAGGGAAACAGTCAGATGGCTAAGTGCTTTAGCTTTATAAGGGAGATATGCAAATAGGAACCTGGACCGTCCAATCCAGCCCCTTTTGGATAATTTTCGTGCCTATTTCAATGATTTGAACCCTTTGCGTTTTAGAGCTTGTCGATAACGTATACCATGCCAAAAATCAAAATAATCACTGCATGTCTATATGATTTCAGAATTAGTCTATCTTGAAAACAAAAGACAGATTACAACACTCGATTGGTATCCATTAAACTCAAAATTTTCAAGATAATTGCATCTTGAAATCATATCAATTGGTACCCGATTAACATGATTTTTGGCGTGATTGATGTTCATAATGAGCTTCAAAATATAAATGGTTCAGATCGTCAAAATATAAAAAAAAACAAGCTAGGCTGGATCTCCAATCCATGTTATGGACCCGAGTAGAAGTGTCTACTGTTTAAATTTTTGCTTTTATTAGAAACTTTACCAATAGAAAGTGGTCACTTGTCTTCATACCAAGCAGTGCTTGGAGCAGTCTTGGCTTCACTGCTTCTCCTCCGGATGGCTCTTTGAGTGCTCAAATTTCAACCTCATCTCTTACACTAATAGCCCCTTGCAAACAGAGATATCAGCCATTCTGTTAGCTATTACTTATGTATCACAATTTTATTTTTTTTCAAGAGCAAAGAATAATATTATTAACCTTTGTCAAAAATACAAAGATTAATAAAAACAGAGATAAGCATGGATACAAAGCCGCAGTTCAGGGGGGAGATTTCACTGTAGCATTGGAGGGAAGAATAAGGGGCACTATTCTAGTACGTTTTTGCCGCGCAAACTCAGTGGGGAGATTTCAAAGGTTTTTTTTGTTTTAGGATGCCAAAGGTTCAGCTCAGAGATGTCCAACATGCCCATTGCTTAGCTGCAAGCTATTACTGCCTACAAGAGACAGTCACTTTTTGCATAGAGTTTATGCTGATTTATACATTCCTATGTAGCTCTTTGCTTGTGCTGTGTAATCAACAAACTGTTGTTTCATTTAATGAAGTTCTTGCTATTTCTCTCTCAAAAAAAAAAAAAGAAACGAAAAGAGAAAACACGAATGCAATTTATTTTGTTCAATTTAATTTTTTTTATGTAAATAATTTCACATGCACAGAAAGACATAAACTCAGGTGTGTTTGGAACTTGTGGAAATGAAAAGAAAATTGTTAAGAAAGAAAGTGTGAGGAAATATAAGGGAAAATGCATCGTGCTTAAAAATTTGTTTCTTATTTTCTCACTTTCCTTTTTGAAACCAAAAAAGGGGAGGGGAAATTTGTCAAATTTTTTCCTTATTTTCTTTTCCTTTCCCTGTATTCCAAACAAACCCTAAGGCTTTATTGTTTGATTGAGAGAGAAAAGAAGAGGAAAAAACTAGAGTATTAATAAAAATAAAATTTGCTCTTCATTTTCCTTTCTTTTTAGTTGATCAACTTTATTTCCCTTAATTATATATCTCTTTATTTTCCCTCTCTCCCCACAAGTTAGCATCTCAAATCCTTTGGGCCCAAAACCCGTCTACCTATTTGACGAGGGGTTTTGGGCCATTGGATTGTGAATATTTTTTTATTTTAATATTTCTGCGTGATCCAACGGTCAAAAAATCCCTCGGCACAGAGATACATAGGTTTTTCGGCAGAGGATTTGGGCTCACAAGTTAGGGCGTTAGGGTCGTATGAAGTGAAACCCAGGGGCCTAACTGCGTTATCGTTGAGAACTGGAATATTCTAGTGTAATTTTCCATTCCGTGCGGCGAAGGAAAGCAGGCAGCGAGCGCGAGAGAGAGAGATAGAGAGAGAGTGAGGCCATCTTCTGCCAGTCTCTCCTCTTTGTGGGGTTGTTTGGGATTTTGCAGAAATGGCTGATGATATCTTCTCAAAGAACCCTATTTCCTTCAAGATGGATATGAAATCTCCTCTCGCTTCAATGCTCAAATCCTCTATTTCCAACAAGCTCGTCCAGTTCCTCGGCAAT
>CM029280.1:7636458-7653958 GCA_016920895.1 Vaccinium myrtillus
CTCGCTGTATCTCTCTCTCTCTATCTCTCTATCTCTCTATCTCTCTCTATATATATATGTATGTATGTATGTATGCGTGCGTGTGTGTGTGCGCGCGCGATTTTAGATGTGGTTTCACTTGATGTTATTCCAGTTAGTTAGGTTATGGATATTGTACAGCGATGGTTTTTTTGGGTTGCTGAGAAAACTGGGGAAGAACGAAATGATAAGGAAAAGATGTTTGAAATATTCGCTTTGGAAACCGAACAAGTGGAACAGTTGATTGTCAGGTTTAACGAGCTTTTAATACCAGTGGAACAGTTGATTGTTCGAGCTGCAAGTGGAGTGGTAGCCCAGTGAGTTGTACCACTAGTCCCGTGCATGTGACTGGGGTTTAAATCTCACTGTTACAACTAACGATACTGACTTTTGGCTAGCAAAACCGATCTGAAATGAGCTTTAATTGAGTCGATCACGAACCGATCTCCAATAGTTTGAATTTTTTAATCATCATAAGTCGAATGAGCCGAGCTAGTTTGTTCGAGTTTGGTTCGAAAACTTAACGAGATTAAAAAAGATGTGGTGTTCAAGCTTGGTTCATTTATCAGCCGTAGCCAATGATGTCTGATACACAATTTCCCAGTTAGGTTATGCTTGGAAATCAATCTAAGCAAAAGAACTGTTAAGCTTTAATGCATGCTTTTAAAATGTGCAGAAAGCTAGCCAATGCAATGGTAGTTTATTGTTGCTAGTAGATGTATTTATGAGCGTTTCTGTGTCTATGTGCATATGGTGCGTGTTCCTACCTCTTTGTTTTCCTGCCTGCCCATGACCTCTTGGTCGGGATTCGGGAATATTGCTTTATGCATTTATGTACTTGTGCTGGGATTGAACAATAATTTGTTCAAATTATTCCTCTATAATATAGGGGATAAAACTAAAATGAGAGGTAGTTCTAAGTGATAAGTTAACTAAGGAATTCTTTAAACCTAATGCTTCATCTGGTGCTTGGAATTGGTAAGGGAATCGAAAACTGGAAATGACTATCGAATTAGCTACTTTTCCTCTTCTTTAAGAGGTTATGCGATTGTCAACTAATGGCCTGCCATGTTTTTCCTCTTGTAGGAATATATCATAGTGCTTGTAAGTAATGGAAAACATCAGATACAGGCAAGAGATGATCTAGAGGCCTTTCTCGGGGACAAAAGTCATGACTTTGTGTCCTGGTACTGCACCTAATTTCAGATTTGTGTCCTTGTATTTTATTGTATCTTTACTTAGAAGGAGAACTCAACTGTTATCTTGTCAGGTTATACATGTCATTGGTAAATTTTTGAAGCTATTTAATTTTTTGAACTGCTTTTTAGAATGAAAATTGAGAAGGGCATTGGAGGAGAACCCGAAATTTTTTCTATATGTGTCTTTTGTACATGCGTGGCATCCCCTTGATGCCTTTTCAATAAATAAGAAAATACAGTTCAAATTTATATGGCTGATTTGTTTTAGGAGTTGAGAATTGAAGATTCCTGAGTGTTCAAACTCCATGTGCAGGTTATGGGATCACCTGTTAAAACATTCCCATAAATCGAATTCTGCTAATGGTTTGGTAGATCTAAAAGACGTCACTTTAGACAGGGATTTGAGAAGGATCAGGTCAAAGGATGTTCAAAATCATGGCAATGGAAATTCGGATAGTTCATTGGTACCATTATTATCTTTCAATTTTCCTCCCATACATAATCATTCTTTTCCTCATGGGGCTGAATGAGGTAAAGTACTTGCCCTTGGCAGATGAAAAATTTGATACGTAAGGGTCCGGTTGCCCCCATGAATGAGGTAAAGACAAAAATGGTTCACCCAGAGAAACAGAGAAGCCGAGTTCCTGGTGAAGTTGGTGCAAGTGAGATTTTTCATGATGGTTCCTTGTCACATAAGCTTTCTAGAGTAGAATGCTCGTCTCTGATTCCAACTGTAACTGAGCAAAGTTTTGAACGTGCAGATAGATCGAAGGTCGGTAAATGAGTACCTTTTGATCCTATGTTTTTTCCCCATATATGTTCTGTCTCTGATATAATTTCTCATCGTCAAGCAGATTGTTAGTTATAAAGGCAGTGAGTTGCCTAGTCAGCTTGTGGATTTTCCTAGAAGAGAAATAGTTTCCAGAAATCCAGAACCTTCTACTATAGGTAATGTGTAAATGCTTCCTAACTGTGACTCTTGGATGTTTAATTGCCCATTTATTCGTCATCCGTCAGGCATCTATATTTATGCTCTGTCATATTAGGCACAACATAAATGTGATGAATTTTGCACATGCATCAAATTGGAACTAAATGAACCAAGATTGTTTTCTCTTCTGTTTTTTACTCTTTTCTAATACAGAGCCTTATACAGGGCAAATGTATGCTGGCAATATTTCTGCAAGAAGTCCTCCAAGAGCAGTTGAGGAATTGTCATGCAAAAGTAAAAAGTCACGAGGTAGCGTATGGGACAGATTGGGGAAGCCATGTGAAGAAACTGTTGTCATAAATGATAACAAAACTGTTGATACACTTGCCGTGGATGTTTTAGAGACAGAGAAAGAAGTATATGGTCTAAATACACTAGTGGATGTTGCCAATAGTGTTCGTTGCGAAAGTATGAAAAATCAAGGGCATGACCTTGATAAGAGTGGTAGTGGTAACAACCCGGGGGAACATAGGAAACTGGAATTGGGTGTGAGTATGATCGGCGAACGTCATGCAGCAAATAACATAGGGCAAAAGAGACATTTTGGAGGGATCTATAATGAAACTTCAAAGGATTCTAAAAGATTGAACTCAAAGCCAGAGGCTGCTGCTCCGGCACTGGTTACAGTACGTTTCCTATTTCCTGCAAATTTAATTTTGATGGATAAATATAGCTTGCTTAGGAATTTTAAATACCCCTGGAGTAGGAGAAAATTGACGATAACCCCTAGCAAAATGGGGAAAAAATGTTTCCTTTTTCATTCAGTCTATTAACCTTTATGTTAATGTGTCTGAGCTGCAGCAAGCACAAGAGGTGAAACAGAAACTGCGCAAAATCGAAATGGAGATGTTTAAGCTTCGAACCAAGCAGCTGGAGATGAAAAAAGATGGACAACTCCATGTATCATCTAATTCTGGTAAGGCAGATTCCATGGCTTCAAACAACTTTTTGAAATTTCAATCAAATGATTGCATATCTTGTCCATTTATCAAATACAAAAATACCTTCAACCCCAATGGCTCTCTTGCTCATGAAGGGAAAAACCCGCATGAGTGATGCTTTTTAGCATTTAGTTGTGTGGATTCACTTTCCGAATACAGGACGTGAGAAATTTATTGTCAACATGCTCTATTTTTTAATGGAGCATGTCATCATTTCTCATTCTTCACGAGTGAGAGAGACAGATTGTTCTCTTAAGCTGTTAATCTTATTGCAGGCCTGGCTTGGGGTGTTTTGGAATTCTAATTTCCTTGCATGAAAATTGCTTTGCATATGACTGTTATGAGTAACATAAATAGGAGATAGTGCTGATATTTGGGCGGTGTATCCCTTATATCAAGGCTTGTCCTTGAGCAGAAAATTTGTTTACGCTGTGTGTTTGCAGGTGTAATCAAGCATTCAGAGGAGGACTTGACATCAAGAACTGTATTAGTCACTAATGTAACCTCATGAAACACTTACTTGGTGTCTTCTTAATTGGTTTTATTATTGTTGCTTTTTGCATTTTTGTCTTTGTTTGTCATGTATTTGTTCTTGTTTCCAATTTGAATTGTATTGGCACGATGCAAAAATTGTTCTATAGGTTAGGGCAGGTAATCTATTTATACGAGTGGGGTTTATTTAGTGGGTTGCAGGTTCCACGGTGAGGATAGTTCAAGCTCGTGTAGGCCTTGTTTAGAATATTTACCTTCAAGCTTGAGCAAATGGAGAAACTACGAACTTTTTTTTTAGATAAACAGAAACTACGAACTTGACTATGAACATCCATGAATTGTGACTAGATCTTTGCATATGGTGCATCCTAAAAGATTTAAGATAATGGATTTTGGAGTAATGAATTACATTTGGGTTTTAGTAAAAAATTTTACAATAACTTCCGCCAGTTATATAGAAAGCAAAGATTCTATTTCCCTTTTATCTTTTCAAAAATAGAAAAGAAAAAGGAAACCAGTGGATTCTGTTAAATAGAACTTCAAGTGAAGTTTCGCACTTATGTGTGAAGTTTGTGATAGACGGAAATACGTGGAGGATGCTGAGGTTCTGTTTTTTTGTCTTTGAAAGCTATTCAAATTTTTGCAAGTGATTTGGATTTGACGTCCTTTCAACTTGTCCTTTTTTAGAAGCACCCTAGTTCACTTTCTGTTTCAAGGCGTTGGAAGTGTAATTCCAATAATATGTATCTTGGTACTGCACGTTCATAGTTCGGAAGGTTTGGTGCCTTCTTTTAGATTTGTTTATGATTTCTCACGGTGAACCTGCTGAATTGCTTCTTATCTGGCGAGAGGGTAGTCTACAGGAGGAAGAGGTCTAGAGGAATATCCAGCATGACACTCCTCTTCGGTTTGATGAAGCGGGTATAGAGAGAAAGTAATTGCCCGTACTTTTAAAGTAGTGGAAGACCTATTTTGTAAGCCTGTGTTGTCTTATATATGAGTGACGGGAGATTTTAAATTCTTGGTTGAAGGTTCTCTAAAGCTCTTGTTGAAACTTTGGATACATTTGTTTCTCAATTTCTCTTGGGCTTCTAGTTTATATAGCCATATAGGTACATGTATATACATTTTACCTATGTTGTACCCACATTTATCAAAGAAATTGAAACCTGCTTTTGGGCCGACGATTTAAATTTATTGTTGAAGGTTGATATCTGGAGGTTCGGTTAAATAGGAATAATGGTGTTTTGTTCTGGGATGAATTGGGCTACCATGAATGAAGTAAGCATGGTAATAAGCACAAAAATAGATTTGGGTGATGCCTTTCAGCTTTGAGTTGGGGGCATGGTTCTACTGCAAAACATCCTATAGCTCCTCGGTTCTTGGGGGTTTAGGGGGGGCTATTGTTCCAGTGGTATTCTGAGAGCTGCCACTTTGTGCATATATTGCCAAAGGTTAGGTCTGTCTCGATTCATCCCTACCCAATGCCCATACCCCCAATGATTGGGGACTAGAGGGGTTATGTTATTGTTGTTGATGAATTGGGCTACCATCCAGTAATGTCTTTGTTTTTAGTGACACACATGGGGGATGTTCTTCAAGCTGAAATTGTTGGCTCGTTTTAGTGAGTGAGATATAATCTTGGTAGTACCCAGTTGCAAGATATCATGGAGGGAACATTTTTCTTTTTTTCTTTTTTTGTTCTCTCATTCTTATAACTTTTGTCTAGGTTCTTGTAGATATTCTTATTTGATCCATGATTGAATTCTTGTTCTTTAGTTGAAAAAGGAAACTGTTATAGATAGTAGTCCAATAACTGTAGTTCAGGAAGGCAATTGTTCAGGGAGGCCATCCATCTTGCCTAGGAATGGAAAGCGTTACCATGGTTTGGGGCAACCATGGTTACAAACTATTCAATATGTATTAACTTGTAGATAATTATCTGATGAAATCCAGTTATCAAGCTACAAACCCAAGGGGTTTTGATTTTCTGGGGCAAGTGGGGTTTTCTCGTATGATTTTAACTTTGTATACATACTACATCTGCTTGGTTTTTCCATTTCCGTTTTTGAACTTGAAGACGATGGAGGAGGATAAAACCTTTTTTTGGTCTTAGGCTTAGCCGATGGTAAAAGGAAAATGGAATAACGGGTTTTGTTTGGTCTAGGCTCGACACTGGGGAGGTCAAGGGGTACAGGAGTAAGATGAGCTCTGGATATGGCATCTCCTAGAGTTTGTAAGTCTGCAAATGGGAAACAAGGGAGGGAGAAGAAATGAGGGTTTAAGTTGTATTGTGACATGGTTGATCTGCCCAACTGTGGGTGCCCCACTGGTTAACATACTTACTATCTCATGAATCTGTCAGATGGTGTTTTGAGGGGTAGCCCAGATACTTACTTGACCTTGGCATACATACTACTAACTAGGTGACTGATTCCTGATAATGGAGGGGTGAACTGGATATGTGACTAAGCTTGACATAACTACACAAAGTGGCTACTTTCATATTCAAGATTCTCAAGCTTCATGACCTAAGTCGGAAATCAGCTTCATGACCCTATCACTATACACCAAACAGTGCCCATATATATAGATAAGCAAATTACTTCTTATTCTTCTTGTTGTACATAGTAATTCCTGTAGTCCAACTGCCCAAGCGGTCTTTTGATTTTCTATAACAGGATGATAAAAACTCCAATCACTTCTACAGCTAGGGTTCTATCAATCATGCTCTGCTAGCTTAAGTTTGTATTGCAGGTGCTTCAGAATGATGCCTTTCACTTCTGAAATATCAGGTACATTTTGCTGCAACTGAGGAAGCTTTGTCATTGCATTTTGCCAAATGTGGAGTAGTTCTCAAGGTCGTGATTTTGAATGATATGTTCAATGGCCAACCAAAAGGGTAAATTTTTTTTTTTTTAATGCTAATTTGCTGCCGCCATAAGATCATATAGTAAGGCATACAATGTTGCGGGAGCACCTGTTTGCTAATGTAATCTACTGTTTGTTTTTTAGGTCTGCTTACATTACTTTTGCGAACAAGGAGTCTGTTGATAAAGCAGTCTCATTGAGTGGGACCTCATTCTTTTCAAGGATAGTTAAGGTACCCAATTCATTATAACTTGAAACGGAAGTAGATCACTGATGTGGTTTTGTGGTATTTGATGGATTGATGTAAACACTTGCATACATGTGTAATTAGTAATGATAAGAAGAGAAATATCAATTGCAGTGAGGACCTGAGGACGGGGTCTTAGTAAGTTGAATATTGATTGTGGAGAGTTTGTACTCTATAAGTAAACTAATCAGGTTTTTTCTCCCGCCTCATTCCCTCGGGGTCTCCTTTTGTTTATAAAACTCTAAAAATCAATGGAATGTGTCCACCATTTAGAAGCAGAATTCCATTTTGTGCTGAGAAGATGACAACACAGTCTTCTGTCCACAGAGAACCTGTTATGTTTTTCCTCGGGTGCAACTTTGTAAGTTATAACGGTAAGTTGCGAGTCTCATACCATTTCTGATGACCGGCAACTATTTTAGCAAAGATTTCCTGGAGAGAATGTGTTGGATTTTGGATGGGAGTTGGTTATCCAACATATAAGTATATCAGAAGATTCAGAACTTGTTTGGTGTGGTAATAGGTTTTTTCAGGGGGGCCAATGACAAGAAAGAGCCCTTCCATCTGCAGACACTTTTGATCCAACCACTAATTTGAGTTTCTTTAAGGCCATTTGGTAGAAAATGGAACAGTTTAGATCTTCCTTCTTGATAGAGTAGGTCTTGAGTAGCATTTATTAATTCTTAGTCTAATTTTGGATTCCACTTAATCGTTTTTATCATTCCCTTTGTTATGTTGTTGAAAGTAGAGTTTTTGTCCAGGTTACAAGGAAGGCGGATGAGGCTGCTGTGGGCTCCGCACCCCCTCAGCGTGCTGGGAAGCCCTCCCAAGCACAATCTTCTCAGACGAACACCAAAAGACCCTTTTATCCCAGCTCTCATCTACAGTGGTGCCGTGACTCTCTTCCTGCTCCGTCTGAACCATCAACTTAATCAATCATGTAGGAGTTAGCCCTGCTCCTTCCTAGCTGCAGCTTTCAAGTTTATTTTGATCAATACCGTAATTACTTCCTTAACTGAAAACACTGTGTAGATGGGAGTTTTTCATAGCTTCGGTTTGATCCTCAAAATTGAACACTAACTTTTGGGTGACTAGGCGTCAAAAATTTAGACCAATTTTTGTGTTGCGTCTTTCCTTTCCACGGACACGCAGACCAAATGCATGTAAAGGAAATTCTAGAAATGCGAGGTTCTCCGGTACAGCTGTAAATAGTTGCGTATCTGTGATCGAATAGTTTCAGAAATTCTCATCCTGAGATTTTATGGCAATAGAAGTAACATTTTTGGGAGAGGTAGCAAGTAAAGCAATCTAATTTTTTTGTGTGTGTGTGTGTAGGGAATCCTACTCTCATGATTCAAGCTATTGTCAATGCTGGTTTTTAGTGCTGTTGATTTGGTGGTTTGTTTGGGCGTTGTTGCCACTTCTTTGTAGTTTTATTCAATTGTTTGGTGAGCACTGCTACATACCCAGAATGGGTACCCATAAAGTACCAAGAATTTGAAATTCAATGGTCCAGATTCACTTGAAGTGGAATTGAATCGTTAAATTTCAAATTTTGACTAGTTTTTGGGTACCTAGACTTTCTGTTGTTTGGTGGGTCTTGTATTGTTTGTGGCCAGTGGCGGAGCCAGGATTTTTGCTCGAGGGGGCCAGACTTAATAGAAATTTCTTTATCCAAATGTATAATTATGATATGGATTTGCTTTTCAATATAATTTATTTCTTTAGGCTACAACACTACTCATATGCTTGTTTTTCAAATTATGAAAGAAAGAAAGACAAGTGATTTCCACACCCCCTTTTTGATACACACACCCAATTTTTTTGTTTTAGTAGAATTTTTATTTGAAAAATTCAATAAAAGACAAAAGGGCCAAAGGGGGTGTTTATAAAAAAGGGGTGTAAAAATCATTGATGAAGATATAAAATTACCTATCTTTTTAATAAATGAAACCAAAATTATTACGATCGTGAAAAGATATTACAATAATAGTGTCAACTATTTCAACAAGATTAGCATTAAAATAATTAATTTTTCAAAACCCGGGGGCACCCCCAGCCCCCATATCTCCGCCTCTGTTTGTGGCTTACTTGACCCGACTAAGAACCCCAAGGCAAAAGCTCTTTAGGGGGTGTTTGGGAGACTTTTTTTTTTTTTATAACTTTTTCCATTTAATTTTTTTTGCTTTTTGAGTTATGGCAAGAATGAATTATGATTTTATAGAGTGTTTGGGAGATATGTGCAAAATATATTTTGCATACAAGAGTAGTATTTGAAAGATATGTGTAAAATACATTCTACAAGTCTTTTGATGTCAACCGAAATGAGAAAAGTAAAAAATGAAAAGTTTTTTTTTTTGGGTAAATAAAATGAAAAGTTTAAAAAAGCTCTTCTTCCTCTTACTTTTGGCTTTTGGCCTCTATCAACAAAATTTGTTCCTTCGCAAAAAATGAGAAACGGAGAATGCAAAAAGGAAGTATCCAACTATCCAATGATTCCAAACGCCCTTACATTGTAGCCATAATCCAAAAGGTAAAAAATGTTAATAAGTATAAAATTGAGGCCACCGAAGCCCACCTGTTTTCAAAGTTAAAAAGGCAAGTTTTGCTATGGGTAAACCATTTGGTGCACACTAAAGGCACACTGTGTTGTGTGAGACCCATTTCGAGATTCTAACCAAATGATTGAAGCCGCTAAGTTTTTAAGGATCCTTATAAAAACTAAGCTTAGTCGGATATCGGTGAGAGCTTGATTGATTCTTTGCTCAATATCTTGTCAAAAAATTGAGCAAATAACCAATCAAGCCTCTACCGATATCCCTTTGAGCTGATTTTTTACCGGGATCCTTAAAAAAATATTTTACACAAATTGAGCGACTCCAATCATTTGTGTGGAACCCCGAGATGGGCTCCACATAACTCAATGTGCATTTGACGTGCACCAAATGGTGTACCCATAGTTTTATCGTGAAAGTAACGCATGATCGATACACCACATTGGCCCTTAATGTGGCATGACATATAGTATCCCTCAACTTACAAGTACATAAGAATTGGGCTGGAATGAGTTTCCAGAAAGCAAATTCTGCCTCTCTGAGTTAACAAGTACATACAGGAACTAATTCCTGGACAAATGATAATGCATGATTGATATGTAACTGTGGGGTTGTGATTCTCACGGTGAACTTGATCAATCCTCTGCTTTGGATTTGATTCAGCCAAGCTTCTATACCTGATTTGCACAAGAAGCACCCACCGTTAATGCCTAATCGGTGAGAGTTGACCGAGGAAGCACTCTAATAGTTAAGCAAGTGACCGGAAGAGAAGGGTGAAAGTACAAAGGGTTTTTGTTAAAATATACAAATATTACAAATTAAAAGGCAAAATAAATTCAAGGTTACATTATGCTTTTAGCTTCAATTACATCAAAAAAGAGAAAACCAAAATGTAATCTCAGTTAATCAGTTATGGTACTTTGGGGTTTCAGACTTACACTTTTTCGAAACCCTTTTCTAATCTAAATCTAATAATCTGGTGTGGTGCATCTCTGTAAAAGAGAATCAGAGATTGGGTTCTAATTGGGCTTTGTAAATGTAAGTTATTGGGCCTTTTAAATTTAATAGAAAATTGCCTTCTATTATTTGGAATTTTCATACTTTTCGGAAAATTTAAAATTTATTCTTTGGAGATCGATAACAAATATGGTTGGAGATTTTCTTTTTTTGCCCATCCTTCTCGTCGTTACTCTTTGTTTTTACTAACCGTTTAGGCACTTTCATAGGGTACCCTAGGATTTTAAGCACTTTCATAGGGTACCCTACAGTTTAGGGTACCCTAAATTTAGAATGTACATTTTAGAATTTAGACCGTACATTTTAAAATTTAGACCGTATATTTAGAATTTATATCGTACATTTTAGAATTTAGACTGTATATTTAGAGTTTAGGGTACCCTACAGTTTAGGGTACCCTAAATTTAGAATGTACATTTTAGAATTTAGACCGTATATTTAGAATTTAGAATGTACATTTTAACACTCAAAATGTACATTCTAATTTTCAAAATGGGGGTAATTTCGGAAGAAAAAGTGTAAAACTTATATCCAGGACCTAGTGAACTATGCGCATTATTTGTTCCGGACCTTACAAGCTATAACACATGTTTATAGGACCGGCCCACAAAACTCTATAAATTTAAAAGTTAATGGGCTTAATAAGTGCACATTATTTGTTCCGGACCTTACAAGCTATAACACATGTTTATAGGACCGGCCCACAAAACTCTATAAATTTAAAAGTTAATGGGCTTAATAAGGTTTGGGCTACACTATCTAAAGTTTTTTTTTTTTTTGTATATAACGAAAAGGGAAAAAAAAAATAGGAAAAGTGACGCTCGTGGGATTTGAACACAAGTCATGAAGATGCAAGACTTAAAAACTCTCAGGAGACCAGCACACCAAGTTATCACATCAGTGACAAATTGGGAACTTTTTATATTTATTATAACTTGGAATTATTATTTTTGGTGGTGGGGAAGTGATGGTGGGAGTAAGGTGCCAAACCGATCCGATGGTAGTGGTGGCGGCGTCAATTTGGTTAGGTTCTATGGTTATGGTTTGGTGGTGGTTAGTGGTTCTAAAAATCTGGTAATTATGGATCGGTTCTTGGTTCTGGTTTAAGAACCAGTAGAATCGGTGGAACCGTATGATATTAATATATATATGTGTGTGTGTGTGGTATATATGTGCGCATTATACATGTACAAAATTATGAATCTTATAAAATCCTATAATTATTTATTTATTTTATGAGTTGTTTTGGTGCTCTAAATTTTAAATAATCTTTTGAACTCATGTGTTGTGATAAAGTTTTCCTGGTGGGAATGGGCCGAGCCAAAACCGGTGGTGGGTTTGGATAGAAGTGGTTCTTCATGTGTATTAGTTGTTTTGGTTCTTAATTTTCTCGGACCGGTCGAAATGGTTTGTTGGTAATAATAGAGTGGTGATGGTCCAGTCCGGACCGTGTGCACCCATAGTCGGGGTTGCCCCTAGTGGTCTTGGAGAGATGGCTTGGGTGGGGAGACCTCAGTGGTTGGAGGAGAAGGGTGAAAGTACAAATGGTTTTTGGTAAAAAGAGATGTGGCGTACCTCTTTGGTTTTATTAATGTACTTTATATAGAGCTCCAAGACTTGCCTTCCAAACATTCACGTGAAAAATGTGTGTGTAAAAATGCACAGAATCGCTTTCGACTAACGTAAAGGTTATGTCCACGTTCATAAACAACCTTCAATATTTTACACGGATCATACTTTTTCTTACGGATTTAAGAACGGTGGTTAATCGGGTGTTCAAATAAAATGAGATCATCAAACCTAGGACCAACAATAAGCTTGGACCGAGCTTATTTAGTGGCCGACCCAAGGATTGAGCTAAAGGTGGCTCAGGAATTATTGGCCTTTGCGAACCATATTATTCAGCCTACTACAGTAACAAGTATAAATGATCTATTCCACCCACTTTTGCTAGATGACTAATCACTTCCATCTCAATCGCCATCGGATATTGTAGATGTTTGTTTAGAGGTTGTTTGGTAAACTTGAAAGCTGAAAATTAAAAACTGAATGCTGAATTTGTTAAGCTAATAAGTTGTTTGATATGTACTGAATTTTAACCACTAAAATAAATACTTAAGTGTTTGATCTGTACAAGGAGCTGAAGTATTAAATTCACTAATTTTTTTACTTTGCCTTTCGTATATTATGTTAAAATGCATAAATGAAAAAAAAAAACGTACATTCATCAAAATAATAAAAATATGCAGAATATTGGTAAGATGGTGGTATAACGGTAGTGGTGGTGGTAGTGATTGTGGAGTGGTAGCATTGTGGTGGTAGGGAAGTGATGACGGGAGTAGTTGTGGTGTCGTGGTAGTGTAAAGTCGGCAGTGGTGGCGGCGGCGGCAGTCGGATTGGAGTGGCTGTTATGGTGGTGGTAGTGGTACCTGTGGTGGGAGTGTGGAAGTGGTGGTGGTATATATAGTGGCTGCAGTGGTGGTGGGATTGGCAGAGTGGTGGCGATGGTGGTGTAGTTGCGGTAGTAGTAGGAGTGACGGAGTAATGGTGAGAATGACAGAGTGATAATGGTGGAGTGACGATAAAAATTGTGTTGGTGGAGTAATGGATGCGGCAAAATAGTGTCTGTGGTAATAATAGAGTGGTGATGGTAATCACAGAGTAGTGGTGATGGTGGTAGCGGTGGTGGAGAGATAGTGGTGGAGTAGTGAAGATGGTTGTGTTGGTAGAGTGGGGGTGATAGTGATGACAATAATAATTGCAGTTTGTGAAGAGTAATGGTGGAGGGAAAAATGGTTGAATAAAAATACTCGTAAATTCAGTCAAATATAAGTAGCTCCAAACTAAAATGAATCCGTCCATTTTTAAATGTTTCATTCTTAATGTAAACAAAATTTATTAAACATCATCAACAAATCAACTTTTTCCTCCACTTTACACTTTTCACATCAACTTTTACCCCTACTTTCCACAATTATCCTCCACTTTTACCCATTAATTCTTTACCCACTAACTTTTCAAAGGGCAAAATGATAATTGTACAAACTTTTACCCATTAACTTTTCAAACTACACACTTATTAGGGACACTTTTCAAAAATGGAAATGTCTACATTTAAAAAGAGACGGAGGGAGTAATTTTTATCAACATTTTTGCTTACATATTAAGAACAACTTAATCTTTTTAAGTAATATAAAATGTGATTATCAAACCTACTACTTAATTATTTATTACTTAATTTATTCAATTTTAAGTGTTGAATCTGGATTTAGCCTTGGGGGATGTTCCGCTAAAGTTTTTTTTTAGAATAAACTGATTTTTTACGATTTTTTATGTAATGTATTTGATGCTTGAATATTTTAATTTTTACTGTTTTTTTTGTTAGTGGAACACCGAACACCCCTTAGTATTTAAACTAAAATATATGAAGTTCATGGAATACACTTTGGGCACTTTTCCATTGCCATTTTTGTTGCCAAACGACCATAACCAAGTTCTGGATAACGGACATGGTATATTATTGGTACGGCTCGCAATCGGGAACAATTTCGAATTTTTCGTTACAAAGTGAATATATATATCCCAAAATAAAATGAATGAAACCATATTTAACCTTAACCATTCTTAATGTAACAAATTTAGAGAGTATTAAGTACTTTACTAACAAAACTAAAAGGAAAAAAAAAAAAAAATCAAATTGCGGTGTAGACAACTCTATCCCTAAAAGGTAGTAGTTTGAATTCTTTCTGCGTTAAAGAACAAGTTCCATAGCAGAATGGAGAGCCAAAATCCAAAAAGAAGAAGTTAGCGGGGGAGTCTCTGTTGAAGAACGGTCGGAGTATGCTGAAAAGGCCCTGAAAAATAGATTTTGGTTCAATTTTTTGACTGACCGGTACGCCTTGCCGGCCTTTGGCAGGACAGTCAGAATCCGCCGGAACCTTCCGGTACAGCCAGAACTCGCCAGGAAATTGAAATGAACGGAATAAGACATCATCAACACTGCTTTGTCTATAAAAGTGTACGTACCGGGCAGTATGGTACGGTACGGCATTAACCTTGACCATAACAGAGATGTATCAAAACTGCCGATAAAAGAAGAAAGAATCGGATTGATTGTATTTCCACATCAGTAAATCCAAACTTATCCAAGCTTTGAGTGGTCCAAGCTCAAGCATCAGACATTCAACTGTGAGAAAGACAATCAAGCTAGTGATAACCAGAAACAGTTTCCAATCCAGTTAGCAGAAAGTACAAGTTAGATAACAACCTTCAAAGAAAGCCGGGCCACTCTACGACTATACAGTGAGCTCTACAGATTATATGCAGAAAGTAAACTGACGACCCCCTCGAATACAAGTTTAAGTAGATAACTGAAGCACTCCATAAAACAAAATGGTTTTAGGTGAGATGGTGGAACTGCGGACCAAAAACTCAGCAAGTGTACCTCTTGTTTATTAGAGACTTAAGGTTTCCTTTGTGTTGATTTTGCTCCAGAACTAATACTTGGTAAAGAGCAGATTTGGGTACTCAAATAAGTATGTCCTAAGATCCTAAAAAAAACCTGTGATGGGAAGTATGAACGGCAGCACATCAATATTTGCCCACAATGAACAGTGGGAAATAACATGAGAATATCCAAAGAACATAAGAACATGCAATGCATTTTACTGTATCCAAGATGAGTAACTAAATATAGCTAATGAGAGCTAATTTATCCACTTAAAGAGTTTGGGTCTACATAGTTGAAGGGAGACAACCAAATACTTACGCGAGCCTATATAAATAATCGCAGCTACTAGAAGTTTACTTAGCAAGCAGGCTTTTCCCAATCGTAGGGGTGGCGCGATAGTTGAACCTCTTAACCCAGTTGGCTGGGCTTACAGGTCCATTGAAGGCTTGTGGGACATCTATCCACACCAACCAAGAGAAAATCCAAAGATAGATTAGATTCGACAATTGTACAGTAGTCTACTTTCGTCACTAACCCAATTTACCAGCCTCACCTTTCTCCATCATAACCTAAATGGGTTGTTTACAACAGAGGGCGAAAGAGAGAGGCACTGAACAATGGATCAGATACCGTCCACTTTCAGCATTATACCCTGGCCAGAAATTCACAATCACTACAGTAATCAAACTCTTTTTGGTTAACTGAAAATGAACCAAGTCAAACACATCAGAACTCTCAGAAGCATATTGTACTGGGTGCATTAAGTATCATTTAACCTGTCAGCAGTTTTTGATAACTAAGGATCATCCACAAACTATTGACAAGATCGAGTAATCAAGAAGGAATTAAAACACAAGACGGTAGCATCAGTTTCTCGTCCATGAATACATCGGAAGGCGTACTGATAAGTGTCGCGCCCAGAATTTTCCGCTGCGAGCGTTTACCCCAATTTTAGGAAAACGGCTGGAGAGAATACTTGACAAAAATGGGATGATTGTATTAATGAAATTTTGATAGCTGTGACTTGCTTTTCAAAAATCAAAGTCGCCACTTAACAATGAGTTCGCGTGTGTTAAGTCACCCCCTAAAGACATTTTTAGAGAAAAAGGAAAATATTTCGGCGATTTTGCCTTTTTGGTCTACGAAAATAGAGAACGGGTTCGGGGATTTACTGTTACGAGTAGGGCGAGTAGGGAAGGTGTTAGACACTCACACCCTACATCGCCCTTTCGGTATTTCTTTTCCAAAATTAACCCTTTTCTTCAAAATTATCTCTAACCAGGAGAAATAAGAAATAGAGAAGATCCGGACAAAAACCAAAACCCGAGCGTATTGACGGCAAAACGGTGATACCCTCGTTTCCATTGGCAAACTTGGATAATTTTGGAGATCTCAAAATCAATTCACATTGAACTGATTAATGAAAAATGCTCGTTAGGGCATATCCCATTTTTTACATCAAACGCGATCTACTGGATTCGACAGCGCTTGAGATCATCAATTTAATATGAGCTAATCTCGGACAACCAGAATCGAAACTGATTTGCATTGACCTGGACAAACGAAAAGATGTACGAACGTACTAATCTCATTTTTGGTACCGACGACAGTGTACTCTAATTTTTCCACAGCGTCGGCACCCTCAGTTCATTTGAAACAAATCTCGATTATCATCGTAGCTTGTCAGCTCTCCGGCTTGGGCGTACCAACAGTGTTCTTAGTGGAGGAGAGCTTCTTTACCTGTGGTTACTTGCCCATATTTTCAGCAGCCATTCACCTCATCTCAAACTGGTTTTCGGGGGGAAATGTTTGTTCGACTTCGCAACGGCCAGCAGAAATATCAAATCTCTACCCCGGAACGAGACAGACTGGGTTCAGGCCCTAACCGACATTACCCCGGACACGGTGATCTGGGTGCTTGGAACCTTCTCTGCACTGGATATCCGCGTATCCCTGAATGGCCATGGGTTATCCTTTCTTCCATTGGTGGGACTCCGGGCTGTCATTCCTTATTTTGCCAATCGAGTAATGCGCTTGTTCGGAGTTGATCAAGATATTCCGCCTACTCAAACTCAGGAGAGTAGCGAGACTTACTACTTGGAGTATGCAACTGATTACTTTCCTCCAGAAGTGGGTAATGCTTTTGCTCATTGGAACCACAGAAATCTCCTCTGCCTTGATCGCTTGAATGTCACCCCACGCGTAACACCCAGGTATCTTCCGTGGATTGAGCAGGTCATTGCTACTGCAATGGGCGTTGGGATTCCTCAAATCCGGTGGGTAGGCCCGACAAACACGCATGACT
Organism: Vaccinium myrtillus; assembly: GCA_016920895.1. NCBI lineage: Eukaryota > Viridiplantae > Streptophyta > Magnoliopsida > Ericales > Ericaceae > Vaccinium > Vaccinium myrtillus. Next base: position 7,653,545 of record CM029280.1, read on the forward strand.
ATGCTCATTATGTCAAATCTCTAGCATCCTCTCATGCCCATTTATCTTTAGAGTGCCGAACGGCAAGTCAGCGCTTGAACCAGGAGAGGGAAGAGGTTGTTCGAGATCAAAATAGCACTCGGAGAGTTCAGTCCACTTTGGAAGTTGAAAGGGACAACGTCGTCGCTGGCTTAGATGCTACTGAACAACAGCTGGCTGAGTCTCAGCGTCAAATCTTGGATTTAGAAATGAGGGTGGATGTGTTAAGTATGGCCTTGGATAAGGAAAGAAATTCAGCTAGCTCCTCGTCCACCATTGCCAATCTAGAGCGTTCACTGGCCCAAGCGCTTTCAGAGCGAGTGACTTTGTCTCAAGAGGTAACTTTTCTTCGAGAGGAATTAGAAACCTCAAGGAAAGCTTTGAGTACACGACGTG
>CM029280.1:7661458-7738299 GCA_016920895.1 Vaccinium myrtillus
TGTAAGAATGAGATAATTAAACATTTCCCAGATATTCCGATCTGGCGATCTGGCGCTCTGGTCGTCGTCTTCTTCTTTCCTTCGTCTTCCATTATCTTTCTCAGACACATCACAACGGTGATAGATACAATAACGACGACGGCGATCGGAAATCACAGATAAGCTCCCATTGTCGACGGAGACCGGAAGGAACTGACGACGGCGACTGCAAGTAACGAGTAACGACGACGGCGACCGGAAATCACAGATAAGCTCCCATCTTCCTTAGGATCGCGTTTCCGTCTCTTGGGATCGCGCTCCCATCGCGTTTCCGAGCGAGAAACGCGGAATCGCGTTTCTCGGGGAGGAGCGTGTACTCTGCAAGGTACACGGTTCCTGCGACTAAGGTTGGGACTTTGAGGTGTTTATTCTCCACCCAGAGGGGGAGTGTCAGGAGTTATATAACCTGTTTGAGGCTTGGGATGGGAGTAGTAATGCTTTGGGGCCCTAACAGGATGACCAGTGTTGGGATTGCTAGTCCGGCAGAATGGAGGATTGGGAAACCTGGGTTGAACCAGGCATTGGTAATCCCATCCCAAGCCACACGTGAGATTACCAATTGCCTATAGAATCTTCCAGTAATGGCGATATTACCCCTAGCTATGTGTTTATATGACCGACAATGTGTGCCCAAGGAAGAACCGACTCCCGTGACCACCAAGTTGCGGACCAATCTTCAGTGAGACACCAATGCCTTGGAGCACTTTTACCCTTCTCTCAAACAACTACTGTAAAGCTTCTGTCATTCCACTCTGCTCCCAAATTATAAGCTGATCTTGGAGCAAAATTCAATTTAGACACCGCTTACAAAAGGGAATTCATCTGAAATCACCCTAATGGTCTATTTTTGCCAAAACCAAGATTATAAAAATTTAACAAAATCACAAGTCATTTTGCTTTAACTTGGAGTCCAAATGCACTACTCAATGATTGCACTTCTATTATAACAACATCGATGGCGATGGAATCGGCACTTTAGCATGATAAATTTCCGTACGTAATGAACAAGTGCAATCAGAACTAACCTTTCCACAGCTTCTCATGCCCCCTTCCCTGAGCTCAGGCTCCACGCAGCTCGAAGCGCAACAACACAAATGTGGGGGCACAGCAAAGAATTATTAGCATGCACAGACCATACCTGAAACGAATAAACATCAATGAAACCACATTTTATGCCTGGTCCACCTTCACTAGATCAATAAAAGTTGGCAACCCTAAGAGGTTATGACATTGATAACAAAAGTTGCAACATTTAACTAAGCAGATGATCAGCTGCTGCCAGTCCACCCGAATAACATTCAATTCTATTTCTAATCACCATGTACTTTCTCCGTAAGAATAACTGCAGCATATCGGATAGCATGGAAAAAAGCAGTGCTACTGACCCGTCATCAGACAGATAAAGCCAGAAGAACACAGATTTGACCACTTCAGGCATATGGGATTACACCAAGAAACCCCTGTCGCTACAAATCTCCAAGTAATAGCCTCACTACTAGAAAAAAAAAACTGCTGATTGAATAATCCCAAAGACCGTAGGCAAACATACTTAACAACAAAACATTGTGTCCACAATGGACAAACAACTAAACAAACTCAACTGTACAAGCTGTAAAAAGGCAAAAATAAGGAGCCAAAACAAAACTTCATGATCCGAATTCCGAAGTATATCGTACATGCATGTATATGATATTCCAAGAACTAGGTGACTTTAGGAAGTGAAACCAAGCCAGTTTGCCATCCGCTCCAAAAAGCTCAAGGCCACTGGAGGCAACATACGAGCAATTCTAGGCAGTGTGGGATATGTCAGAGTGCCAAGTATAAAGCAATTGAAGCTTAAAAGAGCCACCACATCAGACACAGGCTTATTGTTGATGGTGGAGAAGAACTTTATGACACTCCTCAAAGACATGCCAACCACAGTAAAGAGAGCTACTACAAGAGGCGTACAAGGAGCTTCTGCCTCCCAGATGATCACTCCTACTACCAATGACAACACTGCACTGAAAAGGCTCTGTAAAACTGCAATTTTCCTTTGTTGGACAAGTGCTTCATCAACATATAGATTTCTGGTGATAAAACCAGTTGTAACTCCATGTGTATCCTCGCTAGCTTTCATTTCGGTTCGAATGGAATCAAGCGACTCTGTTTTCCTTTTGCAGTTATCTGCCCAAGAATCTTTGCGCATTAGGTCATCTTGAATGATAGTACTACTTCATTAGAACTAGATTTCAATGATTGTATCCCATAAGAAATGCATTTACCAGCAACAGTACTACCATGGCTATTGCCTTTGCCAGCCTCATCTTCACTTCTTAAGCTCCAACGACCCTTACCCTGTATTTCCTTCAGCTGAAGATTTTCTTCCTTAATGCCTTGCAACTGTTGGAGAGCGCACATGGTGATAACACCAACATTTAATGTCCAGATTCAAGAATAATGATTTAGAACATACTAGTTAAGAAAACCAGAAAACATGGATTAGCATTCCCAAACCAAACGTTGTATACCTGTGACCCTATGAGTACAGATATACATGGAAAAACAGTATAATTAGTTACATACGGTGTGCCCTGTACATAATTACATTGCACTGCACACAATTATTTAGAATAAAAGGTGTGCCGTGTGCCCACCCGATGAGCGTTCTATTCCTGTCGGATGTCACAATCTTCGGAAGCTAAACTGAAGAAGCTAACGCTTGAGGGGCTAAGAAATTAAAAGTTTTGAGCCCCTTTTTTAGCGAGCATTAAAATAGTGTTACATAGCCTCAAAAAGAGGGAAACAGCTAACCAGTGTTTCCTGCTTAAATATATGTGGAGAGATGAACAGGTGAGATGGCTTGAAATTTGTAGTCAATTTTTCTTTCTTGGCTTCCACTAATTTAGCAAAAATATAGGCCTCAGTAATTGAAGCTCACACATGAATTGGGAGCTTCTCTTGATTGTTCCATACCAATACCAAGCAAATGGATTTATGTATTTCATTCCCGTGTTAAGCATAAAAGGAGTCACTGCCTCATTTTCTAAAGGAACACTTATTAGGGGATTTTTCCTCAAAACAACAAATACCTACGTTAAAAAACATCACTAGAAAACAGGGATTGTAAAATAGTTGGAATTTCTGCAATTGTCGATAAAATCAATATCAAGCTGAAGGAATTTGCGCAATTTTCACTATTCATTAGATCATGCAGGAAAACCCTACAAATTAGCAAGCACGAGCGAGGTAGAATCATAGTTGCAAAATGGTCTGGTATAAACAATATGGCATCAGACTGAAAATGATCAGTTGCAAACTAAATCGCATGAGAGTTGCAAAATGATCAGAACTATGCTACCTGTCTCTCCAATATTTCAATTTTCACAGTGGCCTCATCGTGTTCATCTTCAACTTCTTCTAGCATTGCCTGCATCATTCTACATTCTTTAATGGCCATATGCAGACGTTCTTCAAGTTGCTTCCGGTTCCATTCACGATTTTCTAGCTCAATCTGCAGCTCATGCAGATGAATTTGTAGCTGCATATCAGATAAATTATGTGAGGAAACTTAAAACACACCTCCATCCACCAACACAAAAGAAAACGAAAAACCGACGACGGGAGAGAAACAAATAGACACCAAGCCAGAGGTCTCATAATCTCTTAGATTATCAGTCGTCCAATAATTTTAAGCAGTTAAGAAACAGCTAATGTATGTCATGCTGTATAATTCATGGTCAGTGTACTCACACTGGTGAACCCTTCTCATGCATGGATAGGCAAACAAACTGAACTTACCAGGAACACAAAGTGAAACAGAGTGCACAATTAACAGTAACAGGTATAACAGAGGAACAAACACAAGAAGACTGAACTCTCTGAAACTAGAGCTTTTCAACCATTTTAAATGAACAAACGTCCAAAAAGCTTGAGCAGTTAGAAAACAAGCCCAAATGCATATCAAGATGTACATAGAAATGTTACTCTCTTTTTTGGTGTACCATGCGCATAATTTTTTTTGGGTATATTACACCTTTTTACGGTTGGTTACACAGGGGTATACTTTGGATATATGGTAATCATAGTTTTGGATAATAGTACGCATATTTTGTTTTGCTCAACAGTTGTGCATTTCTATGGCATTACTTATTTTGTTTTTTGATGAAGTTATGGATAACGGTGAAGGCTAAACCGCAAACAGTTTCGCATTTTTTGGTGTTAGTTACGCACGTTTTTCATGACCAAAACTCTTTGAGGGTTGTACTCCTTAACATTACCCTTGGTAACAATTATTTCAAATCTCTGCCAAAAAGTGGCCGAAAGGGCGACTACCCGAGCTAATGATAGAGGCAAGAACACTTTCCTGCCAAGTCCCATTAATTGATCATAACGATATCGTGGAAATGCTGCACGGACCCATATAGAAACAGAAAAAGAATCACCTTGATACTAAACCAGATCGAGGCCGGGATCTTCTTGAAAATGGAAAGATCTAGGATAGGCAGCCAACCTCCTAGAAAGAGCAATGTGCATAGATGTAGAAGTTGGCCCGTTCGTAGTTATAGGGCAGCTAAGCTTTCAGGCAAGGGAGGATGAGATGATGTGAGAGGCTTTGGAAATTTTTTTGTTGAAAGATGGCCCTTCAAGTTCTTGTAGAAAAGCGTGTCAAGATATTTTGAGAGGACCAAGTAGACATAAATTACTTCATAGGAGGACAAAGCATATGAAGCCTAACTTCGACTTCTTTTGCAAGAAATGGCAAATGATAAACCAACTAAAATCTAATGGAGGTCATGCAATCAAGTGGGAGGCAAGTTCATCAAAGACTTCAATTAGGCTCAAATCTTTGGAGTAACTTGCAGGTTGACAATTCAGAAAAATATGCTCTAGCTTGAGCAGATTTAAAAGGGTCTACTCAAAGGCTTAAGAATACAGGGGAGTTTTCATACATATGTTGAAATCTGATCAGTGTGTAACTTACTATCCATTTTCTTTAACAGCATAAGTAGAAGAAACTATTGCATTTCTCAAGTTTTGGTCCTAAATTTGGAGTTAATTTATTGGCTCAGAAATAGGAGTGGGATTCTAGAAGCTGTCGGAGATCAGGAGCAGCTGCAGAGCATTGAAGATGGCCCTTGAGATGAGGACCTTATCAACTAGCTGTTTGAACTCGAGTCACACTCCTCCATTTTCTGCCTATATAAACAGAGGGTGTGCTGAAAATAAATGGGAGTTTATTGACCAGAAGGAGAGTGCTAAAATTATTACGCTAAACCAATATCATCAGTCTCTTCCCCTATCTAAGTAACAACCTGCACCCACACCGTCTATCACGTTGGGAACTGACTTACAAAGAGATGAGATAATATTTATGTTAACGGAGTATATGAGCAATTTAGCTAATAGGCATCCTTAGTTCTACAAGTTCAAATGCATCTGTATGCATGGCATCGAAGACGAAAGGGAACAAACGGTAAAAGGAAAAACGAACAAGAACAGGAAAACCAAACTAACCTTGACTAAATACACTCGGGGGGGTGGAATATAATGAGAATAGAGAAGGAAAACTAACCAGCCTCTCCCTCTGTAATGCAGCCAAAACTCTTACAGGAAGAGTAATAAGAGCAAAAGTCCAAATCATAAACCTCGTGATTATATCTACATGGATGTTGATAGCAGCTCTCAGCAGCTCCACCCAGGTGTAAACAACAATACAGAAGCTTCTCACAACAAAGATGCATGATTGCTTAAGCAGTGAGAAAGGCTTTGTCACCAAGATCATCATGCTATCCCCTAATTCACCTAACAGTGCCATCAGATTCATCACTATTCACCAAACTAAAACATTCCTCCAAATAATGGGTACAAAACAGCAAACTACATATCCACCACTCGAACAAAGGTTGATGGTTGATGCAAGTCCCCTATATCCTGCACAGGCGTATACACAGTTAGAAATCCACGGAACAGAAATCTATGGTTGCATCTTTGACATCCTCTTGTATACTTTCCCAATTAATCTTAGAAGGTATCATCCACAGAACACCTCAAACTGACGAGAACTTGCATGCTCCATGATTACTGGATGCTTATTGTTTGAAAAATATTTATGATTACTGGATGCTTATGTTTGAAAAAAAAAAATCAATTCTTCTATTGCAATTTAGAGAAGCCTCCACCTATTGTACCAAAAGCAAGGGCATGTGGGGTAGTGTGATGCACCATGTGCAGGAACGATCTGCGTTCCAAGTAACATACATTCATCTCCACACACTTGGGCTTTCCCGCTATCTTCCAACATTATCAATTTAAATTAACCAAAATCGCTTCTTTCTAATGCAGCCATTGGCCTCGCTCGTTCCTATACCACTGTAGGCAACTGAAGCACGCGCAATTAGAGAAACCATAAACTGTACCTTAGAGTCCTAAAGTAGTAACTTGGCCTACAAAGTACTATGCACATGCCAGTATATCATTTCACTTTTCGATGATGTCAGGTCATACTCAATTCTGCCAATCGAGAACCGACTTGGAATTTTCATAGCCCCAAATTGAAAACCACAACAATTGCAAGAGAAAAGCATTACTTTGGTGTCCATCTTTTTTGAGGCTGTGTAAACTTCCTACCAAAATTGCCCTCTAATGAAACAGTTTTTTTACAATTAAAAGTGACTCCTACTTCCTATAACAGTATAACTGTAAGGATAAAAAAAAGTAAAACCACAAGTCAAGTTGTAATTGTTGCAGTCCTATCATTTCCCACGTAGTTGTGCAAGATCCCTTTTCACGTTCACAAGATCGATGGAGAGGAAAACATCAATTCCCAAATGGTTTCTCAATTTTCCTGTCTTTCCCCTATATCTTCCCAATTCTTTTTTTTCTCCAAAGACAAACTCCCAATGATCTATGATTTGGTATGTATAGGAATTTTTCTTCCTCAATGTTCTTTCATTACATTTGACTTCTACGTTCTCGCTCATTGTTCTTGGTAATCTTAGCACTTTTGTACTTGTTTTCATTCTTTTGTTTGATTTATTTCATATTAATCCCTTTGTGTTAGGGCGACTTCATGATTTTCATCCAACACTGACAAAAATGTGCTTATGATGAAAAGTTATATGCAAAAAAAAAAAAATTAGATGGAAACATTTATTTTAACCTCGTACGATTTTATTTCAACCTTGCTGGTTCTATGGTGGAGTCGCCCATGGTATTAACTATTTCCTTACAATGTGATAAAGTGAAGAATGTTAATTGTACCATAATCAAAGTGCGCTTTTCTCATCCTATAAACTCAACTCGCACACGCATCACATTTGTCCGGACTCTGTCCGGCCTCTAGTCAGTAGAAATATAGAATCACAAAAAAAGGTTTCCGCCTCCTATCCTCTCTTGTTGAGTGGAAAGACAACAGGGGAAAAGAATATGAATTTAATTAAAAGAATGCAAAGCCATTATTTGATATCAATCAAAAAAAAAAACTTAAAAGCTCCAACATGATCTCAGAAATCAAAGTAAATCGAACGGAAAATCGGAATTAAGAAACAAAAAACGAAACAAACAAGAAAAATCATAACAAGGCACGAAGAGGAAGCGCATAAGGATAAATAAATAAATCGAAACCTAGCTTTCGTCGAATTCCATCACTTCTTCGAACAAGTAAGAATCAAACTCTGAATTACAAAATGCTGTCAGATACATAACAGGGAAAACCCATCTTCCTTATCCAGATACGTCAGTAGCATATTTCTCAGAGAGAGAGAGAGAGTAACCTCATGCTGTTTCTCGAGTTTCCTGACAGATGCTGGAGATGGAAGCTTTGCCGAGAGATACACAGAGACAGAGAGAGAGCATGCAAATGTGAGGAGGAGGGACAGGTGGCGACATGTGGAATAGCATGAGCTAACACGTCAGGAGGGAATGAGAGAAAGGGTGAGAGTAACGAAGTGGGACCCGGGGGTTTATGGTACACCATGTAGAACATATCCGGATCGTTCGTTCGAATTTTATAAAAACTCTTCGCATTATAATTTTCTCGAGAGAAAGGGAGAGAGTAACAAAGTGGGACCTGGGGGTTTATAGTACACCATGTAGAACATATCCGGATCTTTCGTTCGAATTTTATAAAAACTCTTCCCATTATAATTTATTATGTGTCAGGTAACGTATTACAAGACACGTTAAAAATACATTTTTATGGATTCAACTTGTACAAAAAGTATACTTTAAAAGTACAACGTTAAAATACATTTAAAGATGTACTTTAAAGTACAAATAAACTTTTAAAGTGTAGTTTTTTGTACTCTTAATGTGCACTATGGCACGTTAGCATTTCCCATTTATTAATTTACCCCTAAAAACAAAAAAAAACTCTTCCCATTATCTGCATTGGCAATTAAAGGGGTTTTAAAAAGACTATTTGAGAAGAATCAGAAAAGTCTTTTTACAATCTGAACCGTTTAAAAACTTATGGGCAGTTTGAATATGCACTACAGGGTGCACAAGGCCGGCCCTGACAAGGGCTTGAGACGAAGTTTAAAAATGGAGACCCTTAAAAATGCTAGTGAAATAAAATATAAAGTCAATAAATCATTGTTTCAAAGCTTCATGCATGTATTTAACACGGAAAACCCCCCACGAGATATAGGTATATTTTAAGAATCAAAAGCATCGCTCATCATCATTTAAACATTACTCTTGCAGTTTTAGCGGCAAAGGCCCTCACAATCAATCTCTCCCGTCATCTCATTTTCAATTGATGAGATGGCTAGTTCATTTAACCTCTCTTGTGACAGTTGAGAGGAGAATTTGTATTTGTAAGCCTCAAGGGGGCCTCCGTGAATTGTGATATGCAATTCTCTCATTCCTTTTTTCCTTTTGTTCTATGAGGCAATAAGAATCTCAGATTGGGCCTATAACTATTAAGTGTAAATTGATTGTTTGGGTTTTAAAATAAGCCTCTATGCGAAAAGAAAAAAAAAATTGGGCCTATATACTGTGTACTAAAAAATATTAGGGGGCCCTATTTTTACATCATTTTAAAGCGCTGGTTTATTAGGCCTTAGCCCAGGGCCGACACTAAGGGTGCACACTACATTATCCGAATTCAAAAAGGTGGGAGATATGGGAGTGTTTTGGCAAAATAGTAATTCAGATTATATTTTTTGTTCTTATTCCATTTTTTTTCACATTTGTTTATTTTGCATAATTTTTTGGGAGTTATTGATTCGTCGAGAGAAATCTAAAAAGTAAAAAATTATGTTCAGAATTTGAAACTTTTTTTAATAAAGACGAAAATAGCGGATTATTGGACATTTTGTTGTCTTTTTGCAAAAAAAAAAATTTAATTATGAGTATTATTTTTTACTTTTTAAGATTTCTTCCAGAAATAAACCAATAATCCACAAAAATTGACGCAAAACTAACAAACGTGCAAAAAATTAAATAAAGAAAAAAAAATAATCCAAACAAATTATTTAGTCAAACCACCCCTTGAGTGAAGTTCGCCGCGGCATACTTACCTCCCAATTATGCATTTTGGCCTCAAGTGTTTAATGAGATTGGAGATTGGCATGAGTCAAATGGTTAGAGCATACTCAGCCAAAATTAAAAGGTTGCTAAGATTAATAATGTCTATTTTAAAAAGTACTCACATTGGAATAACCAAACTTGTAACCATTTAGCAACTAACCAAAATTTGCCCGTGAAAGATGAAGCCCCTTTTTCTCTACGTTAGAGAGTTTATCCTAGGGTTCTCTAACCATCGCCGGCGCACCATTTTCATCTGCCTCTCCTCTCCCTCCCCTCCCCAACTTAGTTTTCCTAGGGGGTGGGGCTCCCCCTCTCGACCCCACCTCCCTCCTTCCCCGCTGCCCTCCCTTCACCACCACGTCGTCTCTAACCCATTGCAGGGCAGATCTACAACTTTCACCCCCAAATCCCACTTCCGCCGCCGCCTCCTTCACCCATCGCCACCTCCTTTCATCCATCGTTGTCATCTCCTTCACCCGTTGGCGGCGGGTATGGATTCTCTCCCGGAGGTTTTAGTTTTGTTGCTTTCTCTAATTTTTTTGTGCTTTCATGTAACTCGAGTGACTTGATGTGACTCAATGATGGGTAACTCGGGTTATCTCAATTTATTGGGGTATTTTTTTGATGATTTCACCTAAGCTTCCTCTGGTTTAAGTTGGGATTTTCCGTGCGTCAAATTCTACTATCAGAACCGAGACTGAATGCCTACCAGAATGGTTCGTCTACTTCGGCAGAATGTGCCTTTAGTTTTGTTCTGTTCTACAAATTATGTCATGCTTTAAGTTGAATTTATGGTAGTTGTAACTCATTGCTGTATTTCTTTATTTTTATTTTTATTTTTGGAATCATTGTACTGCCTCCGGGCGTTGTTTTAGCGTTTGAGCTCTTGATATATGAGAGATTGACGTCTGTTAAAAAGACTAATTAAACTTGCAACTTTTTGCCAATAACCAAATTTGGTGGACCCCACATCTACTCAATAAAGTACACCAATCATTACACAAAAACATTCTCTCTCTCTCTCTCTCTCTCTCAACAATTGTTTCAAAAAAATAATTTAAAAGACTATTTTTTTTTTGTTTTTTTTTTTGCCAAAACCATGAGTCAAATGGTTATAGCATCCTCAGTGTCATCATTACAGATAAGATCCCAAATGGTTGCGAGAACGTGTTTCTTTGCGCAGATGTGCCATACCTATGCCGAGTCAGACCAAATCGCACCTAGACTGCTCCCTTCGGCATGAAGGGACCTCTCGGCACAAGCTCTGGTGATATGAGATTGGTTGCTCATGGCCTTTTGCGCCAAGCAATATTTCGGCAAACACAAACGTCCAATCGAGCTACTTCGCTGCTAGGATTGATAGGAATTGTTACAATACTGGCTAAGGCAATCGCGCCCTCTAGGCCTCTTCGGCATGCCGAGCCATGAACATTTGCACGCGGTTAGTTTCCAAGTGCAATCGACCAATCCCTTCGGCACCACCGTTCGTCAACGTGGCTTTTGAAAGTTTGCAGGTCAATCGTGGCGTGCCCCAACGATTCTAATAAGTCGCGGTACTCCTGCACTAGTCCATTGTTCGGCCCACTACATGGACCAATTTCAAAATTGTACACAGAGAATGGTATGCACAATGATTACATGTGCATTATTGTCAAATTTGAATTTAAGATTGATGTAATTATTATTTCCGAGAAAAACAATTGTTGTATTAACTAGAAAAATACATACCAAACCGAACAACAATAGATAAAGACCATTGTCATACCCATATTGCATGAGACGGTGAAGAAATTAATTACCCATAATTGAGAGCACATCTCCACTGTTGGAGAAGTTTTGGGCTCTAGTTGGGTACCATATAGCGATACGCAGCACGCATCTTGACTATTCAAAAGTGTGTTGACCGTCCAATTTTCCCGAAACCGTGAGGCTTTCTGTATAAATATAAGACTTGGCGGTCCGATAAAAGGGTTCAGCACCACACAATTAACTTGTCCATTTAATTTCAAGGCCGGCTTCCCTCTATTTTATTTCCATGTCTATAAATATAAGATTTGTTGGGATTGTTCGGTGGCATTTTTGTAATTTTGAGATGTAAATTTACCCCAATAGATATGGGCCGTCCAAAACACGAATGGATAGCCCCGATGAGCCGACGGGCATCACCTAGCAGTGTCAGCTGGTGCCCACCCGGCACTGAATTTTTTTTTTTCTACCCTTGTTACCAAGCCCCATGCAGCCATGCTCTCCCCATTACGAACGTTGTAGTATTAAGGGAGATGGTTTATTAACAACAATAATGAGACATTCACGTGACACTAAAACAGTGGAAACAACAAGAACAACAAACAAACAGAAACCAAAACCAAAACCAAAATCAAAATCAAAATGCAACAAATTTTAGGACTCAAAATCGCTAGTGACCAGACTCTTAACATGCCTAACTCAGCCACATGGCAAACGGAAAAAATTACTAGTTTCTGGTCTTGGGGTATCCCCACGTAGTGCCCCAATACCTTTATCAAACACGCATTTTTATGGGACTCCAGTCCACAAACCACACTAAATTGACTAGGATGCAAAGTCCACAAACTAAATTGACTAGGATGAAAAAAAAAAAAAAAAAAACGACATCAAAATTCTAATACACACCGAAAAAACTTAAACCCTAATGGGAGTTCACATCCATGAAATTTTTGAGAAGTCGCAAAACCCTATCTCCCGCGTCCGAATAGGGTTCATTGATGAAGAAGCCATGGTGTTCACCTTCAAATTCAACATACTCAATTTTCTTGCCCATCTCTTTTAGCCTCCTTGCATAATCTTCCACCCTGTCTTTCAACACTTCACTGCCTCCTACAATGACCAAAATGGGGTCAAGCTTCACTGGTTCGAGATTAGGGCTACGTGGTCCGAACGGGTTCGCGAACGGATGGTCTGCTGTTTCTCCAACTGGTAGTGACAGCCTCCAAAACCTATTTTTGTTTTACAGTCACGGATCAGTATACAACAAAAAGCTAGTCATGTGGTTTTAACTGCACAAAATTGAAATGAAAGCATATGCTATTCCTGATGACCGAGTCCACATAATCCTCGTTCCACCAGTGGTGGACGCATAATTCTTAACGCAAAGGGATTTTCATTTATAAATAAACAACAAAACATCAATATCATTATATTTAACAAAATCTTGAGGGGACCTTTCTTAATTTTTCCAAATAAAACTCAAATGTAATAGAAATATTAAGATGATTGAGAGGTGTGCAGGGCCCGAGTCCCCGTTTGCATCCCCTAGATCCGCTCGTGTCCCACAGATCTCAAATAATTATTGACCACCACATAAAAGTTTTCTAGAAATTCATGTTCGTCGTTTAGAAGATTTGGTATGATTCTTTGTTTTTTGTTTATGTTCTCCTTGTCAGCAAACACAGAATTTTTAAAACGAAAAAAAGCTTGCAAAAACCCTAAAAGAAAAGATGATGAAAATGGGGAGTATTTTCAAAGTCAATTAATGTACCTGGACATTTCCCATTCCCTCATACATGTACCAATATTTTCAAAGCTTTTCTGGGTCTGCATAGTTCAATCACATACCCCTTTAACCAAGGTTTTAAATAATGGTAATGGTCGATGAATAATGGTATCGGGAGTATGAAACGATACGTAACGAATCGGTCGCTACAATCGTGAATTTTAAAAGTCATTTTTAAGAGAAATAATTTTTAAGTGCCAATCGAAATCACCCATAACAGCCGTCAACCAGTGTGTGCATCAGTAAATTCAAAAACCGTAATTTTTTACTGATATCGGAAATTCGAAAACCGTTGTGTATTTATCGTGGCCGATTTTTAAAACCTTGGTACACTAATCTGATCCAAAAAAAAAAACTACAATAATGTTCTATTGTTACAACACACATAAAAAAAGAGAGAATAGGACAAATCATCTATCACAATACACAAAAAGGAGATAAAAAAGAAAATCATGATCCTCTTTGCATTTTCTAAGATTGGTGGGATAAGATAAGGACATGACCTTAGGACTAAAATCAAATAAGCATTATATAACTTCCCTATAACTTTTAGTGGGTGGGTACAATTCATAATTTTATATACTCATTAAATCCAAGCTTATTAGAACTGAATAATATAGATATACCATATGTTGAGACGTACGGATAGAGATGATTTTGGGCCTACGGACAAAATCTTGTAAAAAGTGGAAATGAAGATTTTGCTGGTGGCTTGTATTTTTATTTTCTTCCAAAAGTTGTGAAAATGACTTGCATGCGTCATGTGAGTTGCATATAAAGATATGATCGATCAATGGGGGATTTTTCAGTCATGGATATCTAGAATATTTGACTAATGAGACGAGACACCGAACTTAATTGGAGCAAACTTAGTCAAAGTGATAAGTCTAACGTAACCATCCATATGTAATGGTTTTTTGAGTTTCCAATACCGTTTATGGATATCTAGAATATTTGACTAATGAGACGAGACATTGAACTTAATTGGAGTAAACTTAGTCAAAGTGACAAGTCTAACGTAACCGTCCATATGTAATGGTTTTTTGGTTTTCCGATACTGTTATAGCCTATATGTAAGAATGGGAGCGGAGTAATTTATAATGGAATTTTAATTGGTAGAAAATGGTCAATTATTGATTCTCCTAGCTATCCACCAAAGATGGATTGATTGATATAGTGCTAGTAATAATATTTTGAGTAAGAACTATGGATTTCTGTGGTTTTATGTTTTTTTAATTCCTGTGAGAAATTCTCTTCAAAATTGATTTTGCCTTCTTGAATGAAGTTTCCTGGAATGGATGGTGAAAGATTGGTACAAAAACTGGCTTGGGAATATTCAAGGAATGACAACCCTAAGTCAAGGATTTGAATTAACAAGGATGATACACTACATCGCACGGGATTACTCTAGTAATCAAGGCCTGAGACTTAAAAGTTGCTCCCACCGAAATTTCAAGTTCGAAATCTCTTCTAAGTGCTAACTCTTTTGAGGCTAGTGGATATACAAGGCTCTTCTCCGCAACTAATTGATCATGGGCCATCGTTACTAGACAATGAGATGACCCCATAGAAATTGGTTGAGGTGTGAGCGCAAGGTTGCCCAAAAAACAAGGATGTGTACAAAGAGGTTGGCTTTGGTGACCACCAAAAACCCGCTTTATGAGCATGGGTTTCTTTCATTCTTAAGTTTTTAATTAAAAACTCTCAGGTTCTATTAAAGCCTTTGGGCCAGTGCTTTAATTTGACACCAAATTCACAAAGATCATCCGAGATTCAGCCAAAATTAAGAAAACCAAATTAATCCAAAATAGGCAACCAAATTATCCAAAATAGGCATCCTTTATTATTCCACAGCCGCAAAAGAAAAGTGGTTAGTTCTCCAAAATCCCATATAGATACTCTCTTGTTTTGATCCTCAGCAATTGTCCTAATCCAACCGACCTGTACAACTTTGGTCCCTACTCTTTATTCTTTTCTCACTTCAGTATCCTACCATAAGAATCTGTACGCAGCCTATTTGTATAATCCAGTTTTAAGACTTTTAGTGTTGACTATTTGATTAACTTAATTTCCTTAATTTTTTTGGCTATTTTTTTCCTGTTATTTGTAATTTTAATCCTTATAATGCTATTACTCTCAGAACCGCATCCTCTCCATTTCACAACCATAATAGCGAAAAAAATATTAAACGATTACTACTCCATCCATCCCTCTCGGACCCACATCCATTCCATTTCATAACTAAAGTAGCAAAAAATATTTAGCGATTACTGAGATCGATTACGTCGTGTCTTTTCCCCTTTCATTTTCATTTCTCCCTTTAAACCTCTCAATTTCCATACAAAGATACCTTTTGAATGTTGGATTAGTGGAGAGATTATGTGGAGGGGAACGATGGGAAAAAAAATTGGGATTAATTTTCAACCATGTGTATACTCAATCCTGTTTCCTATGAAGAATCATTCCACGCATTCAGGATCAAATCACAATTATTTATCTGAATTGATTAATAAGTTACTTTACCATTTTGACTCTTTCAAATTTGCCTGCTTCTGTGATGTGGATGTCTAAGGTTAAGGAACCCTCCTATCACAATCACCACTGTATAAAAGGAGTAATTATTGAATGGTCATGGCCACCACGTGTGATGCCTTAACACACATTCTCCACATAAATTTATGTGATAGGGAAATGTGTTGGGGCACAATGGTGTCCTAGGAGCAAGGTTTTATAAATAGAGATAGAAGATTCTATATAGTGCTAGTGGGTTCTATAGTGATAGCGGTAGTAACAAGATCGAATGATACGTAGTGGGAATCGGGTGTGTGATTGTGAATTTTAAAATTATTTTGGGTTTTGGAGCACTTGAAGCAGCTAGAGTCACATCGTGGCCGTAGCGGCCATGAAAGGGGCAAAAACCAGATACAAAGAGCAGGGCAGGCCTTGAGATTCTCGAAGCCTAAGATGAACTTGTGGGGAAAAAAATGTTCTTATAGAAAAGGAGAAGGGAGGCCCTTGGTCTTGAAACGGGTACCTATTGAATAGCAAAACTAAGTATTTCCGTTGGGCTAGCTAGCTCATTTGTTGTATATATAAGAGCTAGATTAAATAATATATTACATGCTTGACTATACCTATATAGAGCCTTAATTTTGGGCCAAAATTCGGCAACTTAAATCGATTGCCTTGTGCGCCTTAGCTAGCTCAGGGCCAGCCCTGACAAAGAGATACGTAGTGCATATTAGACGGTAAGGCATGAATTTTTGGTAGCGTTGGAATAGCAGGCTGTGGGGTGTAGACGTACTGGAAGACCCAAAAACCTCTACGTAGCGGCCGATATTTAAATCCTTGCAGTAACAATCAATAATTTTTCATATATAGTGATGGGTTCCAAGACTAACCTCCACCCTTGTTTATTTAATTGAGAGGATGATATATGAGGCAAAATTCATTGGAAATTCAGAATTTAGTATTAATTATTCTCTACACGGGAGTATTTTGTTGTTAGTTTATGTATTTTCATAAGATAATTTCTGGAATTATTATGTATTACTAATTTGATAATTTAATTGTTGTGAACATTACACTATTGCTATATATTATGCCTACGACATCAGTGGCAGACACAGAGACCAAATCACACGTAATACAACTTAACAAGAAAATATCATCATGATATATATACTACAAACACAATTTTGAAGAGATCTTTGTTCGTAAGTTTTACAAACAAAACCAAAAATATTATGAAAATACTGAGGTATAATTAGAAGGTGTGCAGTGGTTTGAGCCCCCACATGCACTCCTAGGAACGCCTCCGTACGATATGCTGTTGTCGTTACCATATTCCATATGTCACAATTGTTATTATAACTATTTGAATGCAAGTCGTTGGCTCTATCTTTGAAAAGCTTATTCGTGGCCTCCAATAATCTTTTGTACTATATTTTGTCAATTCAAAGAATGGTGCAAGTTGATCTTAGAGTCACGCCAAAGATCATGACAGCACCAGCTTAAAGCAAGTTAATCTAATTACTCGGTGCTTTCGGAGCACGGTCACACAATGTTTCGGGACATTTCAAGGCCACACATTAACTCACGACTAAGTGCGTGCAATGTTTCGGGACATTTCAAGGCCACACATTAACTCACGACTAAGTGCATGGATCATGCATAAATGCGTGGTGGCTAGAATGATTCAAAGAATTACCCAATTGTGGTTCAGAACTATTGAATAATTAGTCCTTTGAAAAGTGCTACCTTTCACTTTCAGAACGAAAGCGCCACCTTTCACGTTCAAAAAGAAAGTGGTACTGGAATCCTAGTACATATTCTCACGTTTTGTTGTTTTCTTCTAAAGTGATTTACATGCCCTTTGTTGCCTAGCTGCACTAAAAAATCTGGATGTCTTACATTCCAATCCATAATGGTAGGGTACAAACGAGCAGAGCTTTATAGTGTTCAAGTTCGTCTTATTTGTAAACGAGTTGAGCTCGCTTAATTTACTTAACGAACATCTGTAAACAAGCTGGGACTATACAAAAGAGTTGAGTATTTTTTTGTGGCCAAACCGAGCTTTAGATTATTGAACTCGACTCGTTTACTATGAGCCTAAAACTCAATCTTGAGTTGCTCTCCAGTAGCTCGGTTCGTTTGCAACAAAGGTTTTAAATATTGGTATTGAAACACGTAACAGTAACAATCATTGTGTAACGGTATCAAGAATACCAAACGATTCCTGTTACAACAATATCAAGAGTATCAAACGATACGTAACGGGAATCGGTTGCAGCGATCGTGAATTTTTGAAAAATCCTTTTTCAACAGAAAAAATAAATTGCATAAATAACCCGTAACGGTCAATTATTGGCAGTAACGGCCGTAAACTTGTCTGTGAATCGGATACAGACCGATACATAACAGAAACTGACCAATAAGCATGCGTTTTTTCTTCTTGCCAGTATAATAGGGTGTAACAGTATCGGAGAGCCCAAAAACAGCTACGTAACGAACGGTATTTTAAACCAATAAACATGCTAGCTTGACACTCAAAACATATGCAATATGAATCTTATTTGAAACCAGCTACGTAACGAACGATATTTTAAACCAGCTACGTAACGAATGGTATTTTACTGTGGACAATTTTGTGGGACTAATTTTTTATGTGACACTCAAAACATATGCAATTTGAATCTTGTTTGATACTAGAAATCAATTAGTTTTATTATACAAAATTTTCAAAATCATAAGAACAGTTATAAAATAAAAGAAAATAGACAAGCCAATTGAGATGGAAAAAATATTTTTTAAGGGTAAAACTAGAAAATGACCTTGTTTTGATAGATATTTTTAAAAATGAGATCAATATTTAGGGACACCCCGAAATGAAAAGAAGGACCAGCAATTTGGGACAGAGGGAGTACTTCACAAGTATATGCACAAACTTGTTCAAAACATACACTTATTTTTTAGACTTTAATTTTGACCGCTAAAAATCATTGAGGCTTTAAAAGTCCTTCCTCATGAGATGCCTATAAGAATTTTCTTAACTTCTCATATACCTCTCACTAAATCAATTTTGGCATAACCCTAGCTGTTGGAACAACAATTAATATGGGTATTTTTCAGCTATGAATATTACCAAAAATCAGCGACGGGACCAAATGGGTGATCTAGTAATTGACACATCTATGTTCTAAAATTGATAATGAAAATATTTCAAATCATTAAAAACTCGACACGATATATCATAAAAATTTATTTTCGTAACTTTATTACCGAATGTATTCATTTCATTCCAAGTATTAGGGAAAATAGTATGTATCGGTATTAACTTAATTCACCATTTTTAGTATGAAAAAAAAAAAGAAAAAAGTTGGCATACTGTGGTAATAGTTACCACCACAGACATTAAATCATAGATAGCTCTGTCACTACGTGTAAAAAGGTTTTGTCCTCAAATGTTCATGGCTCAAAAGCATGAAAAGAAAGAAGAGTGACAAAAAGTTATGGAAATAGGTAAATAACCACCTTAATCAATTTTGTTACTCGAAAAAATTAAAGGAAAAAAAAATGGAAGTGCAGGTATGGTACCTGTCAAGTATCTCCAAATTCAGCAAGGGTTCAGGCGGCCCTTCGGCCTCCGACTTAGTCCTTGTACTCCCCCCGAAAAACGGTGCCATCAGCACAAACCCCCTCACCCTCAGCGGTCCCAAATCATCAAAACCCGAACCAAAC
Source organism: Vaccinium myrtillus (assembly GCA_016920895.1). Lineage (NCBI taxonomy): Eukaryota > Viridiplantae > Streptophyta > Magnoliopsida > Ericales > Ericaceae > Vaccinium > Vaccinium myrtillus. The sequence goes on from CM029280.1 coordinate 7,680,783, forward strand.
CGAACTGCCAGATGGTGTGCAATGTTGCCCCCGGACGAATCACCCAACACAAAAACCCTCCCAAAATCCATCACCCCACTACCCAACCACGGGTCAGGATTCTCACACGTGGCTTGCGCCCGGACCCACTCGACGGCGCTGATAGCGTCGTCGATGGGTGCAGGAAGCCGGTGTTCAGGCGCTAGGCGGTAGTCCGGCGAGACAACGACAGCCTGGAGGGCGGAGGAGAGGCGGAGGCAGTAGTTGTGGAAGTTGGGCCAGGACCGGGAGCCGACGCAGAAGCCGCCGCCGTGGAGGAAGAGGAGGACGGGGGGGGAGGAGGAGGAGGGTGGGTTTTGTTTTGGTTTGTAGAGACGGAGGTGGAGGTGGTGGGGTTTGTGGAAGAGAAGGTCTTTCCAGAGGACGGCGGAGGAGACAACGTCGATTAGGGGATTAGCGTTGTTGAAGAAGTCGTCTAAGTTGATGTCGGAACGGTTGATGGAGCCGTCACTGTAGAGTTGAAGGATGCCTTCGCAGTCCTCTACTACATGTGGAAGGGACCCCATTCTCTCTCTCTCTCTCTCTCTCTCTCTAGATTAGTTGGTTATTGGAAGTTGATAAAGTGTACTCCTATAAAATGGGCCAGTTGGATGGGGTGACAGTAAATATAGAAAATTCTAAAGGGTAATAGTGTAATTTTATTTAGTCAAAAACATTTTTATAGCACTTTCTTTTTCTTTTTCTTTTTTTCTCTTGCACAGACGAGACATGATATCTTACCTCAGCGCGCGTCATTGGTGGCGAATGCAGGATTACAAATTTGACTTATCTTGTGGAGTAATTTTACAAAAAAAAACGAAAGTGTACTATAAAGAGAGAAATTTGGGAGGAGTAATGCAGGGGCCAAACACCCCTGGGCGTCGTGGAGTAGCGTTTTAACATCATTCTTCGTTATAGATTTATGTGGGATTCATGTACTTATGCTAATTAATCTTAGCATTTTAATTAGACAATCCTACAAACGAACAATATACTATAATTTGTAATCTAAAACTTCAAACTTTACTTAAATATAAAATCTTTTTTAACTCAAAAAAAGTATTATTAAATATAAAATGAGAGGCTGTCAAAAACAAATTAATATTAAAATGATAAAAATATCATGAACAACATAACCACGATATTAAATTAATTACAAATATAAAATAAACCAATAAATGTTCAAAACAAAAAAAATCCTTTGAAAAAAAAACGATATTAAACCAATATACAAATTCAGTTTTGTGGTTTTTAGTTGAGGGAACCCAAATTAAATATATATACAAATTTTCAATTAAATTGTATAAATAAAAAATTTTTATAGCATATTTTCTCCATTTTTTTGAACAAAACAAAAATAAAGTTTTTCAATTTAAGGAAAAATTCAAATGTTGATAAAAAGGTGTCAAACATTCATGATTGAGAGTATTGAAACGGTTTACATATTTGACCTGGTTTCAAAGAAAAGAATTACAAGGTATGGTGGTGCTCATTGATGTTGACAAAACCAAAAGTTTTTTTTTTTTTTTTTTTTTTTTTCAAAAATTCGTCAAATTCTTAATCTATTACAAAAAATCAGTTTTGTGGATTTAGGAAGGAGATCCCGAAAATTCAAATGTTGTGAAGGCATCCAAGAAACATTCATGATTGAGAGTATGGTGCCACCGGTTTGCATATGTTGACCTGGTTTAAGAAAAAAATAGTAGAACAATACACATACAAAAGTATGTATTGTATGTAAGTGGTGGAGCTACATTGGGGCCACCGGCCCCCCCCTCCGAAAAGTAGAACAATACACATACAAAAGTATTTTGTATTTTGGATTAGAGATAGTTAGCCTCTGGAAAATAAAAAAATAAATAAAATATTCTTATTACGAAAGAAATCTATTTTACATATTTTTTTGTAGATATTCGTAAAAAAGTTATACAATTTGGAAAATAATAAAAAAGTAAGAACAATTTTTATTTTAAAAACACTAAATTATGGTGAATGATATCGTGCGATAATGATATGCGTTCGTCAAGTGATATGATAATAAAAAATACTCGTGATTAATTTTTTTAATTTATCAAAACCATTTCATTAAAACTCGAATGATTAGATTTAATTAGTCTTGAAAAAATTATCGTAAGAAGATTTCCCCTTACAAATTTTTTTTTTTTTTTTTTGATCAACCCCTTACAAACTTATTACGTACCCCGTATTCTTAACTTCTAAGAAAATATTTTGAGACATAATTCCAAAATGAAATAGTAGGCCAACAAAATAGAACGAATGGAGTACTAATGTTAACTCCATTATTATAAAAGTTGGAGTTACATTTTCCATTGTCATTACTCGAAGTAAAATATATAAAATTTGGTTAAATATTAGGTGAATCCCAACCTTGCAAACATAAAATCACCAAAAAGAAAAATGTAAGGGTAGTATTAGGGGGACATCAACAACAAAGTCCTCTTTTGACGGACTTCAAGTAAAATAAAGCATAGTTAATAGGATTGTGATTAACATGTTTTGTGTTTCGGTCTAAAAAGTTAGTTGGCTTATTTTTCGTCTTTATTTGATTTTTTTTCGTGTTTTTTAGTTTTCCATCAACTTTTTGTGTATTATTGGTTCGTCTCACGAGAAGAATCAAAAAAGTAAAAAATTATGATCAAATCATAATTTTTTTATTAAAGACAAAAATAAGTAAAAAATACAGTTTTTACATTTTTTTCGATCTTATTCAAAAAATTGAAAGTTCTAGTTATAATCTTTTACGTTTTTGGATTCCTCTCACCGAGACGAACCAATAATACTCAAAAAATCGATGCAAAACTAATAAACGCAAAAAAAAAATCAAATAAAGACAAAACAAAATGTTAAGTTATGGATGGAAGTAGATATCGAAAAGTAGATATCGAAATTCTGTTATTAAAATTTCATAACATATAGTAGTAGAACCCATAAATATTAAAATTTCATTCCCATCATAAATCAACCAATATAACGAAAAAAAGTGAAGCGATAAACCTCAAATGTTTATCAAGGGGTGACTTGGGATCTCATCCGGCCGGCCGATAGCCCTTTTGATCTGTTGGAAACGTGATTAAAAATATTGAAACGATTACAATCATTGACGTGGTTTTAAAGAAAACAAATACTGTGACAATATAGTGGGGAAGCTCATTGGTGCTGGTGGACGAATTTGACAATACCTAATCACTGAAAATAGTGGAACAATGACAACGTAACATCAGTGCTATATTATGGATGTTGTGCTTATGTACTATGGTTTTATTATTCTTCTATTTTATCATTTGAGTAAAGGTATATTCGAACAAAAAGTAAAAATAAATTTATAGTACGCTAGTACAAAGTCGTCTCAATTATTTAAGCATCTTATCGTACTCTCTCCGACTCATTTTGTTGGCTTTAAGCATCTTATCATACTCACTATATGACTCATTTTGTTGGTTTTGTACGGAGAACTTTACTTTTTAAGGATACATGCAATTAATAAACGTGTCTTTATAAAAATTTAATAGATTTTCAATATTACCATTTCTTTTTTGAAAACTATTTTTATCCTATATGAGTATTTGTTTATAATAATACTAACCCAAAAAATATAAGAGCACTACTGATTCAGTAGTGAAGCTGGACCCACAACAAATGGCCATTGGACACCAAATTTAGCCATTACTGGCATTTGACAAATGCCGGAAAAGCCACAAAAATGCCGGAAAAAGGGCATCACCGGCATTTAGTTCATATGCCGTCCATATGAGTGTCATTAATGCTAACAAATGCCAGGAAAAATCGTCACAAACGCCAAGAATACTCGACACTATTTGCGACTATTCACAAGTTGCCGGGATAGCCTATTACCTTATAATGGAAAAAAATGCCACGCGGTGCCCACATGGCGGGCAATATTGAGTTAAATTAAACTCGCGACCTTGCCCCCTCACGCGCGCGTGCTACCTGTTAGCACGCAATTGTTTCACAATGGACATACAAAAATATTCATAGTATACAAGAAATTATTTTTGAAAATTTAATTTTTACCGGCGGTTTTTTCCAAGCATTTCTAATTAATACCGGAAAAGCCACTTTTTCCGACATTAATAGAAACGCTGGGGAAAACGGGGGAATGGCCCATTTTCTTGTAGTGACAGGAATGGGTTATGTTCGAATATACCTATACCTGAATGACAAAATAGAATGAAATGTACCGGCCGGGTCCATCTCCTTAACCTCTGATTCCCTTCAACTCCAACCCACGTTCAGAAATGTACGCCCAAGGATAGCCTCTATTTACCTGTTCAAAAAAAAAAGGATAGCCTCTATTTCTTTAGGGATCAGTAAGGAAAACCTTAGAGGATGTCAGTGACATTTACCTAAATATGAAAGTGACATTGAACCTTTATACAATATTTGTAATCTCTGTAAAGTACAAAATATAAGTAATATCTGTAGATATATTTACTCTCTTTGTTTTTGTTTTTTTACTTGGCAAAAGTCATTATTGTTAGTTGTCGTTACTGACGTTTGAATCCCGGTAAATGCATAGGAGTATATAGTTACCACTAGGCTACCACTTCTCATTGCATGTACATACTCTTTTCCTCCCTTTTTAAGTGTGCACTGCAAACAAGCCGAGCTTTACTGTGTTTCAAGCTTGTTTATTAAGTTTTTAACAAGCTCAGTGAAAACTTAACGAGCCGAGCTGGGCTAGGCTTGACTCGAGCTCGAGTTTGTTCACGAACCAATATAAATATATACAATATATATACTTACATAGGCTTAAGACAACAAAGAAAGTTTTACTTGTGCATGTATATATGTTTTATATTTATATTTTCTACATGAAAATAGTCTTAATTTCAAAATAATAGTGAAATTTAATAAGTTTTTGAAAAGATAATGCATTAAGATATGAAATTGGAATAAAAAGTTATATACAATTCCTCTAAAAAGTAAAAGAGCTTTAAATTGAGCCGAGCCGTGTTCAAGCTTGTTTGTTAAGGTTTTTAACGAATTCGAGCTCGAGCCGAGCCTCAATAAAAACTTAACGAACCGAGTTCAAACGAGCTCTTTTCGAGCCAAACCGAGCCGAGTTCACGAACGACTTGGTTCATTTCATTTACAACCCAATATACAATTTTCCAAATATACAACCCAATATACAATTTTTTGCCATCTTCCATCACCATTAAAGCATTGAGTTCTGTAATGGGGATAGAAAATGGCCATACAACACCATATAGAACCCCGTTGGACTTGCTCTAAGTCCCCCATTTTGCTTCTCTTTCTCTTACTAACTGTATTAGGTTGATGATAAAAAGGCATAATAAATTATTCCAGTCAGGAATTGACTTAAGTCAACTTTTGAATTTGACATATTATGAGAAAATGACGTGTTCCGTAAAATGCGACTAGTCAGTTTTGAGAATAAGTTAGGAATTAGAACAACCCGTACGCCTTAAGCATCAACTGCAAGGTGTATGACATTGTTTTGGATTTCAACATCAGGAAGAACATCTTCATAATAGGTTTCTTACAAAAACACAGAGATACCACAATTATACAAAACATAAGTTCAAGCTATGTTCTTTCCTCGTACTCTGATGCTTGTATTGACTGAAGACCCAATAGGTGGCATAGAGGAAGAAGCACTACACTTAGGAATCAACAACGCGAAAAGTTTAAAAATTAAAATAAATTATGCCCCTTCCTTATCGGGTTCGGGACTAATAATTACTGTTGGGACAACAAACATCCATCTGGTTCATATTTTGGATACACGTATAACCATCGAAGGTTGTTGAAGTGACTCGTTCCTAAAAGTTCGGAGGCATTGAGAACAAAGAAATTGCTAAGAGTTGTCATTTCTATCTAGCACCAACACGTTTTCGCCCCATACTTATTTTTAGTAATTTATTTTATTAAACCAAATTAAAAAAGGGCATACCCCAGAACAAGACAACAAAACAACAACAGTCAGAGGCCGATCTCAGACAATCAATAACATCACCAGAACGAACCAAACAGCATAAATCTAGCAGCAGTCACATAAACATTAGACCTTAACGACGTCCTGAATCTGCCAATCTCTACATAGAAGCCAAGTGGTCTGGCAACTTGAAAGTACAGTGAATACAAGAGCTTTTTATTTGATCAATCACGCAGGAGGAAAGAGGGTTTGAGAGAGATCAAAAACAAACATGAGGAGGTATGAGCTTTCCTGGATTCATAATGTCGTTGGGATCCAAAGCTGCTTTTATCCTCTTCATTGTCCTCAGAGCCTCTATTCCCAGCTCTTTCTCAAGGTACTGCAGAAGATGCATACATTACTGGACTGATCATAATTTTCACTTTACAAACAATAGACAAAACAGAGTTCACTTAAGTTCGGTTATCCCCCATAACTTAGGTATGATCTATTTCCACTTTACTGGACTGATTAATTAGGCTATCGGCGACATGGTTTAAAACCCTAGTAGTTCAGCTATCCCGCATATTAATAATTCGCTGAAAATTATAACAGGTGACTGTACAGGATGATAAACAAAAATGAGTGAGTTAGGATATAAAGATGGGTCTAAGAATAAAAAAAAAGAACCTACAAAGTATTTACTATTCACATCCAAGAAATTTAGAGTAAGTTCGCAAGGGCATTACCGGAATTTTACAGGGTATAGAATAATTATATGAGCACTAAAATGATTCATTAAGCGGGGGCCTTGCCCCCACAGGACTTTGATTAGGTCCGCCCTTGCAACATCCACACCCCCACAATAGATGAATAGTAACATGTAGGAATTAAGATACATTTTACCAGATACTGTCATCTACCGTACATCTCGTGTGATATTTGTCCAACGGATCCCTCAACAAATCGAAGTATTCAAACACTAGAAATGTGGTCTCATGGATGTCTAATCACATTTCGTATCTAATCAGGCAGTCAAACAGGCCCTAACAATCAAGCATGTTGTACCTTCATTTTACCCGTACCAACACCATGTTCTCCCGTGCAGGTTCCTGTTTGGTCACAAAAGCACAGAAACCAAACCTATGTTAGAGTCTTACATAAGCCACAACCTTCTTAGATCTTAGCTTGTTGAGGAACTTTTTTATCGAAAAGCACCGATAAATCAAACACTGGTTGTATAGCTGGATCTAGTTGATTAAGGAAGCCCTAGATAAGATAAGCTGAAAGAGAGTGGCAATATAAGCAAACACTGCAGGATTTGCCGCAGTACAAATTTGCACAATTGCCTCACTATATAGCATATAGCAAGATTCAATTGTAATACCAAAGAACTCAATTGTTTACATAGTTCTGACATCTTCTATATTTTTTTTGAAAGAGGATAATCATCACTAGATATAAACCTCAATATCATAGCAAACACAACTAGCTATCCTCTCTGAGGGCAGCTCTAGCCAGGTTAGGCGCCCCACAAACTTTTCAGCAATCAACTTTGACAATTTGCATTCTATGCAAACTACTACAATGGTAGAAACTAGAAACGATTATGATGATGACCATGATCACGATAATGTCAATCTTAAATCAATCTGTCAAGATGAATTAAGTCCACAAGTAACTGTTTCCATTAGCTCAAAAACCTACATAATCCAACTCAAATTGCTACAAGGCTACAACAATATATCTGAATTGGAGCATCCTTTTTGTTGGATTTTCAGATTGTGTAATACAGATAAGGATTCAGAATGACAAATCCCCACATTTACGTAACAGAAGCTTGATTGCTTTCTTATAGATATCTAACACATCTGCAATTTCTCCAAAATCTAAGATGGTAATGAAGAGCATGCAAAAGACGAGAAGTCATCCAATGAATAGCCTGGTTAACTGTTCACAAGAAAAAAGACAAACTAATTATGCAACAACGTAGATTGGGTACCTTCCATTGACAAAGCAGTACGCACCATGAAATGGTTTAATCTCTCAGCTTCCTGTCGTTGTTCCTCCTGGCTTGGATCAAATAAAATTATTGTGTGGAAGTTTCCATCACCAGCATGAGCAACAACTGTGCTGTTGTTAACAATAAGAACCAGAAAAGAAATGCCTAAGCAGACGAAACTAGCACATAGAACAAACTGAGAAGTCCTTAAATATGCTGTGAAACAAAGCTTCCAGAGAAACACCATGTTATTGATAATAGGATTTGTCTCAATACGCAGTTCGTTCAAGGCAAACATACCACACTAAAGGTGATGTGTCAAGCTCCTCTTTGGATCTTGATATCAATTCTGCAAGATGCGATAGGGGAACACATACATCCTACAAGAAATGAGATAAATGTGGAGAAAGTTCGTCATCTACCGAGGCACCACAGCCCTATGAAGCTAGGTCATGAGGCGAGGCAGAGGCCTCATTAGAGCAAGGCGCAGGTTGAGAAAGTACTGAGAAGCGTAATATAGGAAAAGTAATCAACATAAGCAAATGTTCACGAACTTCTTAATATCATGAAAGATAGCTTTCCAAATGTTGAAATCATGAAATACTAGAAAAGGGCAAAACATCCATGAAGAAGTAATGCGTTAAGAAATAAGACACAAAGAATCCAGAAACCAAGGTTTTGAATCCCATACCATAATACAGGCCATACTGGTTGGTACTAGGTCAATACCGGACAGTATTTTTCCCCCCTTTTTTTAGAAGGTAATTCCACAATTAAGACTTCTGTACTTAAAAAATCAGAATTTTCTTTATTTTTTAATATATGAGCTTCATAATCATGACTAATAATTTTTTTGACATATATTCTTATATTGGTTGAATTTTTTGGGCTTTTCAAGCACGACATATTAGTATATAATATTCATTAGTGCAAAATCCAAAATGGTGCCCGAAATTACACAGGTACTAGTATGTAAAGTACCAATAAGAAAAACAGTACCGCTAACGTTGCAGTATTCAGAACCTTGCCAGTAAAAGAAACAACCCATAAACAACCAACTTTTCACAAATAAATAAACAAATAAAAGCGTATGAGAAGTAGAAGAAATGGAGCAGAAGAAGGAAACAAATGGACTGGGGGGGAAAGAGATCATAAGAAGAAGAGGAGGACGAAAAGTGATAAAATCAAATTAATTGCAAAACTAAGAAGAAAAGTGATAAGAAGAGAAGGACTGGGGCAAATAATAAAAGTATTTCTTGTCACATATGAAAAGTGATATCGATTTCCGGCAATATACATTGCAAAACTAATATCAAATTGATTGCCATAGATATTTTTGATCAACCTATGTGATTACGAAGATATAACGCCATATAACTGCATATGCATAAAATCTTGAGTTTAGTTTTGTTCACCCTCATTAAAACAGGGTGAACATCACCCTCACCCCTATGGGTAGATAGAGTGGATCCCACCAAAAAGTAATCTCATCCTTACCAAAAAGTATTGCAAGGCTGGGGCCGACACCATTTCAACCGATAAGAGTGAGGGTAATGTTCACCCTCTTTTAGTGAGGGTGAACAAAATCGCACTCATAAAATCTTGTGTTAAATTCTTTAGTAGATATATGCTTAAAAGAGGATGATTATTGAATTTTTTTTATAAAATCTTGGATGGGCGGGTGTTAAATTGTTTAAGACAAAGTTGGGCGGGCGAACCTATACACGTATGAAGTTTTGAGAAAGCACATCTATAATTCTAAAGAAATTTTGAAACTTGGGTGGACAATCGACCGGGCTCATCTGCCCCTTGGTCCGTCCTTGAATAAGAAGATGAAGATGATGACGACAACGACAATGATGATGATGATTAAGGAGATAGATGGATTAGGCCTCAAACATTCTCTTCAACTCTAGAAGATGATGATGACGATGATGGCGAGGAGGACAATGATTATGATGATGATGATAATTAAGGAGATAGATGGACTTGGCCTCAAACATTCTCTTCAACGAAAAAAATTCTTATCGTTTTGTGTAGCTAGGGCTCACAATATGATTTTAGATACCAAGGATTTTATTCCGAGTTTGGCCAACCTGTGAACAAGGCGCACACCTCATGTCAAGGTAGGAGATGCATGCGCCCCAGGATCTTCAGTCGAGATTCACGAATTGCGCCTCGCCTCAAGTTGTTTGAGGCATTTTGGCCTCAGAGCTAACCTTTATCCCCTTAAAAGACATTCAATACCTAGATAGTCCTCAGAATACAGGTCAGAATGAACAACCACATCTTCTTCCTCCTCGTCCACCCACTGCCCTATACCAACTATGAAGCAAATCTACCACTTCCATAGGAAACACCAACTCCACCATAAACCAGAAAATAAGTCTGATATATCTCTGTGTCCCATTAATCAAACCATACATCTCGCAAGAAACAAGATAAATATGGAGAAAGCACCTTATGTGAAATAAAGAGAAAACAACCACTAAAAATAGGTGATTCCGTGATTGCCACTCTCGTAATTATTTGTACACTACGTTGCATTATTGCTATAAAAGGAGTAAGGTATCTATTTAAGACCTTGTGTGATATAAAACACCATTTTATTCAAATTTTGTAAGGTGCCAAAACATTTAATAAGTGGGGCTCCAAATTACTAGGTTGGTCAATATTTAACATTTTATCTCAAAATTTTAAGTAACAATGAAACCAAATCATCTTAAACGTGTGGAAGGGAAATAATTAAGCAAGTAGTTCTCAAAGATTCAAGTTCATGTAAACCTTCGAAAAGGACAACTAATTTTAACCAACCGATATCATTGCTTCACAACTAGGCTCCATTGCAAAGCAAGCCCAAAGTGCCTCCTTTCTTATCTACATGAAGGCAACCAACATAGTAAGTTAGCAAATGTAAAAACAGAAGACTATGGAGACACTCTCGTGTCTAATAATCGACATCACTAAAGATCACCAAGGACCTCTACACACCACAGTTATCACTTGGAAATATGCAATTGAAGAGCCAACCATGAATTTCAAAAAGTAAATAGAATGCAACTGAAAATAAAACCCTTTTCGAAATCTGGTTGAAGTTTAAAATATATGACAAAAGGTTTTTGGTTTTGTAGAATTAAAAGTCTGAACCCATGGATGGGATTCATGGGAAAACTGTAGGAATCATCATATGAGAAAACTGATGAGCAGCTACCCCAACAAGTACACTACAAAGTACAAATGCATCTAGCTTACAAATGCATCAGCTAGAGGCATAATTACCTTCCAGAGTTCCTTTTTAGCTTCTGGATCTTCCGCAAAAATGAAATCCGAACCGTTGTACTCAGACGCTATCTTCTGAACAATTATCATTTGCTCACGTGAATATGCTTCTGATTAAACAACACAACAAATATGGTTTTAAAAGTTAACTTTTAGTTAGTAGTAACGCAGAAAAGAAAAATGGCTTACTTTTACTATTGGTCCACAAAGTAGAGTATTAGAGAAGTTGCACTTTGGTACCCAATAAAAAATTGAGTCTGTTGAGTCCCCAATATTTGCAATGGGTATTTAAATGATCCGCGGATCTAATTCCGTTTTTGTCTCCCTCGGCAAACGGCAGTACTCGTCCATCAATAGTGCTGCCACAACACCTTTGCTTGCATAAGGCAGGACAAAGGTGTTCTGTTTGAACCCCAATTGCCGAACAAAACATCGATGTTCAGTTTTTGATCACAGAACGAACACCAACGGCCGGACTAGATGATCGGGGACCAATGGAAAAATGGGGAAAAGAAAAATTCCAAAAAATATGCAATGGTGGATGCCTGGAGGCTGGAGGTAATAATGAATTGGCAACAGATGGAATGATTTGAAGACTTCCATTGAGTAAACTGATTTCTTACGTGCATATAAGTCAAATTCACAAACACTACTATTATGTTCATCTAACTCTTATTTTGAGTCAAAGAGTCAAAATAAAGTTTTCCCATCAGTAAGTACTTTTCCAATTTTCTTCTACCTTCCCCAATTTATTTATTTTTTCTTTGCCTTTTCTTCTTTTCTGGTTGAACCCTTCACACAGTAAGTTGAATCCAATAAGTAAAGAACCATCTAATAAATCAAGTATGTAGCACATCAACCCTGAATAGGAACTGCAGTCATTATTGTGCTATTTGAAACTAGTCACGAAGAAAGCAACAGTGATTCTATGTGAAGTGAGACATTATAAAAAGAAATCCTAAGTGCAAAATGATAAAACTAGTTTGATGGTCAACTGAAGCATAATGAAATGTCCACCATAAAAAGAGACCATGTTCACCTGTGCCCACAAATTCAAACATTAAAGTTGGAACTTCAGGCAATTTTCTCCCGTTCGCAATATTGATAGCTTTCACTTGAACCTCATCCAGTAGCTCCACCCTTGACACCTTATGAGAATAGGAACAGAAAAGTGCGTGAATGACATTGGAATCCACCCTTACGCTTTCGGAGCACCTATATGCTCTCTTATGTCTCTGATGTTGATCATAAATAAAAACAAAAAGAAGTACCAAGTTCTGATAATAGTAAGCAGCAATGTTTAATCTGATAACTCAACATCTAAGTTGGTTATTCCTACAAACTTAACTCAATACCAACCATTCGAATCCTATTTTTAAAGCACTTAACCACCGATTAGCTTTTCACATCTCTCAACACTATGATAATATCAACAATGTGAAGAATATCCCCAAAACCCCAATTGCCTCTCTGGCTCTCTGTAATACCATCCTGCATCAAAGACCATTCTAAGTAGCCCCCTGCTCAAGTATATAAGCACTTGAACTCGGCAAGTGGGACCAGTTTAATAATAAAGGAACTTTAACTCAGTAAGTGGGACTTTAAAGGAACAAAAGTGCTCCTTTAAACCTTTTCAGGTGCTGTTCACTAGTCCTTTCAAATGAACAGAAGCAGCTTCTTCAGCCTCCAACTTTTGGCCAACTTAGGAAATAAAATGAAATACCAATAAAGACCTTAATCAATCCATTTTACCATTGTTCCTTTGAAAAAGAATGTTCCCCGGAGAGCAGTTTTACAATGAACCAGACATTTACAACTTTTTTCCTTGTCACTACGTAAGACTTGGATTTTCACATGAATCACATCATATGATCAAGCCATGAACTACAGTTAATGAACTATTTCCCATATTGTTTAGAATTTTTCAACCCCAAAAAAAGGATATTGTACACATCCAAATAAACTTAAAAGTATTTTCACAAAACAAGTTGTACATAGGATCAAGGATGGTGTAGCTATACTTTTTTCCTATTTATTTCCAAGTTGAATTGCACTAGATACAAAAATTTAACAACAGAAGCAAGTTGAACATGCAATGACACAACGGGATAGAAGTTTAGCAACAGAACTCTTACCTGTATACCAGACAACATAGTTGCAATAGCAACATCAGCTGCATCCTTAATTGTTGGGAAATTGCACATTGCTACCTGTAACATAGTGTTAGTTACAAATGATTCAACGATTCAAAATACTCCAAAGTGAGACTTTAGGCTATAAAGCACCGACAGTCCTAGGAGGTCACTGTACCCCTGTCAGACTCACAAGGAACACTGACACCAGGATGCACCAAAATACATACGGGACAAGGACATGGCCGAGACATGGCGGAACACGCAAGGTAATCGTGTCATACATTCACTTTATCTATTGTAATTATGGGCAATAATACATCAAAAAAAGTTGCTCTGTCCCCAGCCAAATCCATCCTCCCATTTTGTTGGAGTCCACGTGTCCCGTGTCCGTGTCCGTGCAACATAGCTGATAGGAGCAGGGTATCTCGTTCGACAAGAAGAGAGAAAAGGAAATGAATATAGCATACAGATGAATCGCAAATTGTTGTAATAATTCACAAAATGATGCTAGTTTGGGATGGAGAGTCCAACATATAACGTCCATGGATAGACCGCTAATGGAAAAAGCAAAATGAAAACCAAAGGATTCCTCTCACAATTCATGGTATTTCATAGTTTTCAGCTAGTTTTAATATCAAACATGTGAGGAAATTTTGAAGATTGCAGTCAGTATGTGAGTGACCTCAACTAAAGCCGAAGCTTTCTTTCAAGCTAATATATCAACCAAGAAGTAGATACTATGTAGACAGTTCACCCACACTAGAAATTTAAAAATAAGTGCACGCTTTACTTATATTTTCTAGAAATGGTAGCACAAAAGAATACAATCATTACAAGGAAACAAACACATCAGACATCGTATGAGAATCAATATTGAAACGAAGAAAGAAACAAATCCACATACCACAGAATACTGAGGAATTTTCTGAAGGCGTAAAGTAACTTCTGTTATCACACCTAATGTTCCTTCACTTCCAATCATGAGGCGCGTCAGATCGTACCTAACATATGCAATTTCAAATGTTAATGGGGTAGCTTAGCTGAAGATAAATAGTCATAGACAAAAAGAAGCAAATATTTACTCAAATCAGTAAAGACCAGAGAAACTCAATTAATAACAATGTTTGAAGACAGAAGCTCAAGCATCAGGGTTGGCTTGAGTTACTCATGACAACCAATCATGATTTATCTACTCAAATAAGTGGTTGATTTTGCACAACCATGTGAGGGCAAGGGTTGCAGCAAAGTTTGCATGCTCTTAACACTGCTCGCCATTTCAGCCCCCTGGTCAACTATACCTCTTTTTATCCTGTACTCAAACTCAAATGCCTCATGCTTTCGACAACAAAATCAAATGCAATCAGGTATAATTAATTTTTGTTCCTTACCTATTCTTCATCGAAGTGTTGTTTAGTTCTTAATCTACACATGAATTGCACTAAATGTTGGCTGAACATATGTAACTTGGATGTGGTTGAAATCAAACAGCCTTTCAAACCTTTTGTGTACTTTGATTCTTTACCGACAAAAGAAGACGACACAGTCACACCTCAATCAGTGTTTACCAATTAAAATAGATGACACAGTCACAGTTCAACCAGAAGAGCAAGGAGGAGAGAGAGATTAGGCAAGCCATCAATTCTAAGTTTAGTTGGAAAAATGTGTAGGGTTGTTCAGGGAATTGCTTGGACTCAGCTTTGAGAGAAAACAGTGGGCTTCTGAAGCTGTCCAGGCAGCTACTAGTATAGCAAACAGTACCCAAAGAGAATTATAGGTTCTGTTTAACTTCCTTCTCTTTCAACGTTTGAATGGTTGATGCAAGTGAGTACCAAGCTTGTGCTTTGAGGATGTTAATGGTGAAAAGAATGGAACAACTCGGGTTTGGAGGAATTTAAGGTGAGGTTGCACAATACATTAACAAGAAGGAAGAAGAAACCTAGGAATCATTCCAAGAACAAGAAATCAACCTGGGGTTAGGAATGCATCTCATAGTACCAAAAGCTCAAAAAAGTAAGTCAAAATATCCTCAAACTTCTACTGTTCTACAAAGTTTGTTGACATAATTAAATAGCTTTATATACACATTCAGAAATCCTTATCCAAACAGATTTGATTAGAATTTCCTTTTGGGGAGCTAAAACTTAGCCCATCTAAGTCCAATAACCCCATAAATAAAACAAAACTATGCAACCTGAACAAATATAACTTCACCTATAAGTAATACCTAATAGACTTCACAGGAGATCACGACAGTCCCAAAAATTGCGCTGAACCGGAAATCTAAAATCGATTATCCAAAAATTGCGCTGAATTGTAAATTTACTATCGATTATGGCATGCCATAAAATCACGCTCTGTGGGAAACCTCCAATAACCACCCCACCCACCCCCAACCCACTTTCAAATTCTTGACTCCGCCACTGCCTAATTGAGATTCCAATTGGCAATGCTTTTGTATTAATGTTGATGGGAAAAACCTCCCATAAATATTGTAGAAGTTTTCAAAATCAAAGATTCAAAGAACACACCCTGCTGCACTTTTTCGAGCACGAGATCCTGTCTTGATGATATCCCCGTTGGCTAGAACGGCCTGCAAGCAAAATAAAATGTAAAATACAACCCTAGACCTCTACCTTGACATAAGAGGAGGAAATAACACACCTTGAGGTTGATAACATTCTCTCGCATAGTTCCATACCTACAGGCTAAAAATGAAATCAATTATCGAAATCCAATTATGAAAGTAAATCGTTAGAACTTTGAGAAACAAAAAATGGATACTAAATAAACAAATAGAACATGGTTGAACAATCATCCAATCAACTATCATATCCTCAACACCAAATGAGAAAATGAAAATAAGGAAAGTTAAGAATAAACATCCATAACAACATATAGAAATGACCAACGTTGACCAGCAAAAATACAAGAACAAAGAAAGAATGTAAGGCAGAACAAGAGATACATAGACTGGAACAAAGTTTTTCCATAGTTTCTCCCCTAAAGTTGTCTCCATTATACCACCCACGTTCAACCTTGCTAAGGCTTATTTGGCTATCCACAATTCTAAGCACATGAAGCAACACAATGTCCGGCCCACAAGCAAAAGCTATCATTGAAGATCATATACCCTACAGTTTAACTCGAACTAACTGAAATGGGTAAATAACCCCGGGGGGTCAGCGAAGTGGTAGTCATCTGGCAACCAGGGCCTCAAGCCTTTGGCCTGGGGTTCGATTTCCACTCGCACGGCGTCAATTCAAGTGTTACGCCAGTCCATACGGGGCTTCATCACGGCTTTAATTGTGCCCCACTAGTGGACAGTGGAACTAGTTCCCGGATAACCCGGTCCAGGGCTGAACAACTAGTTATAAATAACAATAAGAAAAACTAAATTGGATACATTATCCCCATGTAATGGAGGAGATACAATAGGCCCAAAGTTTCGACATGACACACCACCCACCCTCAAGTATGTGATCCACTTTGCATATTCCCCCCCAAATTGTTAAGAGTCAAGGTAAAGTCATGGTTTGGCTACTGTCAAAAAGTAAATGGTACAAACAGCACATTACACATGCATATTTGCATGTCTAATCATTATAGTAACAGACATAAGAATTGAAGCTCAAATAGAATTACGCCAGCTGTCAGCTTCCGACAGTCGACTGTGAGCCAGTAAGGTGGGTTGCACTTGCACTAGGATGAGGGCAATGAGGAAAGGGGAAGAGAGAGGCCAAGGGAGCTGAGAGTAGAAATGAAGCGCTGGACTGAGGGAGGATAACAGAGGGATATAGGTGGCTACAACGGTTGAGGATGACAGAATAAGTTAGACTGATGAAAACTTCCCTCTGGCCTGTTTTCTTTCCATATGTTTCGATTTATGTTTCTGTTGGCCAGCCATGTCAACAAAGCCACGAATGAGTTCCATAAAAAAATGTATAAAGAAGATACGAATGATAGGTTTATAAAAGTTCTCGAGAAATCAACAAAATATGGCATGGGAAACTGCTAGTGCTAAAGAGTAAAGAATCAATTTTTTTGTTCTTTTGGCAGCATAATCCCCGGCAATGATGTTAAATGGCAATGTAACAGAAAAGACCTTTAATAGTGAGTCACGAAACAGAGCACCAACCTCACAGCTAAAGAACCAGAACAGCGTGTAGCACAC
This sequence comes from Vaccinium myrtillus, assembly GCA_016920895.1. Lineage (NCBI taxonomy): Eukaryota > Viridiplantae > Streptophyta > Magnoliopsida > Ericales > Ericaceae > Vaccinium > Vaccinium myrtillus. The sequence goes on from CM029280.1 coordinate 7,698,308, forward strand.
ATACCCCCAATGGTTGCTCCAGGCCCTGCAACCCAGATTCAAATCTTTTGTCAGTATAAAACTAATTTGACGAAAAGAAGCAGTTGGTGCATTTAGTGTATCAAAATCAATTTAAAATAGGCCTCGGTAATCTTAGGGATATAGGTGGCTTCAGGACATGTCTTGAGCCATAGAAAGTGCATTTAGTTGGTTCAAATATCTTTCTTTCCTTGCTTTATGTTAGTTTACACCTAAGCTACCGAGTTTGATGCGGTCTATATCTCAACCATGAGCATAAAACTATACCAGGGATACATCGTGACAATCAAAAGATATATAGAAACAGAAAAAACATTAACAACTGACCAGGATCAAGAGGAAAAAATAGACCATAAGGCTCCAGGTATTCATTGAGCTCAATCCACCCAATCCCAGGCTCAACAACCACATCCATATCCTCAATGTGTAATGATTTGACTCTCTACAATCTCAATATAAATGCAGCAAAAGTAAGGAAGGATAAAAGGAAGTAATGCAGAGCCAGCGGCAAATTGGAAATACTAGTCAACTCAAAGAAGCTCAGACATTTCTGCTCATATAATTCCACACCCTGGCAATGCTACCGTCCTACTAGGCTGTATCGTATTGTTTTCCAGGTGATCTACATTGAAACACATTAAGTCTGTTCATGCATATCAAAAACGACACATAACTTCAAAGTCTTGCTCAAAAATTAGAAGGCCACTGCACGAACCCAAAGTCGGAGAGAGACAGAGAGGTGGGCCTGCACACGCTTTAACACCCTAACATAAACCAGTAGTAAGCCCTCATAATTGAGCCAGAATGTACAAATTGGGTCTTAAAGAGCCTACTAAAACATGACCAAGCTAGACCTAAGACAAGTATTCAAAATCCCCTTGGTTATGACACCAAACACATGAAAAACTTACTTGAAAATCAAATGCAGTAGAAAACACACACAAAAAAAATGGAAGTTGACAGTTAAAACTAAAGCAGGTTACTGCAAGGCCGTAAGATCATGAGACATGATTTACAGCTTGAAAAATGCTCATACTTTCATCAAAGTCATGTCAATGCAAACCCCTCCTTGAGGTGATAAGGTATGACCCTCGATTGAAGTAGCTCCACCATATGGTACAATAGGGATCTGATCATCAAATTAAACCAGAAACAAAAAAAGAAATTATTAACACAGAGAGAAACTCCAAACAAATAGGTCAGACTAGAACTGGCTTAAGCTGGTCAAAACAACAGGTCAATATGTAGATATCAAACGAATAAGATCGAGAGTTTTGGTTCTCTTCTTATTTCATTTTGAATATCCAGACCCGATGGATGGAAACAAATAGCCATCCATAAACAATCCCAGAGCCCAAACTCAATGACCAAAAGAGGAGTTATCCAATCAAATGGAAAAACACATGATTTACTGGAAATGATGCAACACCATTAAACAGAAAAGAGGAGCACAGACCTTATACTTGTTACAACATTTGACTATCTTGGACACTTCCTCTTCAGACCTGCATGCACAAAAGAAGACCACTTCAACTGTAGGATGGAGAGAGAGCTAGATGTTCACTGCACGATTTACTACAGTGACAGCAAAAAATTGAAGGCAATAAATACAAAAGAGCTTGATCAACCATCTTTCATAATAGACAGCTTTATCCCATGTCTCTCATATTTGTAATTATATTCAAACCAAAAGAAGAGAAAAAATATCTGTCCTACTAAGATGATATATGGGTAAAATCAAGAAAACTTAAGGATCAATATTCAACAAAAATAGGAAGTGCATCACAAACAGAAATTCTCAAGCCAAGATGGCTGAGACATTTCAGAACCATCTCCACCTTGGTCAAAGTCCAAATTCCATGAAATCGCCCTCTCCAACAAATGTGAATCACAGCTAGAATAAAAAATCTTGGCTGTGTTTGGTTAGATAGTTTAGTTTAGTTTTGATGATGTCAGCAGGTGTAATGAGTGGAGAGAGATAGAGAGAGAAATGAGGGAAATGATGATGTAATCAAAACTAAAACTAAAATTAAACAGGGAAACGAACAAGGCCCTTATCTTCTTTCCACAATCTTGTATACACTTTTGACAAAAATGACAATTCTAGAAACCTTGAAGAAGCAATCTTTACGTAAAACTTCTCTGGCCCAACATGAAACGAAGTATCTTTTCACCAACATCGCATTTACGTTAAGGTGAGTTTCCACTAAGGTGTTTTCGGTATTTTTCGTATTCTTCCTCAAGTCATTCTACTCACATACATCAACTGATTTGACAACTTGTAGTCCAAGTACCGAAAATAGCATAGTGGAAACTCACCCTAATTCTTCAACTCCATTACTCCAGGACTAAACCATTATCCCTGGACTTCTGGTGCATCATAACACTCTAAATGAAGTTGATAGGGAAATACAAAATGGAAACATCAATAGAGAAAAACACAAAATGTGGTTCTCTAACCAATTGTGTTTGTGTCCATGGCAAAAGACAACATACAGATGCCTACAAGAAGGAAAACTGAAACAGAAAACAATAAAGAGAGCACCGAAAAAACAAGAGTCCAACCTTTATTGGATATTATACAAAAGTAAACAAATACAAGAACAAAATTCACTCACCCCATAATTTTGTCCTACCGCAAGGTGCTCCCCAATGCAGAATGGGAAGCAGGGAGGAGACCTAAGTATTTATGGGTTCTACCTGATCATTTGCAAGGTTTTCCTTGAATCTCAAGGAAGGAAAGATAAATTCTTAGTATTGAATTATTTATAACTTCACCTTTACTTTCCACAGGCTAGTACATTCTATCTCTAGTACAAATGTACCATCAAGACGAAAGATAAGAAATGGTACATTCAATCAAAACCTAATCGGAATCTTAAATTTCCTCCATAAAAAATCATCAAAAAGGCAAACAAATCAATCCCTTGCTTTCCCATACTAATTACAACCCAAAAAACCAAAAAAACAAAAAAATAAAAGAGTTAGAAGGTTCAAAATGTTCTGATCTTCTGACCGTGTCATCACCCATAATGCCACCGTTCACCAGTCTTTTGCAGTAAGAATATTATTTGGCAACAACTTGCTTCAGGAGAGACACAGATATCTAGCAAAGAATCATCATGTCCTTGACCATGTTGCATTTGTAACTCGAAAGTCCAGCTCCAATGGAAGCTGATGCCACAAGAATGGCCCTCAACCTATAGGATAATATACCCTTACATGCTATTCTATATCATATCCCCACACGTCTTGGGCCACCAAGACCAAGCGCACATGGAAATTCCTAAAACACTAGACTCTTTCGATAGAGGTCTGGACCAAATTCCTCGGAATACATAACTAAAGAGAAACTTCAGAGAATTCAATAGACTCTCGAACACAATTGCTCAATCATAAGCCGCATAACGCTAGCGCAAACTAGAAAGCAATCCAAGGAAGCATGACGGGCCATCACCACTCAAAACCCTCTAAAACATCTAACCTCGGTTTACCTATCCTAGGGCCTGCCATCTCAGAGAATCAACCCTCTCCTCGCAGGCACCTACTGAGTGCAGCAAGTTAAAAGGCCCCAGAAAATCAAGCATAAAAAATGCTACTCTCTCCATCCCAAATTGCTTGTCCACTATTCTGTTTTGGGACGTCCCAAAATGTTTTTCCTCTTTGAAAGTCAAAGAAAAAAGTATAGATTTCCACAAACTAACCGTCATAAATGATTTACAGTAGCAGACAACAAGGGATAATGTCAAAAATATAATCAAACTTTCCAGGGAGACATGCATTAAGTTCATGTTCCCTTAAAAGGTTGAGTTCTCCGTAAATGACAAGCAAGATGGGACGGAGAGAGTATTAATTTAACAAAGCTACAACAAGTCTAATCCAACCCTATTTCAATTGGTCCATCCCAATAGCTAGCAATCTAATCAATCCCACAACTAAGAGAGACGCAAGCATTTTATAACGTGAAAGACTCAACAGGAGAAGAACCAAAGTTTCTAGTCCAGAAATTCAAGCACTCTAAAAATCAAGACGTTAAGGGTCACCGGTGATATCCAGCAAGCTTCCAAGGTCCGTCAAGCGGATGGAAACCCATCTCTGCTCTAAACCTCCCACCGTGGCTAATCCAGACCACTTTTGAAGCCGCTATATGCTTGCTTGAAAAGTAAGTCCATGAAGGGATCCAACACAAAACACATCAAAACAAGTAAATGGGCTTGTAAAACCTGGTAAGTGTTTGTCAAAGGGATTGCCAATCAACACGAACAGAGACCACAAACATCTCTTTTAATAATTGCTTGATGTGACTGAGCAAAGTAACACTAATTAATAGGCAAATAAAAAATTAAATTCTCTCTGCAAAAAAAAACACTAAATGCCAAATTGCAAAGGAAATAAAGCCATAGTTTCCAAGGATAAAATCAAATCTCACCTTGGGAAAACGACTACATCAGGGATATTCACTGCTTTATGGAAGCTGTGCTGTGGTTTCCCATGAAAGTTCCTCTCATCAAAATCCACAGTCATATTATCCTGCATAAAATTTCTGATAAGTCCCTACTCGTAATATCCTGCACTATGTAGCACCATAAACCTTAACAACCATAATCCAGACGTAAGATGAAAAGGTAATTGATAGAATACTTGGCAAATGGACTTCAACTCATTAACAAGCTCTTGTGGGATATCCTTGTGAGAACCCTTCACCAAGTACTCAGTGCTACCCTTGCCTCCAAAACTCAACCCCTGGAAACAAAAAAACAAAAAAAAAAGCAATAATTAAATTCTCTTCCACTTATCTAATAACCAACTCCACAAGCATATGGAAGTTGACATGACGAATTTATTTCGAAGAGACCCTAAGGCTCTGTTTGGATAGACGTGTATTTCAACTGAGGGGATCCTATGTTCAACTTTCAACTATAGGTGGCTAGTGAAACTAGCGAGAAAGATGGATTAGAAGTAGAATAAATGGATCTTATTGGAATCATTGTATTACTACAAGTCACATAAAGGATTTCAAACCAGCCCGCAACCGAAGAAGTTGGCTTTTCCAACCGTAAATCCCACAGAAAAAAACTCAATCCAGGGGGAGTGAGGCAGTGTCAAAAAAGGGGAGCCGTGGGTTCTTGCTTTCCTTGTAAAAGAGGTCTTGGTTTGGTATGGCATTAGAGAAAACTTGTCTTGGTTATGCAGCTATATAGAATAGGCGGGCGGGGCTTGATCGGACAGCCGACTGAATAGAATCAATCAAAATTCCATCGATTGTAGCATTACGCATTACGTTGTAGCCAGTGATTGCCCGGGCCGGTGTGTGATCACCTTTGGTGAAGCAACCCATCAGATGCTCTCCCCGCCCATGCCAAATACCAACTCCAATAAATAGCTATTTCAAGGCCACCATGATTAGGGCAGCAAAGAAGCCAAGCGGCTCGCAAGCAGCTTGAGACTCGGTTCGATAAGAGCTCGTTCAAGCTCGACTCACAAATAAATGAGCAAACTCCAGCCCAATTTCTTATCTCGTTTCATATATGAGCCGAGCCTGAGTCAATTAAGGCTCGGCTCGATGCTTTCGAGCTAGAGCGAGCCAAAGCTCGAGCTGATCGACAATTTTCCGATCGAGCCCGGGCCCAGTTTTTGCAGCTCGTTTTAAGCTCGAGCTCCCTCATTAGTGGCGAGCCGAGCCTGAACACTAAAAACTCAACTCGGCTTGGCTCGTATGCAGCCCTAATCACGATGGAGCTCTCAAACTCGATATCGAAATGCCAATGCAAACTATCAAATCAGAACATGAATTCTTCTCAATGAATTACAATGGTCAAGCCCCCCTCAATTGAAATTTATCCGGACAGAGACAAAGTTTCAAACGCAACTTCATCTCATCAAACAATACAGATTATACACAAAGAAAGAGAGAAAATTCAAAACTGTTAAGCGAACCCAATAAAAACCAGAATAGAAAGACCAAAATAGGCGAATTTAATACCGAGGATCAACATCGGCGGCATCACAGAGTGATGGGTTGGTGTGGTTGTGGAGGGAAAGTGATCCAGCGGAGACAGCTAAGGCTAATGGAAGCAAAGAGGATGCCCATGAAAAGATGGGTGCTTGTTTCTTATCTGAAATCAGGAGGGCCTCTCTAATTTGTGAACTTTGTGTCCTGTTTCTGTTGAGAAGTGAATAAAAGGGTTTCGAGGAAGAACGTAAACGAGCGAACCAGGACGAAAACGCCATTGCCGAGCTTTGAAGACGCTGTCTGGATAGAGAGAGAGAGAGAGAGAGAGAGCACTCTTGGAGTGTACTGAAAATTTTTAATCCACGTGCACAAACATTATTAAAATGCGTTTGGATAATATTCCTTTTCCGAATACTCTTCGGCCGTCCGATCGTGTCCGATCGTATTTTAAACGATTTGGATGTATTTTAATTTTTTTACTAATAAAAATAAATTAAAATTACTCAACGCATTCAAACCTTCCAAAACATGATTGGATGGATGAGGGGTGTCAAGTCCTCTTTTTCCACAATTAGTTGGTAGTCTCTTCCTCTGCTCCCCTTTTTTAATCATGCATTTTGCATGCTCCCATTTTAAAAAAAACCCATTAAAGGTAGGGTAGTGATAATATCAAAACAGTTTTGAAAACTCTAATGCATAAGAGGCATTTAATCATCTGACATAAATGTAAGATTTTTGACGTAGATCAAAGACAGTTTTGGGCCCTTGGCATTAACATTTGCCAAAAGGTATAACAAAAACCATTAGAATGCTGTAGACACCCTAATTTTAATCCCTATGTATCCCCAATGATGAAAGAGACACTCAAACAGTGCCATGAACAGCCATTGTGGACTTCAGAAATTCTTGGACGAAAATAGCCCCAATCGTACGGCTTATTGTGCTAGCCGTACGGTTCATCCTCTTGAACTTTAAGCCGTACGGTGTACTTAGTCTAGCCGTACGGTTAATCAATCAAGCCGTGCGGTTACATTCCAGAAAATATTCACAATTCTGACAGCAGAAGCATCTCATCATTTTGGGAAAGATTCGTACTGATTTTTATTCGTTTCTTCGCCTATAAAACGCTTCCATTTTTCTCCCATTTTAAAACACACAATAACACCCCCCACTCCGGCGACACGCTGATAAATTTCTCAATCATTTTCCGTTCGAAATTCCGTCCAAACTTCCCAAGAAATTTCGAGCCCACTCCATTTCTTTCGTTCAAAACCCCTCAGTAACCCCTCTGTACGTGTTAAATCCATTCTCAAGGAGTTCAAACCCAAGTTTTCTGAAGTTCTCAACTGTTCGAAAATTTCCAGTAAAGGTACTAATCGTGTTTCTTTAACCGGGTTCTAAACCTTGGTCTTTGAGGGGATTCTCCTGGGTCGAGAGTGACTTTAATAGTCATCTCTAGGCTCGGGTGATCAAACTTTTCGCAAAAATCAAGTTTTACGAGCAAGAACAAGCTACTGTTCGAAAAACAAAATTTTGAAAATTTTTCCAAAAAGTGAACCGCACGACCCATTTATGTAAGCCGTATGGCTAACCCGTGAGGCACAAAAGCTTCCCCTGTTTTCCCCTGTTTGTACCCTGTTTCTTTGATTTTCTGTAAAACTACTAATAGCGTTCTTTTCCTTCTATTCTTCTGTTATTGTTATTAAGTCCCTTTAGTTTAATTTTATTTTCGTTATGGTTTCATTTAATTTTATTATTTACTTGTCTGTTAGATCAAAGTTTTCAATAAAATGTTTTCCAAGAAATCCCACAAAAATTTAGTAGAGACCGGGAATTTCCCGAGCGAGCGGGGTGCTTTTCAACAAAACCTTCCCCGTTCGTAACCTGGCTTCCGAATCCAAGAATCTCTTTCGCAGATCAAATCCTTTTCCAAAAACGGCACGAGAGTCATATTTATTTTTCGAAACGGTTTCTCGGGTACCCAAGATCATTTTCTAAATAAATCCCGGGTGGCGACTCACATTCTTTCTTTTTCACTTCCCAAATACGAAAAGGCATCCGAGCCGCGTGGATCCCACCGTCCACAAATGCATAACATGTTACATGGTACAACATATAAGTTTTCCAAAAGATTTTAGCAACCCATTTGAAAAACTCAGAATGCATAACAAAAAATCATTAGAAAGCACATTCTTCAAAATGGCATAACATAAACCATTACAAGACATAACATGTTACGAATGAGATACACCATAGGGGGTAACAGATTTGGGGGCCCTGCAGTGAGGCCAATCCGGCCTTCCATCTCGACACCAACGGCTCGGATTTAATCCAAACTCCAAATGATCCGAGCCGTTCATTGTTTGAATTAAAATCCGAGTGTTCATTGCCGAGATGAACGGCCGGATGGCCTCACTACAACCCTATAGTGAGGCCCTCACTACAAGAACCCCGGACCCGGGGTAACATTGTAGCATTTTCCAAAAAAGGTAATATATTTATGATAAGCTTTTTACACCAATTTTTTCTCTAAATGTGCTCTTTTAAGTGTGTAAAACTTTTAGAAAAATTCCTGCGCTAATACATTTCACCTTCACTTTTTATTGCCGACATTTTTATTTTAGGTTGTCTTTTAATAAATGTGTGTTTTGAAAAGTTAATGGATAAAGAGTTAATCAGTAAAAGTGAAGAATAGTTTTAGAAAGTGGAGGTAAAAATTGATGTAAAAGGTGTAAAATAGAGGTAAATGTTGATATAAAAGGTGTAATGATGATATTTCTTTAATAAGTTCGATTTACGAAACAACGCACTTAAAATAGAACAGGAGTATTCTTTTTGCATGCGAAATTGCACGGCTCTCCAAAAAATCGAGCAACTTGGCACGGAGGGAGTACATACACCAAGTTATCGTTGCAAATCTTAAGATACTTCCTACATTCCAAAATAAGCGTCCTCTCTCTCTCTCTCTCTCTCTCTCTCTCTCTCACCAATTTTCAAATAAAAAAAAGGAAAATTTCAAAAAAGCACCCGACTCACTCCAATCGCAAATAGACACCTGACCTTTTAATTTTGTCAAATAAACACCTGGACTATCTTAAACGTCATCAATTCCACCCTCGCCATCCACTTCCATTAAGAATTATACAAAATCAATCCCTTGATCACACTTTTCCCCTTAGAATTGACCCAATTCTCAATTTTACCCCTTGAAATATTTTTTTCCCAATTTCGACCCCTCTTTCTCTCTCTCTCTAGATCTCCTCTACATGGGGATTCTTGAGACATCCTTTGAGAGCTATGTATGGTAGAGATTGTGTAGGGAATTTTATTGTTTTTTGTATTTGTTTTTTTTTATTTTTTTGTAATTAATTTTTTTTTTCAATTTCCAATTCGTTTTTTACAGTATTTTAAAAAAAACTGAAAGAATTACTCCTTCCTTCCAAATTTTTTTCTGGTCCAATAAACAAGGACTTGAAAATAATACGAAATTTTCAATATTTTTTTATTATTTTTTGTACTTATTTTTTGTCAATTTCCAATTCATTTTTTTAAAGTATTTAAAAAAATGAAAAATCACTCCCTCCTTCCCAAAATTTGTCCTGTCTGATAAATAAGGACTTGAAAATAATACAAAAATTTCAAGAAAAATTTAATGTTTTATTAAAAAAATTTCTTTCAATTTCCATTTTGTTTTTTTTTTTTTTTAAAAAATATACTGTAAAAAAATGAATTGGAAATTTTAAAAAAAAGTACAAAAATAATTAAAAAATTATGGAATTTTTATTGAAATTTTTGTCTTATTTTCAAGTTCTTTTTTTGGAAATTGAAAAAAAATTACTCTAATAAAACGAATTGGAAATTGAAAAAAAAAATAAGTACAAAAAATAAAAATAAAAATTGATTTTTTTTTGAAATTTTGTATTATTTTCAAGTCCTCGATTATTAGATCGGATAATTTTTGGGACGGAGGGAGTAATTTTTTCAGTTTTTTTTAAATACTGTAAAAAAAGCGAATTGAAAATTGAAAAAAAAATAAGTACAAAAATAAAAAGTATTAAATTTTTCTTGAAATTTTTGTATTATTTTCAAGTCCTCGTTTATCGGACCGGAAAAATTTTGGGAAGGAGGGAGTAATTTTTTCAGTTTTCTTTTTTTTAAATACTATAAAAAAACAAATTGGAAATTGAAAAAAAATAAGTACAAAAAAATAATAAAAAACAAATACAAAAAATAAAAATTCCCTACACAATCTCTACCACACATAGCTTTCAAAGAATGTCTCAAGAATCCCCATGTAGAGGGGAGAGAGAGAGAGGAGAGAGAGAGAGAGAGAGAGATACTCAAAATGAATTGGAAATTGAAAAAAAAAATTACAAAAAATTCTAAAAATATTGAATTTTTCTTGAAATTGTTGTATTATTTTCAAGTTCTCGTTTATCGGACTGGAAAAATTTTGGGAAGGAGGGAGTAGTTTTTCAGTTTTCTTTTTTCTTGAAAATAATGTAAAAAAACGAATTGGAGATTGAAAAAAATACAAAAAAATAAAAAAAGTACAAAAAAAAATAAAAAATTCTACATAATCTCTACCATATATAGCTCTCAAAGAATGTCTCAAGAATCCCCATGTAGAGGAGAGAGGAGATCTAGAGAGAGGGGTTGAAATTGGGAAAAAAGAACATTTGAAGGGATAAAATTGAGAATTGGGTCAATTCTAAGGGGAAAAAGTGTGATTGACGGATGTATTCTGTTTGATTATTAACGGAAGTGGATGGCGGGGGTGGAATTGATGACGTTTAAGATAATCCAGGTGTTTATTTGACAAAATTAAAAGGTCAGGTGTCTATTTGCGATTGGAGTGAAAAGTCAGGTGATTTTTGAAATTTTTCCACAAAAAAATTCAGTACTTCCCTGTAAATCGGTGTGAAAAAATTCGAAAAACAATATGCAGAAGTACTTAATTTTTTTATTTGAAAAATGACACTACTTTTCGTAATGGACACTTATTTTGAAATAGAGAGATTATATATTTAGCAAAGCAAGGATCGAGATTTTTTTAGAGTTCTCGCGAGTCCCGATTCACCTCTACGTAATTAATGAATGGTCAAAACATTTTGACATGGTCAAAACATTTTGACACGGAGAGTCCAATATAAAAGATTAGCCTATCAAATACTCCGGTGTTTTTTTTTAGTACATTTTGAAAATTCTAACTTTAAAACTTAAAAGGGAACATAATCATTCGTGACTTGATTTTTCATTTACGGTTTTACCCTTCAATAATACAAGCGTATTTTCAAGTGTATCTACTTTCAGTTTTAAAAAAATGTGTATCTTCTTTACTTACAGCAAGGAATTCAAGTTTGTAGCCATTTTGGACTCAAACAAGTAGCAGCACAAGTTACGGTCTAGGATGAGGATTACGCCATTACGGTTGATCTCAGAAATCGAAAGTTCGAAACATCAACTGACCTAAACTCAACTCGGAGACTCAACCAAATTTTTTAATTACTACTCCTCCGTTCCAAAATAAGTGTCCCGCGCACAAACCTAAACCTTTTGAAAGATGCATTTTTTTCGGAAAAAAATCAATTTTTTTTCTCAAATCAATAGATATCAATGTATTCTTTTGGAATGGAAGAAGTACTATTTGAGAAGGAAAAACACAGAGCTCATTATTCCTTTTTTGCGAAATGGTTCTGAAAAGGAAAACAATGATTCTCAAACTCCATCTTATCCTCTCAAGTCTTCTACTACTATTACATTAACTTTATTTTTTTTACTGCACGAAATAACCTTGGCCGTCTCACTGTCATTAAAATGATAATGCAGATCCCTTCAACATCGGAAGAACAACTTCATAATAGGTTTCTCAAATAAATACAGGGATTATTAAAAAAGATAAGTTCAAGCTATGTTCTTTCTTACTCGTATTGACAAGAGACAGGTTTTTCGCCCCGTATGTAACATAATGGTCCAGCAACTTGAAACTGACAGTGAATACAAGCGCTTCTTTATTCGGTTACAAGAGCAGGGTGGGGTTCAGAGAGAGAAAGAGAGAGTTCAAAAACAAACATGAGGAGGAATGAGCTTTCCTGGATTCATTATGTTGTTGGGATCCAAAGTTGCTTTTATTATCCTCATTGTGTTCAAAGCCTCTACTCCGAGCTCTTTCTCAAGGTACTGCAATATATACATACATTAGTGGACTGATCTTTATTTCCTCTATTCATACAATAGACAACGAAATTCAAAGTAACTCTTAGGCCCCATTTGATTGGTTAAGACCATTGACGAGAGCGTTTAAAAGCCTATACAATGGCTAATCCAGCATAACTAACAGTGTGGATTACCAATACAACATCTACTCGCGGACCCAGGAATTTACATTAGAAGGGGGCCCATTTTACTTTAAGTGTATCCTTGAAACGGTAGAAATGAATTTCATGAGGAAAATGTAGTGAATTTCACTCATCACTGAGTAAACAAGTTTTTATGTCTTTTCGAGTTAACTTTAAAAAAATCTTCATTCATAATTCCTTTAGAATGATAACAGGTGGCTATATAGGATGATAAACAAAAATGGGTGAGTACGGACATAAAGAGAGCGGAAAAAGTTTTAATCTTGGAATAACCTAATAAATGTAGGATCCATTAAACCAGATATTGTCATCTGTCCTATGTTGAACTGGTCCCTCAACTAATTGAAGTATTCAAATGCTAAAAATGCGGTCTCACTGATGTCTAATCAAATTTTGTATCTAATCTTGTCAATTAAAAAGGCCCTAACAATCAAACATATTGTACCTTCATTTTCCCTGTACCAACACCATGTTCTCCCGAGCAGGTTCCTGTTCGGTCACAAAAGCAAGGAAACCAAACCTATGTTAGTGTTCTTACATAAAGCCACAACCTTCTAAGATCTAGGATGCTTCGGAAATTTTTTTATTGAAGTGCGGCTGATAATAAAATCAAACCACTGGTTGTGTAGCCAGATCTGGTTGATTAAGGAAGCCCTCGTTAGGACATGCTAAAAAGAGTGACAATATATGCAAACATTGCAGGATTTTCTGCAATACAGATTTGCATAATCACCTTACTAGATAGCTTGATTCAATTGCAATACCAAAGGAATCAAGGTTATGAGCCTCTCAGACTTTGCTGCAATCGACTTTGACAATTTACATTCTATGCAAACTATAACAACGGTAGAGACAATGATGATGATGACCACCATGATAATGATTACGTCAATCTTAAATCAATCTGTCAAGATGGATTAAGTCCAGAAGGTTTCCACAGGGTCAAAAACCTTCATAATCCAACTCAAATTACTAGTACAAGATTACAACATTAGATCTGAATTGGAGCATCCTTTTCTTGGATTTCTATATTGCGACATTAACGTAACAGAAGCTTGATTGCTTTCTTATACTGTATCCAAATCTAATTTCCGTGTCTGGGATTTCTCTAAAATCTAAGATGCTAAGAAGAACATCCAAAAGACAAGTAGTCATACGATGAATAACCTTAGTGACAGTTCACAAGGCAAAGCCACATAACATAATTATGCAACAATGTAGATTATGTGCTCGTCAGTCTGATGCTCTAGACCACAAATGAAGGAAGCATGGTAATGAGCACAGAAATTGATTTGGGTCTCTAGGCCTGCCCTCTTTGATACCTTTCGGCTTTGATTTGGGGCATGGTTCTGCAACAAAACGTTCTGTAGCTCCTCAATTCTTGAAGGTTAGGGGGGGGGCACTGTTTTTAGTAGTATTCTGAGAGCAGCCACTTTGTCCATATATTGCCAAAGGTTAGGTCTATCTCCAATCATCCCACCCATACCCCCAATGATTAGGGACTGGATGGGTTCTATTATTGTTGTTATTGTAGTTGTTATGCAACAATGTAGATTGGGTACCTTCCATTGACAAAGCAGCATGCACCATGAAATGGTTCAATCTATCAGCTTCCCGTCGTTGTTCCTCCTGGCTTGGATCAAATAAAATTGCTGTGTGGAAGTTTCCATCACCAGCATGAGCAATAACTGAGCTGTTGTTAACAATAAGACCGAAAAGAAATGGCTAAGCATGCACAACAAAACACTACGGATGTCCTTAATATGCTGTGAAACAAAGCTTACAGAGAAAAACCATGTACTTGATAATAGGATTTGTTTGAATATGCAGTTCATTCTAAGCTAACATACCACAATAAAGGTGATGCGTCAATCTCCACTTTGGATCTCGATATCAATTCAGCCAGATGCGAGAGGGGAACACATACATCCTACAAGAAATGTAGACAAATGTGGAGAAATTTCCTTATCTAAACTAGAGGGAAACAGTTACTAAAAGAGGTAATCACCACTCTCATCTATTTCAAGGGTAGAAAGACAAGTTCTAATGATTATATTCATGAATAAATACGATTAATTTTAATAAACGAGACTTCAGTCAGAATGACGGCATTACTATTCAGAAAATAAATTTGATTCAAGTTGACGGTATTAAGGAATGCCAAGAGCATACAAAAAAGAAAAAATTATAGAAAAGTCGTAAAGGAACCCCTTTATACCCACAAGTCCATTAAAATTCTACAAAACAAAAGAAGTAATAGTTCCCATCCCCCACCTATAAAAAAAATTAAGGAAATGAAAGAACTCCTGAGTGCAGTCTTTAAAAAGCTCTAAGAGCACCGAGGCACCACTGTCCTCTGAAGCCTGGGCGTGAGGGGAGGCACATGCCTCATTACAGTGAAGGCACAAGTTGAGAAAGTACTTAGAAGTATAATATAGGAAAATTTATTAACAGAAGCAAATAATTACGAAATTCTAGCTATTATAAAAGGTAGCATCCCTAATGTTCAAATCATAAAATACAAAAAAGAAAAAAGGCATAACATCCACGGAAAAGTAATGCTTTAAGAATACAAAACGATCCAGACACAAAAACAACCAGGAATTCACAAAATAATAAATGAATAAATAAAAGAGCATAAGAAGAAGAAGGATACAAATAGACTAGAAAAAAGAGAAGATAAAAGGAGATAGTTGGACTTGGCCTCAAACATTATCTTCTCACTAAAGAATTTACTTTTGTTTTGAGCAGCTAGGGCTCACAATCTGAGTTTCGTGTCGAAGGGTTTTATTAGGTGTTTTCCTAACCTGTAATCTTTTGTAAATCAATGGTTAATAAAAGATCTCGAACCAATCTGAAAAAGGTAGAGGCGCACACCTCACTGAGGCACGAGTCGCGTGCGCCATAGGATCCCCAGTCGCGCTTCACGAACTGCACCTTGCCTCAAGGTGTTTTGGTCCCAGCGCTAACCTCTATCCCATTGAGAAAGACATTCAAATCCTTAACCCCAAATAGTCGACATAATGCAGGTAAGAAAGAACTGCCACATCTTCCAATCCTCATCCACCCACCACCCCTTGCCAACTATAAAGCAAATCTACCACTTCCATAAGAAGCACCAACTTCACCCAAAACCACAAAATAAGTCTGTCTAATTTTGTACATATTCTATTTGCCATCAATCAAACCATACATCTTGCAAGAAACAAAGATAAATATGAATATGGAGAAAGCACCTTATGTAAAATAAAGAGAAAAGCAACCTCTAAAAAAAAATGATTACCGCTATTGTAATTTTTTTTTTTTTGAACAGAACTTTTTTATTATTATTTTTTGGAAACAGACTACAAAGTACAATATTGTAATTATCTGTACAATATGTCGCATTATTGCTTTACAAGGAGTAAGGTGCCTATTTCAAACCTTCTGATATACAAAACACCATTGTATCCCCCAAATAGTCACAAATAAGTCCCTATTTGCTAAATCCCACGTATCATTCAATTAGAGGTTCGACACATCTGACCCCTGCATATGCACACATATCCAACACCCGAAAGAGTCCTTGAATTGTAAAACTGATGTTGACAAATGAGAACACATATGTGTTACACGGTCTTGGGTAGAACTCAACCCCAAAAGCTAGCTCATGAAGTGAGGGTGCTCTCACACTTATATATTTCATATACTTTGGTACCCAGGCAATGTGAGACTTCGGTTTACACCCTCCCTCACGCGCAGTGTGCTCACTCGGCAGCACCTGCCGCGTGCCGGCGAGAGACACGCACCCTACCCATCTCTGATACCATGTTACACGGTCTTGGGTAGAAGTCAACCCCAAAAGCTAGCTCGTGAAGCGAGGGCACCCTCACGCTTATATATTTCATATTACTTTGGTACCCAGGCGATGTGAGATTTCGCTTCACAATATGGTGCATTGGTGGCCGTAAGGACAAGCAAATGATGAATAATTAAGAAACCAGTGCAGATTTTTTTTTTTAACTTTTAGTATCCAGCCTATTTGACAAATTGAACAATTGGCCAACGTAATAAAACCTGATGCATTGGAAGTCTGTACATTCATGCTTTAAGATTAATTGATGATAGCAAACAACGGCATACAAGGAAACGATAGTGGGGCTCCATTACTAGGTTGGTTAGTACTTCACATTTCATCTTAAGATCGTAAGTAACAAAGAAAACAAATCGTCATAAAAGTGTGAAATAGTTTTTCAACTGCCTATCAAAGGGTCAAATCCATGTAAACTTCATAAAGGACAACTAAATTTAACTGACCGATATAATTGCTTCAAAGCTAGGCTCCATTGCAAAGCAAGCCCAAAGTGCCTCCTTTCTTATCTGCTTGAGAGCAACCAATTAAGTTAGTAATGTAGAAACAGAAGATTAGGAAGTCACTATCTCTAATAATCAACCTCACAGAAAACATGAGCAAGGACATCTACACATCACACTTATCATTTAGAAATATGCAATTGAAGAGCCAACTATGAATTGTCAAAAATTAAATGGACTGGAAGTCTGAAACAGAAAATGAAATCTTTTTTGAAATCTGGTTGAAGTTTCTACTATACGACAACTTTTTTGGTTTTGGAGAATTGAAGTCAGAACCCATGGATGGGAGGAATCATAATATAAGAAAACTGATGAGCAGCTACCACATGTACACTACAGATACAGCAGATAGAGGCCTAATTACCCTCCAGAGTTCCTTTTTAGCTTCTGGATCTTCCGCAAAAATGAAATCCGAACCATTGTGATCAGAGGCAATCTTCTGAACAATTAGAGTTTGCTCACGTGAATATGCTTCTGATTAAACAACAAATATGGTTTCAAAAGTCAGCTTTTAGTTAGAAATAACATAGAAAAGAAATAGCAAATCCAAACAAATGCTATGGATGGAGAATGGAGGTAATAATGATGCACAACCGGCCAAAGGCTAGCCCAGCAAACCCCCGGGCTTGGGCAACAAAAAAACAAATTGTAACAAGAGGCCCAATTTTTGTGGATTGGCTAAGTTGAAGTATGATGACTTAATTGAAGAATTTGCTTTAAAAAATTGCGAGGAGAAGTTGTTTTCTTGGAATTGGATTGTGCTAATTATAAAGCACTAGAACCAGGTTTACATTTTTTATTTTGATTTTTTTTTTATGTAATTCAGGCTAAAAGCACAATGTCACCTTGATTTTGTTTTACAGTAGTTTTTTTCTTACTTGTATGTCTTTTTATTTTCTATGACTTAATAGCAAGTGGGCAACTAAGCCTGGGGTCGGGCTTGGGCAACCCAAACATTGGGGCCGGCCTGATAATACATTGGCTACAGATGAAATGATTTGAATACTTCCATTGAGTAAACTGATTTTCTTACGTGCATATTAGTCAAATTTACAAACCCTACCATTATGTTCATCTTAGTCTCAATTAATTCAAACATAATACAGTTTACAGGGTTCCGTCATCAAATAAGCTTTTCTTTTTCCTTTTCCTCAGCCAATTGATGTTCTTTTTCTTTGCTTTTTCTTCTTTTGGTTGAAACTCTCACATAGTAAGTTGAAAACAACAAGGTTTCATTCTCCATGAAGTGAGAGATAATAAAAGAAACAAAAAGTGCAGTTTGATAATTAGCTAAAACTGGTTTGATAATCAACTAAAGGATAATTAAATGTCCACCGTAAAAGGAAACCATGTTTCACCTGTGCCTACAAATTCAAACATTAAAGTCGGGACTTCAGGCAAGTTTTTCCCATTCGCAATATTGATAGCTTTCACTAGAACCTCATCCAGTAGCTCCACCCTTGACACCTAATCAGAATAGGAACAAAACATATATCAATGGTAGGAGCAACAAGTGAACCTTACATTATATCATTCAAAATTCAGCGTTGACGCTTCTGAAGCACCTTCCTGTTGGTAGCCTAATATGAACAACTTCTAAGCACGTTATTCCTAAGAACTTAATTCACGACAAACAAATCAAATAAAATTTAAAAGCACATAACCACAGTCTACTGATCAAATTAGATTTTTACATCCCCCAAGACTATTGTAGTACCCTTAATGTGAAGACTATCCTAAAATCATTATTGCCTCTCCCGCTCTCTATAATACAAGCTTTGTATCAGAGACCATTCTAAGTAGACTCCTGGTCAAGTATATAAGCATGTCTCAGCTAGCGGGCCCTGTTAATATAAGCAGTTTAACTCAGTAAGTGGGACTTTAAAGGAGAAAAAACACTCCTTTAAACCTTTTCAGGTTCTTTTCACAAGTCTTTTGAAATGCCAGAAGCAGCTTCTTCAACCCCCAAGTTTGGCCGACGAAAAGAAAATGAAGAAAGATAAGACCTTAATAAGTTCATTTTAACATTGTTTCCTTTGAACCCAGTATATACAAATCTTTTCCTTGTCACTGTAAGATCAAAAACGGGTTTAACACCAAATAAACTAAAAGTACGAGGTTGTGCGTAGAATCAAGAATGGTGTTAGTTCACACACACACACACACACACAAAAAAAAAGAAAACCAAGGAGGGTGCAACTTTACTTACTTCCAATATATTTCCAAGTTGTATTAGACTAGATACCAAAATTTAACAATAAGGAAAAAAAAATCATGCAAGGACTAAACGGCAAAGAAATTTAGCAACAGAACTCGTACTTGTATGCCAGCCAACATAGTAGCAATAGCAACATCTGCTGCATCCTTAACTGTTGGGAAATTACACATTGCTACCTGTAACATATTGTTAGTCACAAACGATTCGACAATAAATAACACTCCAAAGTGACACTTTGAGATAATAGGCTACAAAGCACCAAAACTCCTAGGAAGTTGTACCCGTGTCAGACACGCCGCGAAACACATCGGGGACATACCAAAACACATGTAGGACAAGCCACGTGCCGTGTCCATTAGTTTAAATTGATTTGCTAAGGTGAGACATGGCGGGGACACGGCTGAGACATGGGGGACATGCGAAGGACAACACGGCAAGGTTATATATTTTAAAAATTCCATAAACTTTGGAGGTAAATATGTGATACTTAACAAGTTTTGGGTCAAAAGTGTAATGTTGAGAAAATAAATAATAAAGTTGCCTCTCTCTCTCTCTCTCTCTCTCTCTCTCTCTATAACTTAAGCTTTTAGATGAGTTGGTGGTTAACAATCTAATATGGTATCATAGCCGGCAATACACCCTGTGTTCTAACCTCACCGCCTACCTTATAATTAGATACTTGCACATGTTTAGTACTCTTATGGAGGAAAGCCTGGCTACACATGAGGGGGCGTGTTAAAGTTGCCCCTCTCTTCAACAACATAATTCTTTAGATGAGTTGGTGTTTAACAATCTAATATGTTAAAGCGTCCAACTCAAAATCAATTGGCAATGCGTGGAGAGGCCGCCTAGGCTCATATACTAGTTTTGGAGGTGATTGTTAACCGATGTGGAACAAGCTCTAACCCTCCCCTACACGTGCAACCCCTGACTCACAGTGGTGAGGTAAACAAATGATTCAACACATATGACAAGTATCAACCATCAAGGACAAAGAAAAGAAAAGGGGAACCAACCATCAACGACATAAAGTCTTGTCCAAACAAGAGGAGATCAATCCAACCGAAACCAGAGGAGAAGAAGAAACTAGGGTTTTGTTCACGAACCGCGTACATGCTTGTGGAGCGTCAAATGTCATTGTGGTGTTCTAAAGAGAAGGAAATCTTGTCCTTGCACTATGGTCATCAGAAAGAACCTTTGAATATATTATAACAACAAAATCAATTGAAATGATTATCCTAAAATGGTAAAATTCAGCAAAACAACCACAAGCAACTCCCAAGATAAGTCCATATAGAAGTTCACATAGTAAATAAATTTTTAGTATGACAAGTAAATAATTTACTTACTACAATCTCAATAGAGGTGGTAATTTTGGGGAAGCAACTCCCGTTGTTCACAATCTTCACCCAAACTTTAGAGATACCATTAGCAGTCAAAAAATTGCGTGCTTGTTCATCCGACTCATTTAAAAGCGCACTTATTAATCATTCAGGTGCTTCCACCTCTAACAATTGCACGTGTCTCGCGAAAATCAACTGACGTGGCATCTTTACACACACTAAGGCGTTTACAATCAACTCTTAATCCTAATTTCTGGTTGTACAACAGCTCCAGTATCTTATTCTTGCATATTTTGAAGCGAAAATGATCTATTTTGACTTGATTTATACTCGACTATTCTTCAAACCGGCGACCTTTGCGTTCGTTGGGAGCTTTAAGAGCTACATTAAATTGACTTTGAAGACCTAATGAAGCAACATTTGATATATATAAAATCATTCAATTCCCCACAGTTCGATCCCTATTAATGCAAAACAATTAGATAGTTGATTTTATTCTTGGTAAGTTTATTTTTGTTTCCTTAATGGCGATTTACTACTCCCTCCGTCCGGATTTGTTTGTCATCGTTCTATCGCAACCGAATAAAAAATTAGTGATATCTTTAAATTGGTAAGTAATTATATGTCCAACATGGATCTTGTTTGATAGACCTCGATTAGTTCCATAAGGCAATGTTTTTAAAATTACATAAAACATTATAAATTATAAGATATAAATATTTGAAAAGTGGTACGAACTCCCAAAATGAACTATCAAATTCGGAAGGAGGGAATATTAGATAGAACAACTCTCTAATTGAATGATTCCCATACATCAAATGTTGCTTCATTAGAAGGTCTTCAAAGTCAATCTAATGCAGCTCTTGAAACTCTCAACGAACACAAAGAGCTCTCTCGCCGGTTTGAAGGATCGATGAGTATAAATCAAATCAAAATAGATCGTTTTTGTTTCAGAACACACAAGAATAAGATACTGGAGCTGTTGTACAACCAGAAATTAGGATTAAGGCTTTCTTGTAAACGCCTTAGACCTTAGTTTGTAAATATGCCACGTCAGTTGATTTTCGCGGGAGACACATGAAATTGTTAGAGGTGGAAGTACCTGAGTGCTTAAGCGCGCTTTTAAATGAGTTGGATGAACAAACACACAATCTTTCGAGGCCTCATACAGTGACTTTAAATATAAAATGTTGCCCAATAAGAGGATTCCCAACAAGGTCAACAGGACTTTTGTTTAATCTGTCATAAATGAAGCCCCTTAGCTTTTTCTACCAAGGCATATTATTTCCTCCATTCTTTGCTAGAATCAAATGAAGCCGAAAGGGGTCCATAAATTGGGCAAAAGACCTAGTGTTGCTCAACCGATACAAGTATAGTCGTTATACTGTGTTTGCCACTTCAAAATCAGAATTGAAACTAAGGGTACAATTGTTAGGGTTGTATCTATTTCAGTATCTCTAGCACTACAAGGTTATTGAGAACCCAAAAAGTTCCAAGTCATCTTGAATCATGACTACTTGTAAGTTTAATCTAGCAATTCTGCAAAAAAAAAAATCACATTTACAAAGACCTAAAGTAATCCTCAACCAATGTGAGATTGAACTTAGCTTTGTTCTCTTAAAATGACTTTGTTTCCGAAGATGAAATTTGTGTTTAAAAAAAACCCCAATTTAGTGGTCGTGAAAGCCTAATTTCCCAAATTTCAAATCCCTAACCCTAAATTTACAAATCAATAGAGAGAGAGAGAGCGCTGCTGGTGGCGGCGGTGCAGCGTAGGTTCGAGGTTAAACCAGCGGCGGTTCGCGGTTCGTGAACAAGACCCTAGTTTCTTCTTCTCCTCTAGTTTCGGTTGGATCGATCTCCTCTGGTTCGGCTGGATGTATGCTGCGATCTTCTTCTTCGATCTCTTCTTCCTTCTTCTCCTCTGGCCAAAAGCGTAATGGGAGAAGAGGGTTATGACCTGCGAATGAAACCCGGGTCAAATCCTGACCCGCCAACCTATTTTACCCATTCTGTGACCCGCAAGATCCTCATTCTTTTGTGAGCCGTTGGGTTACGTCTGGAAATTGACTCCCGCATTTTGGCCTTCCTACGGGATCCCTTAGGAAAAGGATCACACACACACACATAATACATGAAAACATACAGAACCATACATCAACAGATCCCTTAGTCGATCGATCAAGCTTCTCCCGATCAAATTCCTCTCTCTGTCTCTTTCTCTCTCGATCGAAGCATATCTCTCTCTTGATCAATCAAACCATCTCATAAATCGCCACAATGTACGTATGGGAAAATAGCCCAAGGGGATGATATATATGTATATGTATACATAATCATCCCATACATTGTAAATATAGCAAATTACATATAAATGTGTGTTTCCATTTCTTCAGCGTTCACGAGTCTGTGTCTGTATGTGTCTATGTCCATATTACATAGTTGACAGGAGGAGGGTATCATATTCAACAAGAAGAGAGAAATAGAAAAGTAAATAGCATACAGAGGAATCGCAAAAAGGGTTTAATTCATAAAAATGATGCAAATTTAGGATGGAGTGTCCAACATATATGCAAGGG
The DNA here is from genome assembly GCA_016920895.1 of Vaccinium myrtillus. Taxonomy (NCBI): domain Eukaryota; kingdom Viridiplantae; phylum Streptophyta; class Magnoliopsida; order Ericales; family Ericaceae; genus Vaccinium; species Vaccinium myrtillus. Next base: position 7,721,131 of record CM029280.1, read on the forward strand.
TTGGATATTAACAACGGCCATATCGGCATGTCCTAGGCTCCTAGCTAACTTGAATTATGTCCATGGATAGACCGCCAACGAAAAAGCAAACTGAAAACCTGTGACTCCTCTCAAAATTCATGGTATTCCACAGTTTTCAGCTTGTATTAGTATCAACCAGGTGGGGAAAGTTTGAAGACACCAGGCCATATGTGAGTGACCTCAACAAAAGCTAAAGTTTTGCTTTCAATACAATACATGCACCAAGAAGTAGATATTACCTACGCAGTCCACTCAAAAGAGAAACTTAACTATATATGTATCATTCCTCTTGTTTTAGACAAATGCATCAGACATCATATGAGAATCAACATGAAAACGAAGAAAGAAACAAATTGAAGTACCACAGAATACTGAGGAATTTTCTGAAGGCGTAAAGTAACTTCTGTTATCACACCTAATGTTCCTTCACTTCCAATCATCAGGCGCGTCAGATCGTACCTAACATGTGTAATTGAAATGTTGATGAGGTCTACCTGAAGATGAATAGTCATAGGCAACAAGAAGCAACAATCATTCCTATCAATCGCGCAAAATACTTGGCCACTATCTTTTTTGGAACTTATTCCTGACTAGGTCTCGCGTAAGAATGGTCCTTGAGTAGGTCCTTTCATTGAGTTTTTACTGTTTTGCCCCTTTCTTCATCAACTAGGTGATTTCTTCTTTATTGTTTGAATTATGTCCTGCCTATATGGCGTTTCTTGTTTTGTCTATTTTTGTCTAGTAAACCTTGATATGTTATGACTTATACTTTACATGTCTAGTTTTCATAAACTTCATGTTCTTAGAATCTCCCTCCTTGGAAATCGTAGTCTTCTTCCACTCCTCCAATTCCTCACAAAGTATGCTCATAACCCTGGGATTGTGATTAGTAGGTCCCCCCTACCATCTTAGATTCCCGACTGCCACTTCCTAATTGAGATTGTGTTTGGCAATGCTTTTGTATTTAATGAATTAATGTGGTTGAGAAGAACCTCCCTACAAATATAGAAAGGTTCCAAAATCGAAGGACACACCCTGCAGCACTTTTTCGAGCACGAGATCCTGTCTTGATGATATCCCCATTTGCTAGAACTGCCTGCAAGCAAAGTAAAATGTGAAATACAATGCTAGACATCAACCTGGACATAAGAGGAGGAAATAACATACCTTGAGGTTGATGACATTATCTCGCATAGTTCCATACCTACATACTAAAAATGAAATTATTTATCGAAATCCAATCAAGAAAATAAAGCGCTCAAACTTTGAGATATAAAAATGGCTATTGAATAAACAAATAGAACACGGTCAATCAATCATCCTATCAATGATTCAATGGTCATATCCTCGACACAAAATGAGAATTTAAAAATAAGGAAAGTTAAGAAGAAACATCCATAACAACCATCTAAAGATAACCAATGTCAACCAACAAAATACGAGAACAAAGAAGTTACAGAAGACAGAACAAAAGATACATCAAGAAGAAAGTTTTGCCATGGTTTCTTCCTCAAATTAGTCGCCCCTATACAACCCCAGTTTAAAACTTGCTAAGGTTAATTTGGCAATCCTCAATTCTAGGCACATGTAGCCACACAATGTCCGGCCCATAAGCAAAATATGTCACTGAAAATAATAAATTACCTAAAGTCAACTCTTCCAAACAAAATTGGGTAAATAATCCCCAGTGGTTAGTGCCGTGGTAGTCAATAGGCAACCAGAGCCTCAAGCCTTTGGCCAAGGGTATCACTCGCACTCTTGTGTTATTAATTCACGTATTGGGCCAGTTGTACAGGACTTTGCAATGCTTAATTGGGCCCCCACTAGCGGATGGTGGGATTAGCCCCCCGGATCAATCGGTCTATTGTGTTGGACAACTAGAAATTAAAAAAATTGGGAAAATTTCACTGAGTCTCCCATGTAATGGAGGAGATCCAATAAGCCCCAAAAGTTCAACATAGCACACTACCGTACCTCAAGTATATGTGAAAGCTGAGACAGTTCAATCAGCTGCAAAAAGATATTGATTCATTCTCATTACGTTATAGTTATACAGAAGAATAAAAAAAGAAATACGCTAAGACTCCTTTTCTTCTAATCTATTTACATTAGAGGGTTAAGAATACACTAAATACACACAACACCCACAACTTAACACCCCTCCTCAAGTTGGTGCAAAGATATCTATCAAACCCAACTTGAACACAATGGGATGGAAACTCTTGCAGCTAAGCCCTTTAGTGAAAATGTCAGCTAATTGGTCTTCAGATCTCACAAATGGCATACATATTGAACCCGCGCTCAGCTTTTCCTTGATGAAGTGCATGTCAACCTCTATATGCTTCGTTCTGTCATGTTGTACAGGATTATGAGCGATATTTATAGCAGATTTATTATCGCAGTAGAGTTTCATAGGACCACTATAAAAAATTCCTAGATCACGTAATAAGCCATAGCTCTATACTCTGCTTCTGCGCTTGACCTGACAACCACTGATTGCTTCTTACTTCACCAAGTAACCAAATTTCCTCCAAAAAAAGTGCAATAGCCAGAAGTAGAGTGTCTATCATCCACATAACCAGCCCAGCCAGCATCAGTAAATGCCTCCAATCGTAGGTGACCGTGATTAGAGAACAAAATTCCTTTTCCTAGAGCTGATTTGAGATACCTCAAAATACGATAAACTGCATCCAGGTGTGAGGTACGAGGATCATGCATAAACTGACTAACAACGCCCACTGCATAAGTGACATCCGGTCTCGTGTGGGCTAAGTATATCAGTCGACCTACCAGTCACTGATATCTCTCCTTATTAGTGCGCTCCCCTGAGTCTCCACTAAGCTGATGGTTTGCCTCAATAGGAGAATCTGCAGGTCTACAACCCAACATACATGTTTCTTCCAATAAATCAAGTATATACTTCCGTTGGGAAATAAAAATACCTCTATCAGACCTTGCCACCTCCATTCCAAGAAAGTATATCACTGATCCTAAATCCTTAATCTCAAACTCTTGAGCCAAACTAGACTTGAGATTAAGGATCTCATCCACATCATTGCCTGTCATTATTATATCATCAACATAAACAATAAGGACAACAATCTTACTAGCACCTTTCTTGATGAACATAGTATGATCTGCATGGCTTTGTTTGTATCCAAATCTCAACATAGCCTTCGAAAATCTGCCAAACCAAGCTCTAGGTGACTGCTTCAACCCATAAAGAGTCTTTCAATCTACACACCTTTCCCTCAGCTTGAGATGAAGAAAAACCAGGTGGAATAGCCATATACACCTCCTCCTCTAACTCAACATGAAGAAATGCATTCTTCACATCAAACTGGTGAAGAGGCCAATTCAAATTGGCAGCACAAGAGAGTAGAGCTCGCATAGAGTTCATCTTCGCTACGGGGGCAAACGTCTCCTCGTAGTCAATACCATAGGTTTGAGTGAACCCCTTGGCAACAAGTCTTGCCTTGTATCGCTCAACTGTACCATCCGCATTCTGTTTAACAGTGAAAACTCATTTGCATCCCACTGGTTTCTTCCCTCCTGGAAGAGATACTAGCTCCCAAGTGCCATTCTTTTTCAAAGCCGTCATCTCCTCTACCATAGCTTCTTTCCACTTAGGTATTATGAGTGCATCCTGCCAATTCTGTGGAACAGATATAGAAGAAAGAGACGAAACAAAGGCATAGTACGAAGGAGATATACGATCATAAGAGACAAATTGGGAGATGGGATGCTGAGTACATGATCTAACACCTTTCCGAAGAGCAATAGGAAGATCATCAGAATTATCAAAAGGAGGTTCAATGAGAGAAGAGTCATTACAAGATGAGTCAGCTGAGGAATCTGGAACTGGAGCAGGAGATTGTGGTTGACACGGTGGTATCACACATGAGGACTTTCCATGTTTTCTGATGTAGGTCTTGAGGTTAGACCTTTGCAGCCGGTGTATATATTCCTCATCATCACCACCTGTCATGAGTTGCTCTTTTGGCAGATATTTGTTCCTCTCCAGACTTTTCTTTCTCCCCCTCACCATGATCATGATTATAAATCAGTTGGTCTCCCTCACCATAAAACATCTCTTCCTCCTGCCTATGCTCCCCCTGAAGAGATGGAGTGGAGGGAGGAAAAAAAGACTTTGTTTCCCAAAACGAGACACCCATAGAAACAAAAAACTTCCTAGATTGAGGATCATAACATTTATGGCCCTTCTGGGTAGGAGAGTACCCAATAAAAACACATTTATGGGCTTTAGGACCTAACTTGCCACCAAAGGGATGAGCATGAAAAAAACACACACAACCAAAAACACGTGGGGGAAGAGTTGTGGCACGAAAACTTCTAAGAAGACACTTAAGGGGAATTTTAAAGTTAAGAACACTGGATGGCATGCGGTTAATAAGATATTGCAGTCAAAATGGCTTCTCCCCACAAATATTTAGGCACATTCATGGTGAATAACAGAGAGCGAGCTACCTCAGCTAGATGATGATTTTTGCGTTTAGCAACTCCATTTTGTTGTGGAGTGTCAACACAAGTCGTCCGAAAAAGAAAACCATTTTCATCCAAAAAAAGCCCGAAAACTCTTATCTATATATTCAGTACCATTGTCACTACGGAGAATTTTGATATGCATATCAAATTGAGTGCGTATCATCGCCTGAAAAGATTTAAAACAAGAAAAAAATTTCATTTTTTGATTTAAGTAAATACACCCAAGTGACATGAGAATAGCAGTCAATAAAAGTGACAAACCATCGATGACTATTTAAAGAAGTAACAGGTGAAGAACCCCACACATCAGCATGGATAACCATAAACGGAGAGTCACTCCTTCTATTAATAAGAGCATAAAAGGAACGTTTATGTTTACCAAACTCACAGGGTTCACAAAAAAATTGACTCCGAGAACAAGTTAGGAAAAAGTTTCTCCAAAATCCCAAAAGAAGGATGACCTAACCGACGGTGCCATTGATGTAACATAGAGTGAGTTGAACCACTATCTGCTTGCAGAGCTAGACCACATGATCGAGGTGAATGAGATGGGTGAGGTGCAGATTCCAAAAAGTAGAGGCCACCATGTGCTTTACCCAAGATATCGTAAGAAACAAAACATTATTAGTGTGCAGACTCAAAAATATGTCCCCATTTCTACTTCCACTTTTACCTTTATTGGAACTTGTGGCTCATATGGAGAGGTACCAAGGAGTTCTGATGAAAGGCCAGATGTCGGAGCGGGCCGGAGTGGAGCGACAGCATCTAGCCCATCACGGGTCCAACTATTGTCGTTGGTGGCCTGTAGGGCCGATCAATTGCCCCCGGTCCGGGTACGGTACGGATTAATTAGGGTTGGAATATAGTAGGGCTATATATACTCTATTGTAAAAACCCTGGCCGATTTTGATCATAATAATACAGACTCACTCTCGCTCCCGTGGAGGTACCCGATCTTGGGGAACCACGTAAATTCATGTGTTGATTTCCTTTACCGTTTTCGTATTCTGTTGTGTGCGTGTGGTGATTATTCTAACAACCTTCTAAAAGTTCTATGTCAATAAATATAAAAAAACGACAGAGAACATATGTACAAACAGCACATTACACATGTAATACACATTTGCACGTGTAATCATAATAGAAGCAGATCTTAGAACTGAAAGCTCAAACAGAATTACGCCAGCTGCTGAGCTTCCAACAGTCGATTGCGAGCCAGTAAGGGGGTGGCACTAAGATGAGAACAATGAGGTAGGGGGAACAAAGAGGCAAAGGGAGATGGGATGGAAAAAGGAGAGGATAAATGAAGAGGTGGAGTGAGGGAGGATAAGAGCGGGATATAGGTGACTGCAACGTTTGGGGCTGACAGAAGAAATTGGACTGATGAAAAAGTCCTCTGGCCTAATATATTCGTTTTCTTTATGTTGCTATACCAATGAAGACAACACCTAAAGCATTAGTTTCATAGTAAAATAAAGTCAAACTCTATGTCTATTTTCTTTCCATATGTTTTGCCTTTTTGTTTTTGTTGGGCAGCCACGTGAACAATGCTATGAATTAGTTCCATTAATAATTTGTAAAAACAGAATATGAATTGTAGGTTTGTAAAAGTTCTTGATAAAAAAAGAAAAAGGTGTTGCTTGGTAAACTGCTAAAGAATCAATTTTTTTGTTCTTTTGGCAGCATAAATGCATAATCACCGGCAATGATGGGAAATGGAATTGTACCAGAAAAGATCTTTAATAATGAGTAACGAAACAGAGCACCAACCTCACAGCTAATGAACCAGAACAGCGTGTAGCACACATACCCCCAATGGTTGCTCCTGGTCCTGCAAATCAGATTAATATCTTTTGTCAGTAAAAGATAATTTGGTGAAAAGAAGCAGTTGGTGCATTAAGTGTATCAAAACCAATTTTGAATGGCCTAAATTACAAATAACAAGATCCTGAAAGCAACAAGACCTAAGATTTATTCACCAAATTCTACTTGATGCAGAGCATATTACCAAATATCTTTCTTTTCTAGCTTTATGTTTGTTTAGACCTAAGATATCGAGTTTTGATGCGGTCTAACCTTATGACCTCTATGGAACAACAATACAACATATAAGTTATGAGAACACTGTTGCTTTCATATCAAAAATCCTATTTTGGAATTATATATCAACCATAGGCACAAAAATATACCAGGGATATATCGTGACAATCAAAAGATATATAGAACCTTAAAAGACAAAAAAAAATAATAATAATTACACACTGACCAGGATCAAGGGGGAAAAATAGACCATAGGGCTCCAAGTATTCATTGAGCTCGATCCACCCAATCCCAGGCTCAACAACCACATCCATATCCTCAACATGTAAGGATTTCACTCCCTTCAATCTCAATATAAATGCAACAGAAGTAAGGAATGATGAAAGGACATGTAATGATTTCACTCCCTACAATCGCAATATATATGCAACTAAAGTACGGAAGTATAAAAGCAAGAATGCAGAGCCAACAGCAATAATAGTTTGTTGAAAATACTAGTTCATTTGATAAAGCTTAGACATTACTACTCATACAATTTCACAACTGGCTATGCCACCCTCCTACTAGGCTGTCTCATATTGTTTTCCAGGCAATGTACAGTGAAACTTTGAAACACATTAAGTCTGTCATGCATATCAAAAAGAAAACATAACTTCAAAGTCTTGCCCACAAAAATTAGAAACAGCATGGAGAAAACAATAGTGTCGTAAAAGTTAAAACATTCTAGGCGACTGCACCAACCCAAAGTTAGAGAGAGAGAGAGAGAGAGAGAGAGAGGGGTAGGTAGGCGTAAGCCCTCATAATTAACCAATTAAGCCAGAACATACAAATTCGGTCAAAAAGAGCCTACTGAAACGTGAACAAGCCAGCCCTAGGAAAAGTATTCAAAATACCCTCGATTATGACACCAAAAACAGAACCTTATATTGATATTCAATTGCAGAAGAAAACACCAAGACATAACAGTAAACAGTTAAAACAAAAGCAGGTTATTAATGAAGGGTCTTAGATTACAGGACATCATTTAGATCTTGAAAAATGCTCATACTTTCATCAAAGTCATGTTAATGCAAACGCCTCCTTGAGGAGATAAAGTTTGACCCTCGAGTGATGTAGCTCCACCATATGGTACAATAGGGACCTGATCATCAAATAAACCAGAAACAAAAAAAGAAATTATAAAAACAAAGACAAAATCCAAACAAATAAGCCAGACAGAAACTGCTCCAGGATTAAGCATAAGCATCAAATTGCTTAAGATGGCAAAAAGAAGTCAATATTTAAGTCAACAATCAAATGACTAAGATTGGTTCCCTACTTATTTCATGGGGAATATATCAGATCCGGTGGATGGAAACAAATAGTTATCGCATATACAACCCAAAGCCCAAAACTTGAAGAACAAAAGAGAAGTTATCCAATCCCAATGGGAAAACAAATTATTGGCTGCAAAAGATACAAACCATTGAACAGAAAAGAGGAGGAGGTCAGACCTTATACTTGTTACAACATTTGACTATCTTGGACACTTCGTCTTCAGACCTGCATGCAAAAACTACCACTTAGGGTGAAGTTTGGAGAGGGAGCTAGAACTTATACTGGACTGTTAAAGCATCCAACACAACAAGTTGGCAATGAATGGAGAGGCCGCCCAGGCTCATATACAAGTTTCAGAATTTATAATTAACTAATGTGGGACAAGCTCTAATACTCCCCTCTAATACTCACCCGGACGTGTGACCCCTGAATCACTCGTGGTGAGGTAAACAAATGATTCAACACATACGACAACTATCAACCATCATTACTAAGTCCTCTTCAACAAAGAATCAACCACAATAACTTCCAAAAAGACTTCTACAATCCTTCAACTTGTGACCCAATTTCTCACACTTGAAGTACTTCAGTTCTCTATTTTTGTATGAACTACTAGCCTTCAAAGAACCAAAATATGAAACACTCTTATCTTCTTGCATGAAATGAGTTGGCAAGTAGTTAGAAGACATTGCTTCATAAGCCTTTTCTTCAACTTCTTCCAAACTCTAATCTTTCCTTTGCCTCTTATTTGTCTTTGAACTTGCATTTGCTTCCACCAAGTCAAAGATTGAGGCATTTAGACAATAATTTCACCTTATTTGCTTCACAAACACAATAATAGACTAACAATCTTTCAATAGTGTTATGAAAAAAATTAATAATCTTTCAATAGCGCTCAACCAATCAACAAAGTCACTCGAGTTAGAACATCCATTGAATTCAGGAAACTCCATCTTGATATTGTTCTTCCACTTATAAGGAAAGTGAACGAGAGGTGGCCTACGCCAATTCGGATCAGCAAACGGGTTGTCAAAGTGACTATGAGAGTCCTCAGACTCTCCACTACCCTTGCATAACGCTTGCAAGCATTGCATCATCGCCCTTAGGGTTTCATTTTAACGTCTCAACTCTTCCATCTCATGGTTTTTGGTTGCCAAACTCATTCTCTAAACCATTGTTCACCAGAAATCCTCTACCTCTACCTCCTCCCCTACCTCTACCTCTATGAGCCATTTCAATCAATCATACGCAACTCCAAAACAACGAAATTAACCCAACAAAATCAACCACTAAGCCCAGCTAACAAACTCAGCCAACACACAATCAACTCAACAGCAGGAAATGCAACACCCAACCAACTTAACTCAATAAACTAGATCTATCTCGCCCAAACAAGTAAATGAATCCACCACCAGTCAACTCAGAACGCAACCTAATCAATGCCCAGTAACAAAACCCTTTTCATTATCTAGCAGAAACCACAAATATCTCTTTAATAATTGCTTGAGGGAACTGAAGAAAGCAATAGGTTGATAAAAAATAACACTCTCTCTACCAAAAAAAAAGAAACAATAAATGCCAAATTGTAAAGGAAATAATGCTATAGTTTCCAAGGATAAAATCCAATCTTACCTTGGAAAAACTACCACGTCAGGGATATTCACTACTTTATGGAAGCTGTTATGTGGTTTCCCATGAAAGTACCTCTCATCGTAATCAATAGTCATATCATCCTGCATAATTTTACAAATAAGTACATTCTAGATAATGATACCTTTCCATTCCCACCAGAACAATAAGCATTTGTTTACCACATGTTTCAACTTTACATATCAAACTTAATAGCAAACAGAGTTAAAAGTTTTGTTAGACTAACAAGTAATTACACAAAATGAAATGGAAGCATTTAACATACTGCAAGAAAATATGGTCTTGGAATGAGAAAGACAACAACGAAAAAATTTCATGACTTATTTCAGACTTATAATGAAAAGGTAATTGATAGAATACTTGGCAAATAGCCTTCAACTCATTAACAAGTTCTTGTGGGATATCCTTGTGAGAACCCTTCACCAAGTAATCTCTGCTTCCCTTGTCCCCGAAGCTCAACCCCCTGCCAAAAACGAATCCAATCATTATATTCTCTTCCACTTATCGAACAACCCAGAATCCATGACAACATAATTAAGTAGTCACGATATCAAAGGGACGGATTTACGAAGGGGCAGGCTAAGTCACGTGCCCCAACTCAATTTCAGGTTTTTAAAAAGGGAAAAATACGAATGAAGAATGCCCTAGAAACATCAGAAAACATTCGCACAAATGAAGAGTACCCTAGAAATAGATTAGGGGCAGATTCACAAAAGGGCATGCGGGGTCACATGCACCGACAAGATTATAGGGTTTTTAAAAAAAAAGGAAAACTACCAATGAAGATTAATTTAGATTACCCTAGAAACATCATAAAACATTTGCACAAACAAACTAGTGTCTAAAGAAGTCATTCTTCACATAGCCGCACTTTGCCGCTGCACGGCAACTTCGTTTGTCGTTTCATGTTACTCGTCGCCGTTCACCGTCTTCTGTCGTAGTATTAAACCACTACCAAGGTCTCTCTCTCTTCCACTCTCTCTCTCTTCCACACTTGCCGCTGCACAAAATTTCGGACGCGGGGTTACCAAGGTCTCTCTCTCTCTCGCCGCGCACAATCGCTCCGTCCATAAGTGTTTTTAACGGTTCGGATTGAAAACAAATTGTTCGAACAATTCGTATCTGTTGTTTGAAATCGAGTCGTTCATCCAAGCAACTCTTGTGATTGTCACAACAATTTCTTTATTTATTGCCCACCCCATGTCCCAAAATTTCCAAAATTTCATTCTTTATTTATTCAAAATTTACATAAACTCCAATCATCATTCTCTCCGATCATCATTCTTTATTTCTTCAAAATTTCATTCATTTCTCTTCAAACCTCAACTTCCCCTCCAAAATTTAAAATTTTAAGTTTTTAGAAAATTTGTTAAATATATTGATGATAGGTCATTTTAAAGTCTATTTCTAATAACATTAATTTAAGGATAAATAAAATATAGGGTAAATTTCAATTACCTCCCTTGAGATTTTTGACAATTACAGGGACCTCCCCTGCTGTTTCTGAAATTCCACTGACCTCCCTTACTTTTGAAAATAAATGTCACATACCTCCCTTCCGTCAACTTGCGTTAGAAAAAGTGACGAAAAATGCGATGATGTCTCTCTCTCTCTCTCTCTCTCTCTCTCTCTCTCTCCTCTTTTTATTTTAAATCTTAAAATGTTTATAACTTTTGTTTTATATATTCATTTTTTATGAAATTTATATATTTAAAATCTACTCAAAGAGATCTACAAAATGAGATCGACATTGTATGTGAAATTATGTAAAAAAAAAAAATCTTATTTCTTTCAATGTAAATTTTAATTATAATGTTACATAATTTATTTTTTTTCCAATGTGTAAGTCAAAATTTTACGCAAAAATTTTACGAAACATCAAAAATCTTCTTGTTTAACAATTTATTTTTTCTCAAATACATTCTTAATTAAATGAACATGGTAAATTTGCAAGTCCATTTTTCTACTTATTGGTGACTTTAACCCAATAAAATTTCAAATTTTCAATGCAAATTTTAATTATATTATCATCTTTTTTTTTGCCATTCGATATACATCAATAGAGTTAGCTGTTAGATGTTAGTAAACCCCAAGGGTTGACCTCTTCTCCATAGGAGTCGAATCCACAACCTCACCCCTATAGAAGGGACTACACTACCAACTGGGCTAACTGCCCTGGTCTACTGTCACATTCAACAATTAGAAGTTAATTTTACATGAATTTTATGAAAAATGAATATGAAAAAAAAAAGTTAAAAAAATTTTGAGGTTTAAAATTTGAGTTACACATTGAAAAAATTTAAACTATATAACATTATAGTTCACATTTAAAAATTAAGATTTTATTTTTACATAATTTCACATTGAATATGGATCTCATTTGTAGATCTTTTCGAATGGATTTTAAATATATAAATTTCATAAAAAAATGAATATATAAAACAAAAGTTATAAACATTCTAAGATTTAAAATAAAAAGCACCTAGCGGCAGCAAAGTAATTTCGGGATGAAAGTTAACCCCGTTAGCTGCAAATTGACGGGAGGGGGAATCTGACATTTATTTTCAAATCAGAAACATTAAGGGAGGTCTCTGTAATTGTCAGAAACCTCAGGGGAGGTAAGTGAAATTTATCCTAAAATATGTAATACAAGATACTAATAATTTCAAAAGTAGAAAATGAAACGGAGGAGGTTCTTTCATTTGGAGAAATGGTTCATCATATTTTGTAAAATCAAAAATGCTCTTTCAATTTGAAGAACAAAAATATAGTATGGTTAAAGTAGTGAAATTCTTCAAAATGAAGATTTTTGAACGAACAAGAATGAAGAAAAGAAGTATGCTGGAGATACTCTGAAGCCTATCGATAGAAAAAAATAACAGAAAGACCAAAAATAGGCGAACAAAATAATACCGAGGATCAGCATCGGAGGCATCGCAGAGTGAAGGGTTGGTGTGGGCGTGGAGAGAAAGCGATCCAGCGGAGACTGCTAAGGCTAGTGGAAGCAAAGAGGACGCCCATGAAAAGATGGGTGCTTGTTTCTTAGTATCTGAAATCAGGAGAGCCTCTCCAATTTCTGAAGTTTGTGCCATGTTTCTGTTGAGAAGTGATTGTCGTAGGTTACCGTAAAAGGGTTTCGAGAAGGAACGTAAACGGGAGAACCACGACGAAAACGCCATCGCCGAGCTTTGAAGAGGCTCTCTGTCTGCTATACACTCGCACAGATACGCAGTGAGAGGGAAGGTTTATTTTCAGTTTATCTTTCTACTCTTATAGAAACTAGAGGCTGGGGATACGTGTGCAAGTCGAAGTTTGGTAAAAAAAAGGTGAAATGACCGACAAAGAATTCCACTTTGATGGCAAACTTTTTGGATATCATTAGGTGATGGGATGAGAAAAAATATTTCCCCAGTCATGGCATGGCAAATATAAATAGACTAAAATGCCCTGGGCTTTAAAATCCTTCGCTAAAAACCCCTCTTCCACCCCCAAATCAACGCTGCTCTCTCTCTCTCTCTCAAACTCTGCCAATACTCTTCTCTCTCCAGTCTTCAAACTTAATTTCAGCCAAACAATTCGACTAACACCTACCACGCCCTTTGCCACTCCGACCCCTAAAAAAAAACTGCCTCACTTCCTCCCACCAAATTGCCGCCTTCCGCGATGAAACTCCGGCCACACCCCAAACCCCAACTTCCCACCACCGTCTTCCCCCATTTAATAAATGCCCAAAACCGCTCCTGAAAAAATTCCAACAAACCCACTTCTCAACTCCCACCTCCAATGGCTAACACAACACCAGTTCTACCTCCACCCCATCGGAAAGAAAATTGGAATCAGAAAACCCACTTCACTGTGCAAAGAAAATTGGAATCAGAAAACCCTAGATAGTGGTCGATGGATAAATTAATTCTAGAATTTTGATGGTGTTTGTCAATGCATTTGTTGTTTGGAAGCATTTGCTTAAATATAAAAAAAAGATGTAAAAGAGAAAGAGAATGTAGATCTGGAGCTGGTACAAAGAGAAAGCTCCAAAAAGGATGTCAATGGAGATTAATTTGAAGTTGAAAAGCCATCAGGAAAAATTTGGAGATTCCCAACAATGCACTCTGTGTCCCATTGTATTGCACCTTCCATGTGTTTGTGTTGCTTCTGGTGTCAAAAGTATTGCACCCAGTTCAGTCTAGGTGGGGTGCCATGGTTTTATTTTAGAGTGCAACTGTATTTAATATGCGTGCAATAGTTTAGTTTCATAAAAGGAGCAAGAGTTTTTTTTTTTAATATCTTCATTCGGGTGCAATGTTATTATCAAAGGGTGCAATGTTAATCCATGCAAGGTGCAACGTTTTTTCATTTAAAGAGCAATGGTTATTTTTCCAAAATAAAAAGTTAGATTTAAGCAGCAATGGTTATTTTCAGAGGGTGCAATATTAATTCACTCAATGTGCAACATTTTTTCATTTAGGTGCAATGGTTTTTTTTTTTTCACAATAAAAAAAGTATTGCATGTTGGTCCATATTATCAACATTGCACTCTAAGTCCATTTCTATTGCACCTTGAATGCAATTTCGTTGCACTCACAAAAATATCATTGCACTCGTGTTTTATCTTCATTCGGGTGCAATATTATTCTTAGAGGGTGCCATATAAAGTCACTCCAGGTGCAATATTGTTTGATTTAATGAGCAATGATCATTTTTCTCAAAACAAAAAATCGAATTTAGACATCATACGGGTAACTCAATCTTTCTCATTTGGGTGCAATGTTATTATCAAAGGGTGCAATGTTAATCCATGCAAGGTGCAATGTTTTTTCATTTAAAGAGCAGTGGTTATTTTTCCAAAATAAAAAGTTTGATTTAAGACCTCTTCTCCATGCAAGGTGCAATGGTTATTCTCATAGGGTGCAATGTTAATTCACACAAGGTACAATTTTTTTTTTCATTTATAGAGCAATGGCTATTTTTTTTTTTACATAAAAAGCTTGATTAAGGAGCAATAGTTATTCTCAAAGGGCGTAATGTTAATTCACTAAATATGCACAAAAAAAAAAATCATTTAAGCAATGGTTCTTTTTTTCAAAATATAAAGTTTGATTAAGGAGCAATGGTTGTTCTCAAAGGGTGCAATGTTAATTCAGACAAGGTGCAACGGTTTTTTGTTTAAGGAGCAATGGCTATTTTTCAACATCTCACTCACTCCTCTCTCTGGTTACTGAAATTGATTGCAATTGGAGAGAGAGAGAGAGACGTTTTGGGAGGGAGAAGATTTTTACTCGATTCTAGGAATGAATTGAGTTTTTATTGTGGATGTTTGAGTTTTTATTGGAGCCCGACTCAATTGTCGAAGCAGCCTAACGTTTTTACTCGGTTCCAGAAATCAAGGGAAATAACTCAGTAAGAAGTAGAGACAAAATGGATGCAATTTAACCCAGTCAGCAGTGGCGGGGATTAGGGAAAAGGGGTAGGGGGTGGGGTGTTAGACTTCAATTCATGGAGGGACATTTCAGACCTTTTAAATGATGGTACCTTCTCTTGGGAATTATTTTTTACCGTGTCATGGCAAAGGGGATTGCCAATAAGTGTGTCATCTCTTTGTATTTATTTGCCCTTTTTCTCTCTGAACCGTCATTCCCCCCAAAAAAAATCGTGTACAAAAGCGTCCGGCTTATCTTAAGATCGTGTGTGCGTTGCATTATATTTTCTTGACAAATAAACAACACTAATATAAAAAAATATCACATCAAATATGCTATTCATACTTTCACATATGTATGTATTGTGTCAGATTGGACGTAATCAATGCATACATTACCATGTTAATGTTGTCGTCGCCGCCGGTTTTTCTCAGTCAACTCAAACATAAATTAAAGAAATGGAAGAAATGATGAAACAAAACTTGAAAATTCTACAAAAAAAAAAAAAAAAAAAAAAAATTAACGAATGAATAAGTTTAGTAGTTTTACCGGTGAATAGGAATTCATGTAAACTTTCCTTAATTTCCACCAGGTGTCCCACCATTTTGTTTTGGTTTGCAAAGAAATTCTGAAGTATTCAAATAAGATTTCAGTTCTTAATGGAAGCAATGCCTTTAGATATTGCGGATGAGGAAGCGGTTGTATTGTTTGCAGGAACTTGTGAAGAGCAGTTATCGTAACCGTCTCATATGTGTATAATTTTACCCCTAAGATTTGTACTACCAATTCAAAAAATCAGTTGTTGTTAGGGATATTTTGGGAATTCAAAATTGTGAGCCAGCCTCAAAAACTAATCCACCCCAAAGTAGTGCTCCCTCTTTATATATTAGAATAGATGGGGACAGCCCCCCGGGTCGGAAATAGGAGAGATTTTTTAGCGCCAAGTGAGTATTGCCCACTTGGTACCCCTCGGCAATCAGCCGTCCATAATGTGATCTAGCGGCCCGGATTTTAGAGAGAGTGTTTGGACGGTTCGGATCATGCTTGGGTACCAAGTCCCAATACCCACTCGGCACCCAAAAAAATTCGAAATATAGGAGTAAATATAGTATTAGTATCTTTCTATCAAATAAGTACTACAAATTTTGGAGCTCTATAGTTGCCTCGGCCATGCATCTAATTGCGCGTATGTCTAATTGTGCTACTGAGCTCTCAACTATAGGTGTAACAGTCACATGTTTTGTATCATACAATTTTTTCGTGGAAACTTCGTCATTCAGGGAGCTACCGGATCGACAGTATACATTGATCACACACATTTAATGACCAAAGTAAGCTCTCGCCGAATATATATCCTTTATTTGTTTTAGTTCTATTTTATATTCTTCAGTAGTTTGTTGTCCTTAAATGAAATCTTCGCTCTTTCGCCATAAATGGGTTTGGCATAAGTAGTAGTACATGCTACTTCTAACTTTTTGCTTATTTGAGGAAAAAAGCCACAAGCAATTAGTAAACTAGTTTGGCATAAAATGGGATTTTCTTTTTTCTTATGAATTTCAGTTACTTTTTTGGCCTAAAAAGTTCCCAAAAGTTTGCTAGTTTGGCCTAAAAATGGCTTTTCTTTTGGAGACTTTTTAAGCCAAACCTTCCATCTTTTCTGGGCTTTTTGAAACACCAAAAAGCCAAAAATTGGCTTAACTTCTTTAGCCAAATAAATATTGATGTAAAAAAATAAAATATTAAATAATTCATGGGCCGTTCAATTGAATTAAGGTGGTCAGTTCAAAAAACCAAAAATTGAATTAAGATGACGCTTGGATTATTCAATTTAATTCAACATACGACAGTGATCAATGTGACGTAATTTACAAATATGGTAATAACTTATTATAGTGTTGGTGATTGACAATGATCGTAGCGTATCCATACAATTAGCTGAAATGTATTGATTGATATGGTTAAGAGCATCCTCGTCAGGAGAACCAAAATTTTCACCAAATTTAACTTCAAAACCACCTTTTATAAATTAACAAGTCACTTTATCAAAAACTCACAAAATCAGACTCTCTATTTTAACTTTACTATATTAAACTATTCCCCTCAAATCTATAAAAAAAAAAAAAAACCTCCCTCACCCCTTAAAACATTTCGGTACAAAAAGGAGTTAGTGGCCCACGTGTCTATCAACCCAACCAACCCCTTCAGCCATTAATTTCTT
>CM029280.1:7739299-7759006 GCA_016920895.1 Vaccinium myrtillus
GTCGTCGGTATAATTGCCGAGGAACTGGACGAGCTTGTTGGAAATAGAGGATTTGAGCATTGAAGCGAGAGGAGATTTCATATCCATCTTGAAGGAAATAGGGTTCTTTGAGAAGATATCATCAGCCATTTCTGCAAAATCCCAAACAACCCCAGAAAGAGGAGAGACTGGCAGAAGATGGCCTCACTCTCTCTCTCTCTCTCTCTCGCTACCTGCTTTCCTTCGCCGCACGAAATGGAAAATTACACTAGAATATTCCAGTTCTCAACGATAACGCAGTTAGGCCCTGGGTTTCACTTCATACGACCCCAAACGCCCTAACTTGTGAGCCCAAATCCTCTGCCGAAAAAACTATGTGTCTCTTGGATCACGCAGAAATATTAAAACAAAAAAATATTCACAATCCAATGGCCCAAAATAGGCAGACGGGTTTTGGGCCCAAAGGATTTGAGACGCTAACTTGTGGGGAGAGAGGGAAAATAAAGAGATAATTAAGGGAAATGAAGTTGATCAAATAAAAAGAGAGGAAAAGGGTAAATTTCACTAACCTCCCTTCAGGTTTCTGACAAAAACAGAAACTTCTCCTGAGGTTTCTGAAATGTCACTGACCTCCCTTGCTTTACTTGACAATGTTAAAATTCCCCCATTCCGTTATCCAAGCTCTGACGCCGTCAACTAAGCTAAGCTAATGACCAAATGCCCCTATGCCATCACTCCATCTTCTATACCTCTCTCTCTCTCTCTCTCTCTCTCTCTCTCTCTCTCTCTCTCTACTTTTTTTTTTGGATCAACAACTCTCTCTCTCTCTCTCTCTCTCTCTCTCTCTCTGTGACACTGTAGCCATCCCAATGAAAATCCTGTGCCTCCAGAATCCCACCAAGTACCACCAACAGCCATTCAAGCCTTAAACCTTACCCACCTATCACTCACAAGCACCATTAACGACAACTTCTACCACGATTCATAAAACTTTTTTTTTTTTTTTGTCGGAGGAGAAGGATATCACAGGAAATGTATTTCATGTGGATCTACTGAGAAGAAGCACACTGCCAGTATTTGAGCCCCCACTTATGCCTCTGTTCCCGGTGGGTGATATTGTGACTCTCTAAAAAACTTGTGTGTCAAGGTGTAATGGGAAGTGATTTAATAGGATGTTTTGTGGATGGTGGTGATTGGGGGAGAAAGATAGAGATCTTCTTCAACTGTTCATTTTGATTGCTTACACATGTAAATGGTAAACACACTTAGAATTGCTTCTGTTGTCCTTCAATTGTGCAGATTGGTTGTGTACACATGTAAACCCACTTAGAATTGGTTCTTTGCTTCGATTGCTCAATTTGGTTGATTATACACTTAAAGTCATAAACCCACTGAAATTTGATTATATCTGTCGAATTACCCAGAAGTATCAAATTTCCTAGATCATGTTTGAGTAAACATTCTACAGATTATACATAGGTGGTCGCTGTGGTCCAATTGGAATATGGAATTGGGTTCCACTTGGTAATAGGAATACTGGATTCAAGATAGCTAAGAGTTTTTATGTTTGTATCTTTAATTGGTAACACCTTTTTAGGCCTCAATTTTTGGTAACGATGGTTTGTAAATGGTGATTATACGCGATTTTTTTTTTTTTTTTGTAAGGAAATTTGTGTTTCAATCTGTTGTTGTAGTCTACTTGAAATGAGTGCTTGCTCTAAATCTTCGTATATATTTCATTGACCTGGGAATTTAAATGAGTAAAAAAGAGGTGGAGTTGGCAAGAAAAGTGGAGAGAGAGGATTCTTAAAGAGAGATGGTGGAAAACTGGAAATGCAATGGTGGTGCTCTGGTGTGAATCGGTACTGTGGGGAGAGAAAAATGGATGAAGGGAGGGGAGATATAGGGGGTAATTTTGTCATTTTAGCAACTAAGCTTTATGAAAATTATTGGATCAGTTAAGTTTTTGACGGAAAGAAGACAGAAGGGGGTATTTCTACATTGTCAGGTAAAAGAAGGGAGAGCAGTGACATTTCAGAAACCTCAGGGGAGGTCACTGTTTTTGTCAGAAACCTCAGGGGATGTCAGTGAAATTTACCCAAAGGAAAATGAAGAGCAAATTTTATTTTTCTTAATACTCTAGTTTTTTCCTCTTCTTTTCTCTCTCAAACCAAACAATAAAGCCTTAGGGTTTGTTTGGAACATAGGGAAAGGAAAAGAAAATAAGGAAAAAATTGACAAATTTCCCCTCCCCTTTTTTGGTTTCAAAAAGGAAAGTGAGAAAATAAGAAACAAATTTTTAAGCACGATGCATTTTCCCTTATATTTTCTCACTTTCTTTCTTAACAATTTTCTTTTCATTTCCACAAGTTCCAAACACACCTGAGTTTATGTCTTTCTGTGCATTTGAAATTATTTACATAAAAAAAAATTAAATTGAACAAAATAAATTGCATTCGTGTTTTCTCTTTTCGTTTTTTTTTTCTTTTTTTTTTTAGAGAAATAGCAAGAACTTCATTAAATGAAACAACAGTTTGTTGATTACACAACACAAGCAAAAAGCTACATAGGAATGTATAAATCAGCATAAACTCTATGCAAAAAGTGACTGTCTCTTGTAGGCAGTAACTGAATGACTACTTGAAAAATAGTCAAAGCTTGCAGCTATATAAGCAATGGGCATGATGGACATCTCTGAGCTGAACCTTTGACATCCTAAAAAAAAAAAAACTTTGAAATCTCCCCACTGAGTTTGCGCGGCAAAAATGTACTAGAATAGTGCCCCTCATTCTTCCCTCCAATGCTACAGTGAAATCTCCCCACTGAAC
Organism: Vaccinium myrtillus; assembly: GCA_016920895.1. Taxonomy (NCBI): domain Eukaryota; kingdom Viridiplantae; phylum Streptophyta; class Magnoliopsida; order Ericales; family Ericaceae; genus Vaccinium; species Vaccinium myrtillus. The sequence goes on from CM029280.1 coordinate 7,742,107, forward strand.
TGCGGCTTTGTATCCATGCTTATCTCTGTTTTTATTAATCTTTGTATTTTTGTCAAAGGTTAATAATATTATTCTCTGCTCTTGAAAAAAAAATTGTGATACATAAGTAATAGCTAACAGAATGGCTGATATCTCTGTTTGCAAGGGGCTATTAGTGTAAGAGATGAGGTTGAAATTTGAGCACTCAAAGAGCCATCCGGAGGAGAAGCAGTGAAGCCAAGACTGCTCCAAGCACTGCTTGGTATAAAGACAAGTGACCACTTTCTATTGGTAAAGTTTCTAAGAAAAGCAAAAATTTAAACAGTAGACACTTCTACCCAGGTCCATAACATGGATTGGAGATCCAGCCTAGCTCGTTTTTGGGTTTTTTTTTCTTTTATTATTATTTTTTATCTTGACGATCTGAACCATTTATATTTTGAAGCTTGTCATGAACATCAATCTCACCAAAAATCATGTTAATCGGGTACCAATTGATATGATTTCAAGGTGCAATTATCTTGAAAAAATTGAGTTTAATGGATACCAATCGAGTGTTGTAATCTGTCTTTTGTTTTCAAGATAGACTAATTCTGAAATCATATAGACATGCAGTGATTATTTTGATTTTTGGCATGGTATACGTTATCGACAAGCTCTAAAACGCAAAGGGTTCAAATCGTTGAAATAGGCTCCAAAAGGGGTTGGATTGGACAGTCCAGGTTCCTATTTGCATATCCCTAATAAAGCTAAAACGCTTGGCCCATATGGTTGTACCCCTTGACTTCTAGATCTAGAGGTTCAGGGTTCGAGTCTATAGAGCATCGAATTCCTTTTGGTTATTGACCCATTAATTCCCCTCTAATCCTCCACTAATGTATAAAACATTGGAAAAAAAAAAACTAAAGCAAAAACAACATTACTTGAAACATGTAGAGTAATGGTTAATCAAATATAATTCAAAGTATTAATCAAATAAAACAAAAATACATAAACGCAACATGAATACAAGAGATCAGATCTTATATATGTAAATGAGGAGAGAGGAATACCCATTGTGTATTGGGCATTTTTTCCCATAGGTTATAGGTATATGATGTGATCTCCATGAAGTATGAAGTGTTAATTAGCACTAAATGCCTCATCTGTTTTACGTCCACAAATATATCTATATATATTTTTTATAACCAAAGTGCGAATGACATGTCCTCGGCACCAAGCCGTTCGGCGGACTTTGTTCAAATCAATATTCGTCGTAACCGCACTTCCGACTAATCCTTTCGCTAACAAAGTCGCGGCGGATCCGGTACGAGGTAGTGACCCTTTTTGGCTTTTTGATGACGTGGAGGAGGTCCTCGCTGACCCCTGTGAACCCGGCCGCTACACAAAGTATTAATCAAATAAAACAAAAATACATAAACGCAACACGAATACAAGGTCGGGTTATACATGTGTGTGTATTATTTTCTATAGGTTATAGGTATATGCATGAAGTATGAAGTGTTAATTAGCACTTATACTGTTTTACGTACAAATATATCTATATATATTTTTTTATAACCAGGTGTCCGGGTTAGTTTTCGCGCACCTCGACTAATCCTGGGAGACCAATTAATCCCACCGTCCACTAGCGCGGGCCCCATTTAAAACCAGAGCAAAGCTTTGTATAGACTGGCCTCAAAGGAATTGATAGCGCACCTACGAAGTTTCGAACCTGAGACTTGGCAGAGCAAAGCTCTGTACGTACAAACTTAAGCATGAAGTTTTAGCACATTCCTTGGCATTTTCCCCAATTGCAATGACAATATACATAAAAATTGTGGTACGTTGTTTACGAATTTCTGTGGTATTGTTTAAGAATTTTTGGGACTGGTTTATGAATTTTCTAGTTACGAATTTTTGCGATGCTTGTTACGAATTTTTGGGGCTTGTTAAGGGTAAGTTTCTCCTAGACGGAACGGGTGGGCGTGCTGCACATGAGGGGTTGTGCTCCGTGTTGCATAGGCAGCATAGCGTATTAGCCGTCCAACGGTGTCTTCCATGGAAGAGTTTTATTTAAATCCGGAATGTTGAGTACATCATTGGACAACTCAGATCTGCGCAGCACCCACCCCGAGCATTCGCAAAATCACAAGTTATTGTTTATAGCTTCTTAAGTCTAAACCCATAGTGAGCAACCCACATAAACCCGTTTTCAACCTGCTTAAACCTGCATATTAAAGCGGGTTCATGATTGATTTCAGTGATCCAATAATGAACATCTAGCTAATTAAGTTACTACCAGTAGATTGTCTGTTTCTTTTTCCTTCTTTTTTTATACAAAAAATTAGAGTGCAGGTATGATATCTCGTTAGCCGTTACCTCCGCCAGTGTTGAATTGTTTGTTATCATGGTGTCCATCTCCACTTATTTTCTTTCCCAACGTGTTGGGCCAAAAAATAACCCAGGCTTGCTCTTAAGATTCTGGTCGGTTTACCGTGACCAAGTTATGGTTCACATTTTTTCGTTTTCAAGGATAACTCTCTAACTCTTAATTTTACAAGTCATTAATTGTGTATCCACTGTTTCTTAATAATCTCCCTTTCATCTTTTGTTACTCCTTAAATTAAAAAAATATACATTGCCGATCAAAAAAAATTGGATGGACGAGGAAAAATGTGACAGCCTACGCATTTGCCCTTGAAAGTTCCTTTTTTAATACCCGAGTTTAGCTAAGGGGGGACTTATTACAGCCAGAGTTCGGGTGGTCATAAATCCGACTCTAGATGGACGGATTAGTCTTCGGGTTAAATAGTTCAAGCGAGTGTGTCTACAAAATACCGAATTAGCTAAACAAAATAAATAGTCAGTCCGAGAAATAAGCAGGCCTGGAGCATGTTTAATCTTCTCCTCTTCCAGAACAGCAACAGCTTTGACTAGAGCTTGTGTCCACGATCTTTTTCTTTTTTGCGACAAGTCATTTTAAAAAAGTTCGCTTTTTCTTTCACATGAAAAAGTGAGGTTGGAAAGAAACTAAAACCAAACAATGCCTAAAGTTGATGGTTGTTGAGGACCCATGTCATCAACTAACTCCCAAATATGTAGGACTGAAGAATGGAAACGGGGTTGCTGTAGGTGTAGGGTGCCCCTGTAGTGCGGTATCTAAGCCGTTGATCTCGGTAATTAATAGTTCGGATTTTAATCTTAACAATGGACGGCTTGAATCTGTAACCAAGATGAATCAGGACCGTTGATAATACGTCGATGGCTCGGATACCACATTATAGTAGGACGCCCTACAACATCCCCGGATTGCTGAAGAACGGATTGATAGCTTGCCTTTTAAAAAATAAAGAATTACTCTAAAGTCCATTATAGTTTTTTGTAACATGTCTAGTCCACCTCTTAGTTCCATAACTCCTCTAATCCACTTTTTTGCAATTTCTAAGGTGTAAGGTCCACTCTCCATTTTTAATAGACAAGTGTACCCTCACATTAAATTTAATACATAATATACTTTCATAGGGTACCCTAGTGTTTAGGTTTAGACACTTTCATATGGTACCCTAGAGATTAGGTTTAAGGTGCACTTTCCTAATTATAGGGTTTTTAGTGGTTTAGGCACTTTCATAGGGTACCCTATGGTTTAGGTTTAAGCACTTTCATAGGGTACCCTAGGGTTTAGGTTTATGGTGCACTTTTCTATTATAGGGTTTTTAGTAGTTTAGGCACTTTCATAGGGTACCCTAGGATTTTAGGCACTTCCTCTTCAACTAGGATTTTAGGCACTTCTTCTTAGGGTACCCTAAAACCCTAGGGCACCCTACCCTAAAATCATAGGGCACTTCTTCTTAGGGTACCCTAGGATTTTAGAGTAGGGTACCCTAACATTTTAGGGTACCCTAGGATCTTAGGGTATCCTAAGAAGCGAGGGGTATTCTTGTAATTGGTACGTGTGAGTGGACTAGATGTGTTAGGATAATATTAGGTGGACTAGAAGTGTTAGGAAAGAAATAATATAAGTTAATCCTTATCAGGGGGATTCTCCCTTTAAAAAGGGGGAGAGAGAGAGAGAGAGAGCGCTTGTATCCAAGCTGGTAAGTAAGTATTGTTTTATGTCATTTCTTCAAGTTTTTTAGAATAATATCTTGTGGACAAGGGTCCAAAGACAGCCCATGGCTCAATATGGCAGTACGTTTCCCACTTAAAACTAATTTTCGTTATTTATCTAGACAACCAGGGGCCGACATAAGAGGTGCCCGGGCCTCTGCATATGACATATCTATATGTTCTCTTTAACCTGCGTAAAATTAAATGACCATTACGTATAGCAATATGTACTTGTAAAATATTCCCTCCGTCCCAAAAAGTTTGGCTTACTTACAAAATTCCAAATTTTATGTACAATACACATTGTTACCAAAAAATTGTAACTTTTCAAGTTTGCCCTTCATTAGTTGACTCTAATAAAATAGGAGTTAATCAAGTTTCGAATCTAAATTGTTTTTCTGTAAAGCGGAAAATCTTGCCACCAATGTAATCAGAGACCTTTTTCAAAATTTTAAAACGCACTTTAAACTTTAAAATTTTCAAATATTTTTCTTTTGGTCTCATTGTTTTGATTGTTAAAAGCATCTCAAGGGTAGAAATGGAAGTTACCAACTTTCCTTTGTTGAAATTTTTAGGCATGATTTGGCTAAATTGAAAAAACTGGATTTTTTTGTTTTTTTTTCGTTTTGTCTTTAAATTGGTCCTATATTTTGGGACAGCAAAAAAAGGAAAGTAGACCAAATTTTTTAGAACGGAGGGAGTATGAAATACATTTTGTTCAGGGCCCCTTGAAGAACAAGTTCTCGGCACGGCGTCACCCACCATAGTCATATATTATACTCATAACTTAAGAATATGATGTAGTTATTTACATATGTGTTGAAGGAGGCGGATCCAAGAACACTTATTTTCCACACTCCTCTTGACACTCCATCTCCACCCTTTAAACAAAGGACTGAGATTAAAACTTAAAAAATCTCACCCATTCCCACATGCTCTCTCTCTAAGTAAAACACACCCAAATGTTTTGTGAGGAAAGCCAAAAAGTGTTGTCATGCTCCCGTTCCAATTACAAGTGTGATGTGCGTAAATGGAACTCTCTCTCTAAGTAAAACACACCCAAATGTTTTGTGAGGAAAGTCAAAAAGTGGTTGTCATGCTCCCGTTCCAATTACAAGTGTGATGTGCGTAAATGGAAGTAGTTTTAGAGTTTCTGATGCCCTATTTGGGCACCGACATTACGTGACTAAGGTACGTATATTCCATCGTAAACCAATCATACTTGAATAAGATTACCTAATAATGCCTCAAAAGCACTAATAATTCCTCCATATGATATGCTTTAAAAATGATGGCCCACAACTTTAAAGAATTTTCAGGCTGACAGGAAATATATTCAATTTTAATTTACTCTGTGACATCATTTCAAACATTAGGGAATGAATAGCTAGTGCTTTATTATATCAAAAATTTCGACATCTTTCAAGATCCCTAGATCCATGAAGAAAAAGAACCCTAGTAGTTTTCCAAAAAAAAACAAATGAATAGCTAAAATCAGTGATTTTAGAATCAAAAATTTATTTTGATCTATTATTTTTTTCCCCATTTAAAAGTACGGATGACAAAAAGAAAAAAAAAAAATATACAGAAAATGATTTTTGCATTTCTTTTTGTCCTTGTACATTCTTTTTGATTTTGTCATTATCCACATGAAATAACTAAAAACTAGTATTTCTTTTCAATACGTCATTTCCTCCATTTTTTGATAATTTTACATAAATAAAGATAAAACAAGAGTACAAATAGACAAAAGAGCGTGAAAATCACTCCCCATTTAAGATTAGTTACCAATGACAAAAAGAAAAAAAATCCTTCAACAATAGGCGAGAAATGATTTTTGCATTCTCTTTTGTCCTTGTACATTCTCTTTCTTTTTGTCATTATCCACATGAAATAACTAAAACTAGTATTTCTTCTACATTCATTAATTTTGTACACGTGAAGGGAAATTTGATAATTTTACATAAATAAAGATAAAACAAGAGTACAAATAGACAAAGATGGTACGTATGAAAATCATTTGGTGTTAAGATTAGTTACCAATCTGTAAGATAATTCAAACAGGCTGAAATTTTTGAACCACTTACCTTTTCATATAACTTACCGAGGCTGAACAGCCTTGTGAGGACAATTAAAATTTTCAGTTGCATATTATGCTGTTCCCTAAAGCTATCTTTCTTTATGTGTTACATTCCAAGTTGTTTACTTATATTTTAAAATAATTTTGAATATGTCTATGGGGAAGCCTATGGTACGTATGCATTTCATTTGGTGACAAAACTCTTAGTTACCAAAAAAAGATGCGTAACTAATTCAAAAAATATTGTAAGTACTTAAGAATATATATATATAATTATTTTGGGGTTTACAATACAATACAACCCTATTTGTAACTTCGCCAAAAATATACAAGTACGTAGCTGATACTATAAAAATGCGTAAATAATGGGCCAAAAATTATGGGTAACGTATACCAAAAATATGCGTACCATCCTCCAAAACTATCACATCCAATATACACCCTTGCATAACTAATCAAGAAAAATGTGTAACATACACCAATTATACGCGCGCATAACATACATAACACAATAAAAATACGTAACATTATTATGTACATCTTAGCTTGCTCCTATGTTTGCATACTTGTTAAACAAGATTATTGTAGTGGTGGTTCAATACTTTCTTTATATATACTAGATGGATTTGGAATCCAAATAATCAAACAACAATAATTCTTTTTTGAATTGTAATTTGAGTTTAAATTCCTTCCACCGGTAGTGGAAACCGCGGGTTTTCCACCACAGCCATTGTGAGCTCCACTGTTCATTTATTTTAGTAAAATATAAATTGCTTATCTTATAGGTTATTCCCATGGCATAACTAAAAGAAAAATGTTGCTAATGTTCTTAATGTTTGACCCAAAAAGTGCTCACCTCTTGACCAATTAATAACCGAATTTTGGCCTTTGCAGTCAAAATTAGCAACATTTTCACAATAACCAAATTTAATAGACCACATATCTCTTCAATTAAGTACATCCATCATTACACAAAACATTCTCTCTTCTCTTTATTTTTTTCAATAACGTTTTCAAAAACAAAAAACTTTTCCCCCCCGAAAACTATTTTTGAAAACTGTTTTTTTTTCTTTTTCAAAAACAGTTATTTTGAAAACTCTTATCTTTTTTTGAATAAAAAATTTGGAAAGAAAAAGAGTTTTGACATAATATACTGTTTCAATAATTTAGGCCTTGTTCTCCAATAGATTTTAGGTACATAAAATCTCACATTTTATGACACTCCAATCTCAACACATAAAATGTAAAAGTCATTTTATGAGATTTTCATAAAATCCTCCTAAAATCTATAGGAAAACTACTACATTTTATCAGTTGGGAAAACAACTTCATTTTATCACATCTCCATAAAATGCTCATTTTATTAGTTTTTGTTTTCTAGTTTGAAAAAGGTGATGTAGCAAGTTTTGACTACCCAATTTTAATTGTGGATCTTTACATTGTTAACTTTTGCCATCCTTTAATTCCTTACCAAAATGTGATACGACAACTTTTGGTTATTCAATTTTGATTATACCATTGGGGACACCTAAGGCCCGCAGAGTAGTATAATCACACAAAAATCAGTTTAATCGGCATTGATAGGTATATCAAACATTGAATTTTGATTTACCATAAGATGGATGATCATAGAAAGTTTAACTTTAAAATTATTGATAGAATCTTCATTTTATATACCGAGATTTATTTAATATATCTATCGATATCCGATCAAATTGATTTTTTTGCATGAATATTAGATTTATTCAGGCCCTGATAAGGACATTAAGGTATGATGATATAACTACTTTTTTACGCAGCCAAAATCCAATCCATTTTCGTCATATGCTCCTAATACATACAAATATTTCGCCGCAAAAGCACTTGGAATTCTAACAAGGTGGGCCATGCCTACGGGGTCTTTCTGCAGAATGATTCCACAGCAGGAGGGGCGACTCATCATTTTCCCATAAAAAAAAAACTCACAATTATCCCACGGCTAAAGAGAGATTATTTGGTGCTCGGCCCACTGGTAATGTACGAAAAAAAGACCGAAATGCCCTTTTTGGTAACTAACTGACGGGTAACGAAATGAGTTGACTGGGGGTTATGAAACGAGCCAATCTTCGGGCAATGAAAGGCATTTTGGCTTCGATGCCTCGGGCTTTTCAAAATCCTAGTGGAAAAGAATTTGATACCCGAGAGCTGCTAGGGGTACCCCATTTTTTGCACCGAAAATGCACCCCACGCCTTCGGGGACCCGCTTTTGGGTCCCACACGAGTGATCTGAACCGTTCATTGTTCTCAAAAAAAAATTTCCGAGTGGGCCCACCAAAAATCAGCTCAATCGGACGGTTAAAAGTGCTTGAACCAAAATCTCACCGTTTTTCTATTAAAAGTTTTAATTTGAAACGGTGAGACTTTGGTTCAAGCATTTCTAACCGTCCGATTGAGCTGATTTTTGGTGGGCCCCCTCGGAAAAATGTTTTAAGAACAATGAACGGTTTGGATCACTCGTGTGTGACCCAAAAGCGGGTCCCCGAAGGCGTGGGGTGCATTTTCGGTGCAAAAGGATGGGGTACCCCTAGCAGCTCTCGGGTATCAAATTCTTTTCCACTAGGATTTTGAACCCCTCAACTTTACAGAACTGCGGTACAACGAGTGTAAATTCTTTTATTCTGAACTAATCCCTGAATACCACTCGCTTTCACTAGAAATCATTTGATTAATTTCATTAGAGAAAAAGACTTGTCTCGTAAAGTAGTAGAATTTTCTTTGGATGACTGAAAATACCGTTTAATCAATGGCACGAACTCACTCTCAGTAGGAGATACCGAAAGTGATTATCAGGCACGACGTGGTGAGGCCCCAAGTGCACTGAATAATTTGTCCTCCGTCTCACCAACTACACACAGCATTTTCGGCTCTCTCTCCTCTTTTTCTCTCTCTAAAAAAACAAGAATACACGAAACACGATGCAACAGAACAACAAACACAAAATCTAGGGTTTCAAAATTTCTCAAATCTCCCTCCATCCCTCTCGTTTGCCCTCGCGCTCCAGTTTTCCCCCCCTCCTCCTCTTACCCCACGCTTTTCCCGTTTCTTTCATCCAGCTCGTCAAATTTTCCATCGTTTTCCCCAGAAAACATTTTCTCGGTAAAATTTCGAGCTTTCCATTTGCCATTTCGAGTCTCCCAGCTCTTTCGAGGTAACTCAATTAATCTCTCCCTCTCTCTCTCTCCACATATATATGCGTATATGTAAATATATCTGAATTCTTTCATTGTTTTCTTTATTTTTTGTGATTTTCTTCGTTTATGTAGGGCTCTGCGTGGTTTGATTTGTTAATTTGAGACGATTTGATGGAATTGTTGGGCTGAGGGAGGGGAATTGCGTATTTGAAGGAATAATATCCACGAGAGAGAGAGAGAGAGGTTTGGGAGCCCGTATATAGAAATTGGATGAATCTTGATCTGTCCCGTATATAGAAAATTTGATTCTTGTTATAATATCAATTTTCGATTTGGTGTGGGGGTTTTGAATGCGTTTAGGCGTTATGATGGATTCAGAAATAATGGAGTCACCTTCGACGAGTTTGGTCAAATGTTGCAATTGTGGGTGTGGGTGTTTCCTAATGAACCGGTCCTATTCCGGAACATGGCTTCGATCTGTCAAAAGGAAATTCGACGATTGCGAAAATAACAATAAATTTGTTATTCCGGGTTTAAATTTACCACAGGTTGCGCGAGTTGAGATTGAGAACGAGAGGGATGCGTTACGCGACATGGTTAGTAGCCAACAGCAAACCATACAGGACCTCTCCGTCGAATTGGACGAGGAGAGGAATGCCTCCTCATCAGCCGCAAATGAGGCCATGTCGATGATTCTGAGGTTGCAAAGGGAAAAGGCTGAGATTCAGATGGAAGCGCGACAGTTTAAGCGGTTTGTGGAAGAAAAAATGGCACATGACCAACAGGAGCTCTCAGCTATGGAGGATTTCTTGTATAAAAGAGAGGAGGCCATTCAGTCTTTGTATTGTGAGGTTCAGGCTTACAAACATAGGATGATGAGTTATGGGCTTACAGAGTCCGAAGCAGATGGGGAGAGAGGTGGGATGTCACGTAATAATAGTGCACTTGGATTTCTTGATGCCCAAGAACTAACCACCTACGATTACCCTCCTCTCAAGTGCAATTTGAATGAAATTCACTCGGAAGTTGACATCGATGTGGGTGATGTTGAGAAATATGCATTTGGGGAGACCCCACGTTCTAGGGATCATTTGAAGGATTTGGAACTGAGGATCAATCAATTGGAGAGAAGTCCTAGACAAATCCCATTGGATGGGGATGTAAACGGTGCAACGAATGTATTTGAAAAGGTGATAGTTGGTCAGTCTCCTAGGCAACCTATGCATATTAGGAAAATGTCCACTGATAGTCCGAAATCATTTCATGGAATGGGTAAAGGAGCTGGTCCTGATTTTGCTGCTGAATCACCAAGGTTTGGTAGCAGTTTCCATAAGAGAGTATATTCTCAGACAGAGGACTTCTTGAATTTGAGGAAGGTGGATAATGGATCGGAAGAGGGGGATGATACGAGTGACAGAGTATATACCATTGATTCTGTGCATCAAGGAATGCCATATAATGGTGTCTCAGATACCAAGCCCTCTATTGGAGTGTGTGAAGATTATTTAACCACTCCTAGGGAGTCGCTGAACCAGGAAAATGTGGGAGATCCTGAGATCAAGAAGATGTACATGCGGCTTCAGGCCCTTGAGGCAGATAGAGAATCGATGAGGCATGCGATCATTTCCATGCGGACGGATAAAGCTCAACTTGTGTTGTTGAAGGAGATAGCTCAACATTTATGTAAAGACATGTCACCTGCAAGAAGAATGCCTGTGAAGAAACCATCTATTATTGGGATCTTTAACTTCATGTCAGTGTTCAAGGTAATTGGCTGTTTATATGACCTTACCCAGCTCACTCAATTTTCTGTTATATACATTTCTCGGACTTTTCCTTGTTTAGACGGCCTTCCAGGCCATGATGGTATTATACGCCCTAATTTTACATCATCTCTGATTGACTTTTTTGCAATGCTTTTAATTAGAATTTGTGTATATTAGTAAACTATGATGTAGTCTTGTGAGGTATGTAGTAAATGCTCAGGTATAGTGGCAGAAATCTATTTCTTGGGTGTGCAAGATAAATGATGTCCTTATTTCTTTACTCATATGGCGGTGAATGTATCAAATTCGGGGTGGATTGAATATATTAATGGTGAGTTTTGACTAACATTTTAGGCGCTTTTTGGCACGGTCTTTTCAGTTGTTCTCTTAATATTTACAAGATTCTGGTCAAATTGTTTACACCATCTTTTTCGTCTCCATGAAAATCAGAAAAGTATAAAAACATAGACCATAGTTGAAAAAGGTTCAAACTCCCTCTGTGCCAATTTCTTTGTCCTTTTTGGGAGTTCGTGCAATTTTCAATTGATTATATCTCGTAATTTACATTGTTTTACGTGATTTTGAAAACATTGTCTTATAGAACTAATTGAGATTTATCAAACGAGATCCATATTGAACATAAAATTCATTACCGATATAAAGTTATAACTAGTTTTTTATCCGGTTAGAATAGAACGAGGGACCCAAAATTTGAGGACGGAGGGAGTATAAGACAACGAAATAGGAGAAAGCAACCAAAAAGCCCGTGCAAAAAAGCTCCTAAAAAGCTAGGCCAAACTCACCCCAACACATACATGACTTGCAAGTTGGAGTTTGTTTCCTGTGAGATGGGGTTAACGAAACACTTAATGAAGTCTCAGTGCTGCCTTGACCTTTGTTCCCTCTTAGTTACACCCTTGGCCTCTTTATTTAATAAAATAAGTGAGTAAAATTTTCGTCAGTATTGTCTGCATTCATGTGTGTTCTTTATGTGCTAACTAACATTGATTCAGGAGAAATTTTCAGTGGAAATCTGCTATTCCCAAATTGCTCCTTAAAAACGAAAACTACAGGTATTGATGGCATGCGGTTATAAGTATTTCTCCAGTGGAACTTGTTGGATTTTGTTGGTGAAATCAATGTACTCATCTCCTTTATTACAGTGTTATGCACTACTGATACATCATAAACAGCGGAACGCCTTGTGAATTTATATGTTCTGATTGTTTGCTGGTTTTCTGCTTATTACTTTGTGTGTATTTGTATTTACTCTCTCATGTCTTTCTTATTTTGATCAGTGGGTTGCATCCTTTGTTTTCTGGAGGAAAAAAGCCCGCCGAACCAAGTAAGTAGACCATTGTCGGAAGTTTCCTTCGAATTGTGCAATTTAAATTGGCCGTCCTATGTCCCTTATACTACATTGTCATGAACTCATGGTCACTAACTTTGAAGTGTTGTATCCCAGAACTAACCCACTTTGATTTCTAGTCAGTTTATTTGATTTTCTTGGTGAAGATTGAATAGAAGTCATGAAATTCTCTCTCAGATTGATCAGAGTTTTTCAATTGTGCTGCAACTGGTCATTCCTTGAGCCTTCTTGAGTAGTAGTATAATTCATAACATATACTTAATTTATTATGTGGAGTAATTTGGAAGCTAAGATATATTAAGATGTCTACTATAATGACAAAAAGCTGGAAGATAATCCACGAGATTGGGAAAATTGGAAATTTTCACTTAAAAAAGAGGCCAAAACACACAAGGAGTATTACCTTGATTAACTAATCAACTCCTAAAGTTCTAGGAGTAGAAAAATAAGGTCAGCCATGCTTTTTAGTTAATTTAGAGTTACGTTTTTTCTTTACCAGCTTAGGTATTTCATCTCCGTTCTAACTTCTACGTATCCGAAATTTGGACGCTTGGTTGATGTTCTATATTAATGTCTGGTATTACTGGCAGGTACATGTTTGGGATGTCAGCCAACAGTATGGGGTTGCTAATGCTTTTAGACAAGGGTCCTCGCGAGGGGCAATGGAGATGTCTTTCAAGTACGCAAGTATGACCCCGGATTTTGACCTGCTATATCCTTGTTTGATGAAGCCTGTGCCGTGTGAATACCAAGTGGATTTTCAGGCATCCGATTTCATTGGATTTTTCGTTCTTTGTCGTTGATTCCTTGCTGCTGCAAAATTAGGTGTTCGGTTGTTTTTGTGCGGTATTTTCCCGATTCTTTTTCACAGAAGTGGATCTACATTTGCTGGTTGATCACTTAAACACGGGTTTAAGCGTGTATGTTTGCCAGATCGTATGGTTTGGAATTTAGCTTTGAGGTGCGTGTCAGTTTTGACAGTTCCTCTGTATATAGTCCTGGTTTGTGTACGATTCTCGGTCAAATATGCAGTGCCCTTAATTCTTTTCATATTGTATCACACAAATCTTGTCATCTGGAATTGATATCGATGTAGAGGTTAGATCATCGGCGTTGCATTGCTGTTTCTCTACTTGAAAGTTGAAATGTATACTTGAGGTTTTTATTTCCAAGTGTTCCTTGTTCTCGTATAGGGAAATTTTACTCGTATCTTCCCCAGTTATTGATCTCCCAGCGTTTTTCACTTTGCGTTGGCCATTGATGGTTGAACTCCAGGTAGTTCACTAGGTTGATTTTCAGGTGAAATGTGATGTAGCCATGAAAAATAATAGTGGACATAATGCTATCTGAAAAAAAGAAAAAAAAAAACGTGAAAAATGAACGAAATAAAATAAGGTAATGTTTTCCTTTTTGGTTGGAAAAAGAATAGGAAAACGGATAGATATTTGGAAGGAATTTTAACCTCAGCACGTATAAAGAATCGAGGCTGTTTGGCAACCTATTTTTTGCCTTTTTGATTTCTACTTTTTCCATTTTGGGTGTTTGGCACACTTGACTCAAAACTCATTCTTTCAAAATGAGTTTTCAAAATTGAACAAAGGAGAGCAAAAGTGAAAAAGAGGTTCAAAGGAGCTTTTCACATTTTCAATTTCTACTTCTCACAGTTGGTAGACTGGAAAAGACCCTTTTGCCCTCGATATACATTAACCTCCTTTCCTCCTGTAAACACTTTCCGCTGGTTCAAATTTTTTTTCGTTTTTGCAATTAGTCCTAAAGAAATTAGCTGGTTCAATGCTCATGTAACATTTCCCACTACGAAAGAATTTTAATTACCCAAAGAAAAGGAAGATCAAAAAAATTAAAAAGAAAATTTTCAAAATTGGACAGGTCCCGTTAACAAAAATATTTCTCAATTAAACTTTAGAAAACTTGCTAAAAACAATATTACGGAGGAACATCAATTTGCCCCGTTGGCATGGTTGTCAGGGTTAAATTGGTAAAATTCAAACCAAAACTCATTTTCATCATTTTTCTCCCAAACACTACTACTTTTGCAAAATGCATTCTGCACATTTCTCCCAAACACTCTTCCCAGATTCAAAACTCATTCTGGCCATAATCCAAAAAACTAAAAAGCCACAAAGCCAAAAATGAAAAGCTGAAAAGTTGGCTCCCAAACACCCTTAGTATTCCCTCACTTTTTAAATGATCCATATAGGAATACGTGTAATTTGAAATCCCTAAGAAACATTTTTCTCTATATAATTTTTTAATTTGTTTTATACCAGATCAAAGTGCTCATTGAGTACTTTAATTTGGTGCAAAAAAAATTTAAAAACGTTTTACGAAAATACATTTTTAAACGTTCACAAAAATACACGTTTCCCAAGTGGATCACTTAAAAAGAGACGGAGGGAGTATTTAGTGGTAATTTTATTATTGTTTTTATTACAAGCGGTAGAAGATTACAAGTATGAGAATTATATCAAATTAGAAAGAAGTCTACAGTCATTATGAGTTCAACGTAACTAATACTAGTTTCATTTAGGGAAAGAAATCACCCCAATAATTACGAGGAAAATAACACCCAAATACAGATGAGGAGATTCTAAGGGCATCTCCAATACCGATAATTAAGTTGAAATTAATGTTAGAATTAACGCAATTAGTTGGGGGTGTTCTACTAAGGTAGTTTTTAAAATAAATTGATTTTTCACGATTTTTTATGTGATGTATTGTGAGTGAATGACCTGTCTTGATTTTAGAAGAAAAAAAAAATTGTTAGTGAAACGGGGATGAAAAATATGCCCCCATAGTTTTGCTAATGTAAGAATTAAAGCGGCAGGAGTGAACATTTTTTTGTCAGCGCTAAACTTACCAGTACGGTAAACAAAGGGAGAGTGCTGCCAATGGAGAGAGGAGAGAGAAAGGAAGGAGAGATGAGAGAGAGGTAAATGCGGACCGGGGGTGCATGAGGGACAACATGCATGTTGTCTGATCTGGGCCGTTCGTGCTCGGCGATGGACGGCTTGGATTTGTTTGGTAGCGGACCGTGTTATAACAACAAAACACCAACACTTTTAACTCAGCACATTTTGTCATAATAACAGAAAAATGGACCTATTTTTTTACACTTTTGTGTCATGACATCAAAATTTTAACTCTACTATTGGAAATGTCCTAACTCCTGACCTCCTAGTAAGATGCAAGAGTTCTAGCTAACTTGGTGAGCACCAATTGTTGATATAAATAAAATAAAATAAAATAAAATAAAATAAAAGCACCAGTTAATGGTAATTCTCTATTAATCAACGAGTAAAGATATTAAATTAGATTGAAAGAGAGTTATGGTATTGAAACATGAGGCAAAGACTTTGCTTAGCTGTTTCAATTTTGAATAAAATATAGCCGTTGATCACTTTTAGAATTCTCCGAAGGGATGCATAATGCAATTGACTAATTGAGATAAGATGCATCTTTTAAAAACTAGTACTCATAAATTATAGCAGATCAATAATAATAATAATAATAATAATAATAATAATAATAATAATAATAATAATAATAATAATAATTTATAAGTAGTATTATCTGAGTATCTAAAACTTCCGATATTGGAAGAAAATCAGCAGATAAAAACCGATGTCGGTTAGGGTGTATTTTTTTAGAATTTGTAAGGCATCTTTGTGGGACCCGAAATCGGCCTTAACAAAAAGCAATTAATCATTAATTTAAAATTGGATCAATACAGAAGTGCATCATAGAATCCGTCCAAGCCCGTCCCTTCGGGAACGTCTGATAAAATTGGATCAATACAGAATCAGTCAAAGCCCTAAACCCTAGCCTTAAACCAAACAAATGTGTAACAAAGCAAATCAGTCAAAGCCCGTCTAATAAAATTGGATCAATATGGAATCAAAGCCCTAAAACCCTAAACCCTAGCCCTAAACCAAACAAATGTGTAACATAGCGAATGCTATTACCTTGGCCCATATTTTTCGGCATTTGTTCTTTTAATAAGAACAACTTACCCACACGAAATCATAGAAACAACTTAAATTTCTATGATGCTTTCACCTAACAAAAACTCCGAAAATAGAAACATTGAGATTAACAAGATTCCAATACCAGGGTTAAGTAAACATAAATATAATTGAGTACAGGATAAACAATTCAATAAGATTCATGAGGCCAAAATAAACAAGTTCATGATTAGAAGTATCAATAAAAAAGGAGGCAAAAAGCAATCACCACCACGTAGCTTTTCTGGCGAAGAAAATTTGAACAGTGTCATACGGATGAGACGGAAGCTGTATAGGAACCATTATTGTACTTCAAGCCTTTCAGGAAGGCCGAACACAAGTTCGGGGAAACAATTGCGTTAGAAATGCCAAAAACACTGCTACTTTCTTCTAATCCTGCAGCAGCTCCAATGGGTTGAGAATTC
>CM029280.1:7760006-7969442 GCA_016920895.1 Vaccinium myrtillus
AGACCAACATCAAGACCAACATTTAATCCAGTTGAGGTGGATTCTGTGACAAAACTGCATTGTACCAGAATTCAATGCATCAGCCGTGTACTTGAAGTACAAAATAATAGATTCTCAAAATACCACCACAGCTCAATAAAAGTTTCAAAAACCCTACTCAAAGGCAACAAGACGATTTATGCAGAAATCTATCTAAATTGCTTCATGAACCAGGGTAAAACCGAGGAATACACAAAAAACCTCATTGGAAACATGAAGTCCTTTATCTCCA
This sequence comes from Vaccinium myrtillus, assembly GCA_016920895.1. Lineage (NCBI taxonomy): Eukaryota > Viridiplantae > Streptophyta > Magnoliopsida > Ericales > Ericaceae > Vaccinium > Vaccinium myrtillus. Next base: position 7,760,278 of record CM029280.1, read on the forward strand.
TTTTCCGTATTGATTATAAGCAGGTTTAGTTGTTAGCAATCTACTAGACATGAATGGTGCTCTAGAGGTTCTCAATCCAAATCTAGGGTACACAACGCCGAGCTTTTCAATAACACCACTAGTGAAATCAAACCAACCTAACCCTCTTGAAAGATTTGGTCAGCCAAAACAAACGGAACACTTGAATTTTTTTAAATGTTTTTCTCAATCAAAAACACCTACATTAATATCAAGACAAGTTGTGAGTAGTCTGATCCTCATCTTCTTCCATTCAAATATAGTTTAAGGCTGGCTCCCGACCAATTTAAATAAGCAATTGAAAAGGTTAGACGAAGGAATGGATGGAGCTTAGACGAAGGAAAAGAAAGAACAGAAAAGGTAAAAAGACATGATTTCGATAAATTTTCATACCTTGCCTCAAAACTCATACCCTCAGAGCCCATGGCTTCGCATAAACTGCAGATTATCCATGGAGGAAGATACTCATCCTTGATTTCTATGCTATAGCAGAAACCAGCAGATGAACCTTGATAAGATTCATCTTTGCTGGTGGATTCCTTTTGCGGAAAGGAGAAATTATCAGCTTTCCTAACCTCCTTGCATCTAACCTGCAAAAGAAGGCAAAGGCAAACAGATATTCCATTGGTGCATTAGTTTTCGTTATAACTATTGCAGGAGAATATAGGTTGTATCAAAAGCAACAGTCTATTCTAACTTCAAGAACTCAAGCTTCAGGACAAAGAATGAACTAGTTTATAGTTGAAGAAATATACTTGAATAAGCCAACATCACATACCAAGGGCATTCTTGCCTGTTTAAATTGAGGTCTAGTTTCTACTTGACAAACAAACAAGTTCTGGAGCAAGAGACAAGGAAATGGGAACATATAATAATTTATAGTTTTTCGAGTACATATATTGCTGAGGAACATCTAACATCAATATGTTTGCTAACCTAAGACCTCCAGTAACCTGACCTCCGTCACCAAGTTAAGTCACCATTTGTTTGTAAAGCTTAAACTGTTACGAAATGAATCAAAGAGGTCATATCCAAGAAATTGCCACCTGACCCACAGATCAGCAAGTGACACACAAGGCAGTTGTTTTTCAAGTCTAAGTAAAACAAATGGGACCCTTCAGAGAAAAGGGGGTTTGAAGACCTCTAACAGACTGACAGTAGTAGAGTTCCGCATCAGCTATTGAAGAAATAGCATGATAGTTTTTGCCAAGTTAGTTGGTTCCAAAGACAAAATTGAACTAAAGCTAATATTGCAAATGATGAAAGCTTCGGTTGGATGGTACATCAAACACAGATAAATTGGTTAACAAACTAAGAATATCCCAAATGATTATGGAACGAAAAAATGAGCGATACTGTAGGAAGAAAAGCCAATGACGATTCCAGTCGAGAGAATATGAGGAGAAAAAACTCAAAAAACAATTTTATCAGCAGCACATGCCAAGCAGTAGTACCTCCGGAGAAGAAAGGGCGGCGTTTTGAAAAGGCACAGGTGAATACAATACAGGAACATCGGCACTGGTCAAAGATGTTAAGAAAAATCTGGAAAATGGCAGCCAGAAAAGAGGAAATTATACTCAGCAACAAGCTAAATTCTTTGATATAAGCAATTGAATTGTAAACAAGAAAGAGTGCTCTCCCTTCAAGTTCTACTAGAGGGATACTGAAGACATATGTTGTTATAAGACATGACCACACGATATATTTACGCCCACCTATAATTTAGTAGGAAATCAAACAACCCATGCACATTCTGGTTTCCGCTGAATGCAAGCAAAGATTGTGGGCAATTATCCACATCAGACATGGAACGAAGGCGCCGAATCTGCATTAAATCGAAGGCAGGTATTAGTAGCAACGCACAAAAAAAGACTTCAGGCATGGTAGGTAAAAACCTCTGAAAATACACAGATGGTTATACAATAATGCTTTCAGCTAGCTGGCACAATTCTCTCTGAAAAGCAACGCATGCAGAATTGTTCTCAGTGCTTGCAACATTTTCCATTAATATAGTCTTATCAAATGTTGAATCACAGAGGAAAACATCAAACGAGATACAAAATCACTACACTGAACATAAAATTCTACTTACGAACCTTTCTTGTTACAAGTGATTTGAATAAGTGGACAAATAAAGACCAGTGCCAGAACAGTTGGGGCATGAGCCCCTTGAGGCGAATATTAAGACACTAGTTAGGTGACCTACAAAGAAGTCTCATTTTCAACCTAGCCTTAGTTTTACATTCCATGAGATGAATTGCACTCAAAATAAGAGCATAGATATCGTACCTGGCCTAGATTATGTTTTTCAATCTCAGACAGCTCAACGAGGTCTTCTGTAGTATGTTGCTCAACTTTTGAGTGGCAAAGAGGCATTGAGAATTGAATATCCTAGTTCATACTTTGAGCCATCAGAAAACAAAAACATAACATAAACGAACTACTTATAAGATAAAAGCTAAAACCCAGCAGGATAAGTGTACAAGTTACAAGGTTGGGCAAACAGAAATATTCTCCATACCCTGGAGAGCTTATGATATCCCAGTGATAAACAAAAGAACTCCAATGTCATTTTCCTACCATGTAACTGTTCTTGAGGCCTTATTTTCAGAACCAGAAGTTCATCGAGTCCAGAAAAATTAACATTAAGGCAGACAGCAGCTAATTTTGTTAAGTCCTTTGATAGGGAAGTTATGGAAATCAACTGTAAATTTCAGTTCAAGAACAATCCAGATTCCAGACAACTCCACTGTCCAATGTAATGCCATCTCAGTATATATAAACTTGAAAGTTACTAGCATACAAACGTGGGCATAAAAGCTTTTCCCATTGACCAGGAGTCCAGGACCAGGTTAACCCCTTTGGTAAGAATATTTTCAGTTCTCTCAAGCAAGCTTTTAGTTCCCTCAAAACTAGGTAAAGGAGCTAAACTCATGTCTCCAGCATCCTCTGTAGGAAAATATTGATTCAATGCGTCGTTCCAGCACTGCCAGAAAATGCAGTAACAATGACACTGGTTCACCAATACATGGAAACCATTTCAAAAGCAGTTTAAGCTGATCCTGATTAGCAGCCGTCAAGACGACAGCATATATCGTGAAGAAGTTTTCAAATGAAGTATTTATGTCTGTACGTCTGATTTTCACGAGGGGAAAAGTAAGAAAGAACGCTATTGGTTCGTATCAAGGCCAGTATGAAGTTATAAACATCCATGACGTTAAGTCACAAGTGCTAGGAACTCCAGAACTGCTCACCCATCCATGTCTATATCAGACTGAAAAATACTATCAGTTTCCTATTCTTCAATTGTTTTGGATGTCACTGCCAGAGCCTCAAATATGGACATATGCTTCCAAATCTTGTAAGTATAGTATTTTTAGTCAAACACTCTGTGGACACCTTAAGAGGTTAGAAGGCAATCTTAAAAAGTTGAGTAGGCCAAAACTGTCATGTATGCTTAGTTTTTGAATACTTCTTCTTTAGTGACTGACTATTATTTATCTTTTCTCTAAATTCGTAGAAAATAGTTTAAGTTTTATATGAATTTATATATACAGACTATATACTCCCTCCATCCCACAATTTGTCCCTCTATGGGAATCCAACACTTTAAAGGGATACAATCATTACACTTCAAACCATATGAACTTCCATGATTACCCTCTTTGAAATGAAATATTTCAGACTCCAATGGAATTTTTTCCTCCACTTTAGCGACTCAATTTAAGTATAGGGATGAAGGGAAAAAAAGAGAAATGGTTCAATTTTTTCACCTTGACTAGTCAAAATGGACAAGGATCATAGGAAATCAAAAAAAAGGAACAGTGGAAAAAAAAATTGGGATCAAGGGAGTATATGTTCTTAATCAACAACGAACTCAAATAATATGCACTGAACAAACAATAATACTTAATAAACATAGAAAAGTGGCCCACTTGAAAGAAGGGGCGAGAAAATAGCATTTAAGCAACTAATAATTAAAAAGAAATCACAATGATAAAGACAAGGCAATAAAAAACTAGATTAATAATTTTCGCCAACAAACATATGCAACACAAGGTTCTGTCCAAATATGAATAATCAGACAAACTCAAAGACAACAAATAACAGATTAAAAGTTAGTTATCATCCAAGTGCAAGCACAACGGAAAGCTAGGAGAGTCCATCTTACATGTTCTTTTAATAATGACCTCAAACTTCTCGTGGACTGTGATATATATGCATTGCATGAACGCTTGCCCTTCGAATCATCATGACCAATGAACATCACCACAAAATGTGCAGTGCACACTGTCAAAGTTTCAATGTCGAGTAAATCAGTGAAAACTACATTTTTTGAACAAGAAGATAAAGGGGTAATATTCCACTCAGAAGAGATGAAAGATTACAAGAATGTGGAAATGAAAACACCAGTTATTTTAATATTCTTGAACATTTGCCGGGACCAGAACAAAGGTGGATCAATGACAATACATATAAGATCTCACCACAATGAGCTTTCCCTAATAGAAAAGAAATGCAGATCCAGAGATCCAGAGCCATATAAACGGTCATTTTGCATTCAATTTATCTGCATACGGTTGTATCGTTGTTATGCTTATTTTCATTCAATCTATCTGCCGACAGTTGTATCGCTGTCATCAATGTCATGTTTGTATACTTTCAAGCTTGATAGGATGGTGTGCTTGGCTGTTAATGCCCAATATAAGTTTTTGCCTATATCCACAGGTAAGGCCGTGAGCTTTGCCAAGCAATATTGAAGAACCATCTCAATCAGTCAAGGCATACCCTTTTTCAGCTACATGATTCTGCCCATTCTTGATATCCGCCTCAAATTTAGCTAGGTAATTAGACAGTTTAAAGGAAAACAATATCTTTAGCTTCGCAGCACAAAGTATTAACTAGTGAGGTTATCAATGCTGGGAAAGAGTTTTCTTAATCTCAAATATACGATTAAAAAGGTAATTACCATAAAAATTCCTGCCAGATATGATAATCAAATTTGTGAATGCATTAAAAAGGTAATTACCATAAAAAATGTCACAACCACCCTTCCGAAGCATGTAGTAAAGACTCCGAAATGCATCCTCCCACGACGATTGACGTTTGGTCAAGAAATCCATTTGGACTATGCAAAGAAGAAAATTTCAGAGCTATAGAGAATAAAACAAAATAAAACATTGCACAAGCTTAGGACTTCAGCCAAACCTTGCTCAGTTGAAGATATGGTCAACGCTGCTATAAGAGAAGGTGGTAAAGAAGACTGTGGATACACCCATGAGTGTAAAACTCGCAGGTTATTAACTACTTGGTTAGTGGAAGTGAAGTCTGACGAGCAACTCAACTTTTGGCCTCCAAACCCGCCAAGCTGAGAGGCACAGGAAAATTGGGCCCCACCACTACAGGTACCACCCGTAATTAACCTATGAAACCTAAATATTCATGTGGAAGATAATTGATCAGGTAATGGTTCCTCAAACTAATTACATTAATCAACACAAAAACAAGTTAGCAAAATGCAATCTAATTAAACACTAAAGCAGACATATAAAGTTATAAACTGCATGACAGGCATTGAATTGAATAAAGAAGAGAACGCAATCAAAAGTTTTACATAAGATGGAAGTTGGTAATTCTCAACTTTTCAAACTAGAAAGTGGAATGCAAATCATGGAACCCAATGATGAATATAACAGCTGAGAAGATTATAAACTCTTTGACAGTTTACAACAAATCTTTTATATTAGAATAAACTTGGAAATTTTAGGTAGAAGCTATGTCCCAAGTATCACTCTACACTTTAGTGGAGCAAATTTATTGTTGTGTCCCACTATTGTACCGTCAATTGGACTTGGTCCCCAAGAAGAATAAACGAAAGAAACAGATATTAAAATTCTTTTATGCCAAGTAGCTCCAACTGGTTCTTAAACAAATGGACCAAAAAAAAAAAAAGAATTACGAATTAAACACAAACCAAGGGATGATGATTATTCAAAAATTAACATTTTTTGGTAAAATAAAGAGGAATCTCATTTCAAATTTGGCAGGAGAGATTATCTTGACTTTGATCGTGCATCAATATTTCTGAAAACTTAGACAGCACCAACCAAGTTATGGATCAGAATTAAGTGGTAGGCTGGTAGCCGTAGCAGTATGTACTTATCGATAAGACAATAAAAACTTACTCGCAGGATGCCCATGTTTAAAAGCTACTCTCCTTGACTACTCTTATGCTCTCAAGTGGATTATCTGAATTGACAGTTGACACATTTAGTTTAAGACTGGAAAGAAGCAAACAATCTCTAATCTACACCAGCCACCTCAACACTTGAACATTGTGCAATGACGAGCCAAGTTTCCAACTTTTTTTTTTTTTTTTTTTTTTTGTGATCGCGCCAAGTTTCCAACTTTCACATGTTCTAACCAAAATAATGAACTTTGCTGGGGGTCAAGCATTCATTATGTGCTTATATAACTAAAAAATCTTGCCTGCTACAGATAATGTAAGAAAAAGAAAAAACAAAAGGAACAAGACAACAAGAGCAGACTGCAGACATGTACATGGAAGAGAAGTGCACACCGCCACACCCTCAAAAAATAAAATCTTGAAAGAGAGTGCAGGAATAAGATTTCAGGTAAGCATGGACTTGTCTCCATAGGGATAGCGGATTTCCGAATTCGAAAAATAAGTGGATAGTGTGTCATGATGTCAATGAATGCCTAGTAGTACTCTCTGTTCATCCTATCATTCGCTCAATGATCATTCCTGGTAACCGAAATCGCACCCTACATGGCCAAATCCTTCTTAATACCAAAGTGTTTTGTGAAACTTTTAAGCAAAGATTTTAAGATAAACATACTACATGCATCAACTGGCATAAGTAGTTGGCTAAACTGAAAATAAACATCAATTTTACCCAAGTATCCAAGCAGGCAGAACTAACATACTTGAAGAAAAAACAAATATGAGTAACCTCACCAATTTACAGAGGAAGAGGACACAACTCGCATGGTTGTTTTCAATGTACAATCCAGAGGAGTCATCCGACCAGGAATAATGAACTCAGAGCATAAATTTCCCAATTTCAAGTCACTTATTCTTTCAGAAGGATCAGCAGCTAAACTGGACAACAAAGGTTCATGAGCAACCAGTCCTTTCAGAGCTCTATCCTGTCAGGAAAAGAACAGATGTCAGTTTGTTTTCATAGAGCAACTACTATAAATACAATATCAAAAGACAGATACTGGAACAAAGAGAGTACCAAATCAACAGCATCAAGTCCATTTGTCTTCTCACAGCCAGATGATAGATCTGTAACACTGCGGAACGTATTCTCTCTGCATTTTTTGTTTGTTTTACAAGCTTGCACCATACCATCTCTGGTAACTCCACTTGCAGCAAAATCCTCCGGACTGACAGGAGACGAAGCAAGAAAATCAAAACAGAAGAAAATAGTCCATAGATTACCTAAAGGAACATCGGTCTGCAAAGGACTACCATGAAACCTGAGGTTGACTTTTCGCAGCTGAATCAGACGAAATAGAGCAACTCCTCAACATGCCAGTATGCTCCACGGGACTTTCCTCTGGCTGATGAGAAATAATACGAAGCCATCAAATGACAGCATTTACAAGTCAAAGCATGAGAAGACTTAGGAACGATGAAAATTTAGACATATCGTACTTGCGGATCAGCATAAATATTATACTTCACCAAAAGTACTGACCTTTGCACTTTCTTTTCCAGAAAGCATCCTAAGCCTAATGCTGCTTTTTTTTATGGGGTATACTTCATCCAAACGGGTGTCGATGTATCTGGGATATTTCGACCCAGTAGTATTCCTACGATAAATCAGAAAACTGGTTATGAAATACAATTCATAATTAACCAACAGAAACGGTATGAGAAAAACTTACTTTAGAGAACTAAGCTCAGGAGCTGGAGGTTCATCAACAAGCTCCACAACATGCTTGCGCTTCAACTGTTCCCCCTGTCACTCAAACACAATGCCTCTCAGCTAGAACTTGAGTATGCAAAAAGATTTGTACAAACTAGCTAAATACAAATGCAGCGGTGCCATTTATGAAAGCCGAATATTCATGCAAAAAAATTTCATCATTTGCAACAATAAATACATAGAAGTAAGACAGAGCACTACATCCAACAACTAGTTTGAATAAAACTAGAGCAGCAAATGCCAAAGGAATAGACAACTTGTCTGATGATTTTCTGTCAACATAACACAGATACATCTACCCACGAGGCCACGACTAAGTATATATGAATAACCTCATATACTTAGTTATAAAGAGATTCCAATAGTGAACTATTACCATAACTACAAGATCAAAATTTTGGTAAAAGCAGAGGGGATATTGCAGTGAAGTCTTCTAAATAAGTCAGAATTTAATCCATCTGTAATGGCAATGCAAGCTATGTGTGGGCAGATAGCATGCAGCCGATAGGAGGTTATATGAAGTTTCTCCCAAATATGTCATGGGAAGAATTTATTTTGGAATTGAATACCATTACCTCCTTCCTTCAACTCCCTCCACTAATCAAAAAAACCGGTTAGCTTATAGAACATCACAAAATCCCTTTAGAGCCATGTACAATAGCCAACCGACTTTCTGCAAGGAAAATAATCACTTTACAAGACTTCAACAAAGGGGAACACCAAATTGGCCTTTTCTCTTCACCCAAATAAACACAGATAGTACCTTTCAAAACAACAGATAGTACCAAAAAAATTATCCAAACCAGTCACACTCCACAGATTCGATGCACAAGGGACAAGATTGGAATACCAAGACCCCCTGACCGATCCCTTATCAATTGAACGCACTTCTAACACTTTTTTTCTCTTATTAGAAGGTGAAACGCTTGTTAACTACCGAGCACCAACATTAATGTATAATTCCGAATAGTACAGGTTTACCGTATACCTAGTCCAAGACTCCAAGATATAGTAAACCACAGGTTCACCATTCACTAACCCACAAAAAAATATCAAGCCAATCGCATATAGAGACTGCCAAAATTCCAGGTGAACATACAGAGAACATAAATGAAAATCAGAATTCAACAACTTACCCTCAATTCAGAAGGTGTCTTCCTTTTAACTGCAGTGCCAACCTTTGAAGGCCCGGCACCAAATTGAAGGGCATTGGATGATACAACACCTTGCGTAGCGACCTTCGCCATGCTACTTTAGACTTAAAATCTACTAATGTGTTATCCAACCAACTCTCTCTGCAAGATTAGCCATCGAACAACAGTCAAATCAGCATCCATAAAAAGAAGATAATCTTACTTAATTAGAGAAGGGAAAGAAGAAAAAGAAAAGGAAAAAGATAAACAATAAACAGTAGGAAATTAGTAATAGCTATTCACCTATTCCCTAAAAGATCTAAATTTCTGTTGCATTAGAGCATCTCCGGCCCTCAATCTTTTAATTGACTCAGAAACAAATAGTAAATGAATCCCCTCTAAACTCACTCCAGTACTTGACTCAAACTCATATTAGATTGAGTTTTATGAAAGCTTGTTTTGTTCTTCACAATATACAACTATGCCATTAATTAATGAAGCGTTTACTCCAATTTGTGCTTACATTTGGGTTTGTCCATCAGAGTACTTCCTACAAGATGACACTTTTGCTCAAATTTGAGTTACACTTTGAGTAAGGGCCGGAGATGCTCTTGCATGTACAAGATAATAATAGCCAAGTTAATTGATTTTCCTTTCCTTGACAAATCTAAAATCCAAACAAAGAACAAAGCTTGATACACATCTGTACACACGCGCATATTTATATTACGATATACATGTCTACACATTCACACACGTAGGGAGAGAGAGTGCATGTGAGGAGGCATGTGAGACTCTGAGTATATAGACACGCATACCAATACGCAGACTCATACTTACACATTAAGCATAGAGATACGAAGTGAAAAAATTGAAATCACGAACAAATACAATAACAATCTCAGAACATCAATCCATACCTGTGATGTCAAAATCGCCCTTGACAACTGAAGAGGAGAAAAAAAAAAACCTAGGAAGTCGTCAGTGCCCTAATTATCTGATGATTCGGACTCGTTCTGAAACGAGAATCGATTTGCCCTAACCGAGATGTTTAGGGCAAATCTGAGAGAGAGAGAGAGAGAGAGAGAGAGAGAGAGAGAGAGAGAATGCGCTCGAAGAGTGGGTTTTGGCTTTCGTTTGAAATCTCTCCGAGTTCCCTCCCTGTGCTCGAGTCGTTGGACTATACGCTGCAGAACTCTCAATTTATACATAGGCTTAATTGCATTTTACCCCCTAACTTGACCATCTTAAACAGTGTGAGGCCATTTTAGGTCTTGTTTTTGAATGAATTTTATAAGATAAAATTTAATTTTGATAAAATATAGTTTTGTTTAGAAGTGTGATAAAATGACATTATTTTTTCAATGGATTAAATGTAGGGTTGATAAAGGTGTTTTGTAAATGATTTTGCGTCATAAAATGTAGTGTTGATAAAATCTAATTTTGCTAAAATCCGTTGAGAATGTTAGATTTTATCAAAACTAGATTTTATGAGATAAAATCCATTCAAGAACAAGGCCGTATTTCTGTTGTAAAATCTATCAATTCTAATACAGAAAAGGAGAACACTAATTGGTGTGAACAAATTTTTGAAGCCCCGTTACAAAAGTGATTTCCAATTCTGCCCTTAGGAAAAACTATAGTATTTTACAACTGTTTTCACTATAAAATTAATTAACGGTCAGGACAAAATAGTAAAATCATTTGAACTCAATCACCCACAAAAATATAGACTACCCACCCATACAAAAAAAACTACCCCACTTCCCCTTTCTCTCTCCACAGATTTACAATTGGCCTCTAGTGGCCGTCAAGGAATTCGGTATAGTGCTCAAGAATTCCCCCCCCCCCAAAATATGATTAGGGTGAGATAACGATATGTATGTATACTTGCATTTTTGACAAAATCAATGACTAAATCATTGTTGGCTGTGTTCTTCGACTAATTCGCATTTAGCAATGTCCCTCTATTTTATCTCCATTAACATTAATGCCTCTCTCAATTGCATGTTAAAACCGTCAAAATGGCAAATAGCTCTTCATGTAAAAAAAAAGAAGAAGATAAATGTATGGTCTTTCACTTGCTAGATATGCAGTTTTTTTTTTTATCTTTCAGAAACTGACAACTTGACAGCATAATTCCATATAAAGTCTTTCTGTTTTCAATTATTTTTGTCTTTAGCTAACTTTTTAAAAAATTTGATCGGAATTGTTTATTTTTTATATTTCTCTCATCGAGACAAACTAGTTATAAAAACTCGGAAAAAAAAAACTAACAAATGCAAAAATATTTGAATAAGGACAAAATAATAATTTATTTCCAATTATTCAGCACTGCAAATCCTCCGACCCTAACCTTGATTAAAAATCCAAAACAAGCCCACCTAGACTTCAAGGAAATGGGCCTTTAGTGCTGTTCAAAAGAAGTAAAAAAAACAAGAGGACGTGGGCCTTTGGTAATTGTAGTTCCAAATTCGTGTTCGTCTGGGTTATGGGCTTGTTGGCATTCCCACTTCAAATCTTCTTGAATGCCATAGGAGTCCATTACCGGCCCCATCTCATAAAGTGAAAATATGAGGGATTTACGGGCCGGTCTTCCAGGCGCGCCACTATTACCACGAGGCCCAACAAAAAATTCATTTGCACCACCCAGGTAAAAACAAACTCAAATACCAAAAATACCCCAACTTTAACACGCGTCCCTCCCAATGCAACTTTACCCGCCTACCTGGCACCTAAGGCCGGCCTACACGTGTTGTATTCCCCATACAAATTCATTATTCCCCATAAAAATTCATTATTCCCCATACAACTTTTTACTGTGTAAGGTTAGAAAGTCAGAAACAAGCTAAAAAGACCCATGTAAGGTTAGAAAGTCAGAAACAACTTTTTACCTGGCACTTTTGATAACGTGTTGTATTCCCCATAAATTTCTCGAAGTCAGAAAGTCTCTCTCTCTCTCTCTCTCTCTCTCTCTCTCTCTCTCTCTCTCACTTTCTAACTCAAAAGACCCATGGAAATTCGCAGTGTTCATCACCATCTTCCTCCGCCACCGCCCGTCCACGGTGGCTTTCCTCAACCGGCCTCGATCGGGCGGCGAGATCAAACACCTCAGAAATCGGCAAGGGAGCGCTATCGTGCGCCGTGTGTGTATCCGAGTTCGAAGAAGGCGAGATCTGTGGTTGTTACCAGGTGCGAACACGACGAAGACAAAATTCGCACCGTAGGGGCATCTGTCGGTTTCAATTTCAAAGGGCACCTGAGGTTGGGTGGTTCCAAGTTCACCTGCTGTTTTTTTATTCTTTGCGAATTTTTTGGGTGCGAATTTTTGGGTGCACAAGCTCTTCATCCGTGAATTATGCCGATGCAATCTCGCCCCAAGTGTACTCGTTCTCGATGCAAAGCGTCTATCACTTTCCAAGCATGAATCTCACAAGACGACCCTGTTTTCCCAGAGAAAAACCCATATTAACAGCTTCTCCCCCCTTCGCCTAAATTTCCTACCAGAGATTTCTCTTCACCTTCTTTATTTCTTCCCGAGCAAAAGTATCGCCATCAATGCATTCATAGAGAGAAAAATAATTGGGTTGTCAGTAATTTTTGTTTTATGCGAATTTTGGGTGCGAATTTACACAAATCCATGGGGATTTATCCTATTTTATACAAATTCGCAGTATTTTTTTTACAAATTCGCAGCGAATTTTTGTCGGTCAGAATCAAAGTTTAGATCATAATTGAATACTAATTTCTGCTCTTGTTTTTTTTCAGCTTCCATGTATTCATTTATCTTTCTACCACTTTGCTTGTAAGCGAGAATAACAAATTCGCAGTGTTTTATTTTGGAGGAATGATCATGTTTTGGTTCTCCTTTATACAAATTCGCATAGAAATTTATACAAATCTATAGGGATTTAGTCTATTTAATAGAAAATCACGGTGTTTTTATAAAATTCGCAGTGTTTTTATAAAATTCGCACCCACCACAACACAAATTTGCAGTGCTATTTTTTTGTTGTTCTACAAGCCTACAAAATTTGCAATGTTTTTTTTTTACAAATTCGCAGTCGCCGGAAAAAATTCGCCGGCCGGAAAAGTTTGCAGGCCGGAAGTGGATGGCGGGTGGAGTGGGAGTAAATTGTAAATATGTGTTTCAAGGGTAGAACGGTAATCTTAATAATGAGGTTGTACTTAGAAGTAATTAAAAATTGAGTGTATCCTTAGTGGGAATTAAGGATTGGTTTTCTAGACCTATTGGTAATTTTCTGTGAAAATATTGGGGAAGTGACAGGCCGGTCCTATTTTGTCCGGAGCATCCCATCCAAGCCCACCCCAATGTCAAACACATTCCACCCCAGTCCTCCCCACACGCGCGGATGATAATTTTCCTGTGCATTGATCGCATCATTACTTCGGCTGACAAATGATAGGCCTTTACTCGCCGTATTAACTCTCTCTCTCTCTCTTTTGTCTCCTCTCCGTCCTCTCTCTCTCTCTCTCTCTCCCCCCCTCTCTTTTATTTTAGATTTAAAATAAAATAATTTTTGTTATACACATTTATTTTTTATAAAAAATTAAAACTTATATATTTGAAATATACTTGATGAGATCTTTCAAATAAGATCCCATTTGAATATGAAATTGTGTACATTTAAAAAAAAGGTTATTTTATATTCATTAATTAATACTAATTTACACCACTTCTAAATAATTCACACCCTGTAAAATAAAAGAATTCACAGACATGAAATGCAGAATTCACACATCACAATTCACTCTCCAAAATACACAATTCACACCCCTCAAATGCAAAATTCACACCCATTTTAAATAATTCACAACCCACAAATGCACACAATTCACACTCATGCAACAATTCACACCTCCAAAAACCACACAATTCACACCCCTTGTAACAATTCACACCCCCAATAGCACACAATTAACACCCCTGCAACAATTCACACCCTTAATAAAACACTTTCTTTTTGGGTGTGAATTTTGTATTTTGGAGAGTGAGTTATGATGTGTGAATTCTTTTTTTTGGGTCTGTGAATCCTTTCTTTTGAGGTGTGAATTGTATATTATTGAGAGTGAGTTGTGACATGTGAATTTTGCATTCGAAGGATGTGAGTTTTTTTATTTTTTGGGGATGTGAATTAGGGGTATGAATTCTTAATTAATGGGTATCAAAAATTTTTTTTTGATACCCCTTGTAACAATTCACACCCCCAATAGCACACAATTAACACCCCTGCAACAATTCACACCCTTAATAAAACACTTTCTTTTTGGGTGTGAATTTTGTATTTTGGAGAGTGAGTTATGATGTGTGAATTCTTTTTTTTGGGTCTGTGAATCCTTTCTTTTGAGGTGTGAATTGTATATTATTGAGAGTGAGTTGTGACATGTGAATTTTGCATTCGAAGGATGTGAGTTTTTTTATTTTTTGGGGATGTGAATTAGGGGTATGAATTCTTAATTAATGGGTATCAAAAAATTTTTTTTGATACCCCTTGTAACAATTCACACCCCTTGTAACAATTCACACCCCCAATAGCACACAATTAACACCCCTGCAACAATTCACACCCTTAATAAAACACTTTCTTTTTGGGTGTGAATTTTGTATTTTGGAGAGTGAGTTATGATGTGTGAATTCTTTTTTTTGGGTCTGTGAATCCTTTCTTTTGAGGTGTGAATTGTATATTATTGAGAGTGAGTTGTGACATGTGAATTTTGCATTCGAAGGATGTGAGTTTTTTTATTTTTTGGGGATGTGAATTAGGGGTATGAATTCTTAATTAATGGGTATCAAAAAAAAAAATTTTCATGAATATAATTTCATATTCACAATGGATCTTGTTTGAAAGATCTCATTGAGTAGATTTTAAATATATAATTTTTATAAAAAATAAATGTGTATAATAAAAGTTATTTTATTTTAAATATAAAATAAAAAAGAGGAGAGAGAGAAAGAGAGAGTGAAAAGGATGAAGTGAGAGAGAGAGAGAGAGGACGGAGAGAGTGGGAATTTAATGTGTCTGGAGAGAGAGAGAGAGAATAGAAAAGGACGGAAGATAGAGAGAGTGAGTGACTAGGGTCACGCGCGTGTAGGGACGCAAGAGAAGGGTGAGTGGGTCTGGGGTTCTCGCGCGCGTAGGGTGGGTGTTTTTGGAAGTACAATACATTAAAGTGCTTAAATGGGACAAAACACCAAAAACGGGACCGGCTTGGAATTTCCCGTATTGTGAAGGCCGACTTTCGGGGTTTGGCCCAGTAGTTATGTAGTGTTCAGTTGGAGTGTGAGGTCTAAGGTTCCAATCGTGGTAATATTAAAAACACTAATATACTATTATCTCATCAATCTGACAAAAAAATAAGTATATATTGTGGAGGCGATTTGCAAAAAGGATTTGACAAGAAACATTTAGCACCATCCAAAAGCGATGACAAGCTACATAAAATGCTTGTAAGTGAGCTTGAAGAAGAAATAGAAAGGTTCAAAATTTATCTAACTTTATTACTCCTTCGATGGTTGATACAAAATCTCATCCAGTGATATTCACGTGGCTGTGCTCCAGGAGCAAGTACTAATTATATAGCATTGTTAGGCTTTCGTGCTTATGAAACCTTTTGGAATTTTGAGAAGTATTAAATATTTTTCTTCAACCCTTTTAGTCAGGTGACTCATGTGTAATAATTTACTAAGTTAATAGATTTTTCTTTTGGAAAAAGAAAAAAATTCATTTTTTTATAAAGTTTTTGGATAAGAGGCTGCAAGTATTTATGGCAAAAAGAAAAAGAATTTTAGACTTAAAAGAAATTCACTTTTTTTTTTGTTTGTTTGCGTACAAGGCAATAAAATCTACTATACTCAAAGGCATAAGGGATGGGGTGGATGAGGTTTGAACCTGCAACAAATGCATGAGAGTACAAGGTGTTACCATTGAGCTACCGCTCTATTCCATTTGCAGACTTAGGGGTGCTTGATAACTCAACTCTTGAAAGTGAATTTATTAAGCAATAAGTAATTACTTATTAATTTAAGTGTCTTAAACTGTCGACTAATTTTTTTAAACAATATTATACCACCTCCTTATGTTCCACCAACCGCTGTCACCATTTCTACCACCATTGCCACCACCACCCCACCGCTCCACCACCGCCTCCATTATTGATGATCGCTCTTTGTCCACTAATCACAACCACCCTCCACCACTGCACCGCAACATTTCCACCACAATTATCCTTGTCACCACCAACAAATACTGTCATCAACTACATCAGCTACAATCAATACCACTGCTCTACCATCATCTTTTCATCACTTCCACTACTTCTTTACCACCATGACCAAAATCTCACTTGTCATGTCATCACCAACATCAATTCTCGCTGCCACCATCCTCCACCCTCACAAAGGGTGAGAGGGCATCCCTTCTCCCGAAGTTACGGGGCTATTTTGCCGAGTTTCTTAGAGAGAGTTGTCTCGCACACCTTCGTAACTCCAAATCCTAGGATTCGTGATAGTCACCCCTGTGATACTCCAACTGCCCCATGAATTGGTTATTCTTAAATGAGTCATGGCGACCTGCCAACATCACTACCTTCTCTCCACCTCATCACCACATTCAGCCACCCCACTATATTACCACCATCACAAGTATAACCACTACTACCTCTTCGATATCACACCACCAATCACCATGTATGATCACTTTCAATCTCTTCACCAAACTACTACATGCTGCTTACGACCCAACTTTGCGTTGTAGAAGTGGTTGCCCGAAGCGTAGGGCTAGGTCGGTTGTAGCATAATACCCCAAATATCGGGGTCGAATCAACATGGACCGAATGCTACCGGGGGAGGTTTGACTTGCAATGAGATTTTCGGTGTTAAGACGACCAACGTTTAATGGTGAATTTGATTGTGGCTAAAAAGTATCCTAAACCTACCTTACACTTAACACGGATGTAAAATGGAATTTAATTAAAGGCAAGGTCTAGGGGTTCACCCCATCCATGACCTAGGCCAATTAAGTTCTTTCCAAGATAACTCAAATGACAATCATGCTCACCATGTTCCTATTCGGAGGATTTAGCATTTAAAATGGGGATTTGACTAGAAATGGAGTTTGTTAATGGATTAAGCCCTTTGAGGTATTTTTCAAACTTGTAGAGTGTTGTAGCTCTAAGCTTTATATGTGTCTTGCTTGATGTCTACATGTAACCAAAGATGTAACAACCCTCATTTTGGATCACAAAAACCAGGGTTTAATCCATTACCAAACATTCTATGAAGCACAAAATGAGAAGAACTTAAATAAACCTAGGCCATGGGTTGAAGATCACTCCATGACCAAGCCTTACTACTCTACTCACTCATTACACTAGAAAACATGGAGATAAGCTGAAAACACAACTTTAAAACTAAAAATCAACCAAACTTGAAACAAAAGCAAGTTCTTTAAAAGAGAATACCAAACCTACAACTTTAATGAAGGAACTAAGCTAGCTTCAAAGGAAATGTTCTAAATCTACCCAACATTCAAGGTTTTGACAGAGAGCTATAATTGAGGTAGAAGGAGAAAAGTGCAAGGTGGTGAATGGCCTAAAAAATGTGCAAGGGTTCATATTTATACCTCCTCGCAACTTAATTACAAAACTGCCATTAAATTCTCGCGTATCGATACACCTTGTCTCTGGAATTTTAGGGCTTAAGTATCGATACAACTGAAATGGTGTATCAATACACATTCTGCTGTCTTCAAGAACTTCATCGTCTTCATCTTTTAGACATCGTCAAGTCCTAAGTCTTCCTCCAAGCTTAGAACACTTTGTTTTGGACTCGGGAAGGCTACCGCTTGATTTCTCGTTTACTCGAGTGCTTTCATATTCCACTGGGGATTATTGGGAGCTTTGGACACGCCATTTGCTTCTTTTACCCACAATTCGACAAAAATACACCTTGCGCACTCATTCTTGAATTTTCTATCAGCCATATCTGCCTTCCAATCCTTTTCCTTCTTAGGTGGTTTCTCCATTAGTTCCATGACAATGTTGCCCCACTCATCCATTTCTTCATTGCTGCCATACCCCCAAATCAAAGCCAAAATGCATCAGGGAGGAAAAGCCTAGAGACTCAAATCATGCTAACAAAAATTGAAAAAGTAAAAAAGCTCATATCCATTTATGATGATGCATTTTTGTTTTTTGATGTTAGATAACAATTGATTTTTTTTTTTTTGCCGATAAAAAAAACACCCACAATTGAAAAATGCAAAATGAAAACATGAAAAAGTAAAAAGTAGTATTTTGGGATATTTTCAATTAAATCATTTTCATTCTTTAAAAATCATTTTTTGATTCTTTAAAAAAATGAAGAATTTATTTTGATTCTTTATAAAACATGGAGACTCCTCCAAATTTTGAAGAATGTATAGTTATTTACACAAAAAAACATGTAATTCCGTTTTTTTTTGGGTAAACATTTCCATTTTGAGCTTCACATAATAAATTTACTGTGTTTGTTTTTTTGAGACTTTCGGGTTTCATAAGTGTTTTTAACTTTTGAAAACAAATTGTTCACGAACAATTCTTAAGTGTTTTTAACGTTTGAAACAAATTGTTCGTTGATCATTCTTCTCTTTTGTTTGAAACCTAGACCGTTGATCATCTAAGAACGGATGACCCGATTGTGCAGCCAAGAAACTGTTTGCAGAGGCCCAAGACAAAAATAAAACTAATGTAATCGAATGACAAAAATAAAAAAATAATTTAATTCTTCATAATGGAAAAGGACCCGACTAGGGGTACAGAAGTTTGGGACCAGAAAATGTACTGATCTGCTTGGGGGACACACTTTTGGGTCCCACACGAGCAATCCGAACCGTTCATTATTCTTAAAACATTTTTCCGAGGGCCCCCACAAAATTTTAGCTTAATCGGACGGTTAAAAGTGCGTAAACCAAAGTCCCACCGTTTCAATCGAAATTTTTTTCACGGGATTATCTTTTAATGTGGATAAGATTATATATGTAGCAAAACTGATACAAGTGCCCGAGTAATCTAAAGATCCATAACTCAGACTGAAATCTTGATTAACTATAGATAGAGGTTTAAATCGGGCTTTTTGCCAAACAGGCACTGGGACGGCAAGAAAAAGGCGGCACCGGTGGGACGGCACGAGATAGGCGGCGACGGAGAGAGAGGCATCCACGACGAGAGACCGGTGGCGAGACTGGCAATGGACGGCAGACGGCGGCGACAATTGCATCGGTTACGTGTGGGTGGGAGTGATGGTGGTGGGGCGTTGATGGTGGCGGGGTGGGTTTCGGTGATGGGGCGTTGATGGTGGCGGGGTGGGTTTCGGTGGTGGGGCTGCAGAGGAGAAGATGATTCAGGGGGGAGAGAGAGAGAGAGGTTTCAGGAGAAAATTCAGTCCTGGTTTCGACAAGGAAAATCTTTTTGTCCCCATTCAGGAGTAGGCCGTTGGAGTTGGTCCAAAAAGAGGTGACGTGATGATCTCAAAATTGAGCGTAGGATTTCGGTCCACGTGGGGGGGACAAGTGGGACGAAATGCTGCAACGCATCAAAGCTTTTGAGACGCTGAGACGGTACACGTGGTAAGTGGTACAGCTGAAATGATTGGGACTCGGTGGCCACTGTTCGCCGCTGTCGCCATTAACGGACCCATCACTGTCACGTGGGCTCTCCCTCGTCAGGGCGGCACCGCCCCAGACCCAGCGAGTTTGGAAAATACTGCACTTTTTTATGTTTCGTTTAATACATAAACTAGACTTGAACCTTATAGAATTCAATTTAATTAGGCTCGTGAACCTAAAGTATATATGTATCTTTTATATTTATAAGTACAATGAAAATTTGATAACTTGTACATGTATAAACTTTTAAAATTACTATAAACTTAAATTTTGATAGATTTTTATGATTTTATTTATGGATGAACTTAATTATGTACAACACATAAAATTTTTATTTGAAATTCTAGATCCATATGAGATTATAAATATCTACTAATAATTTTTACTTGAAAACAAGTTCAAATTTGACTCAAACGTACGCATGTTTGGCTCCAAAATTTTCATTGAGCTCGAGCTCAAGTTTGACTCAAACGTATGCACACATCCCGAAGTTTCATCAAACAATTTTGTTAAACTCTTCTTGGAAGAGTTTAAATAAAATTTGGACCGTAGTAAACCAACGGGACTAGTTGCAAGTGGAGTGGAGTGCAGTTGGTGCCTTCCTTATACTCTCATGCACATGGGCAGTGTTCGATTCCCGTAAGCACCCCTCCCCTCCCCAAGTCCCCTAGGATAGAGTAGATTAGGATTAACGAATGACAAAAAAAAAAAAAAAACCAACGGGACTAGTTCAGTTGGCCAGGACTCTTGTATCTCACTAGGAGGTCAGGAGTTCGAATCTCCCTGTCTGCGTGCATGGGCTTTTCCTTTCTTTGTTTCTACCATGTAACGGGCTTATTTCTTGTATTGATTAAGTTGTTGGGCTTGGTTGTCTAGTGTCCCGGGTTAGTTCGTATGTGATGTAATTGATCTCTATTCTATCGATTGACAAAAAAAATTTGGTTAATATTTGGGGAGCAAATCCACCAACTAACCGTACTAACTCTTGAGGTTGAATATCATTTTCAATATCCAAGTACTTTCCTATACATTGAGCTGAACGCAATATATTTTTCCGAAAAATTTGATTAGGTGCTTTTTTGAAATCTAGAACCATTAATATTTTCCACGCATGGAAACAAAATGGCAAAGAGTTACATCACGGAATCGGAAAAGATGACTTGTATTGAGGTGCATGGCAACTTATTGTGGAATTGGAGTAAATAATCCACCATTTACAACGACATATCATATACATACAAAACCCCTAACAATGACCTTAACAGAAACACCAAAAAGTTACTTTATACAAAATGGAAAATATTAGTACTATTAAGTATTAATGAAAACTCTGCGACACTTGTATTAACGGAGTTCATTACAAAGAAAAAGCAATAAATGCGCCTCATGAGGTCACATTTTTTGTTTTTATGGTAAATAAATGTGTAAAGGCATATTTTTTATTATTATTTGCAATGAACAACTTTTGAATTATAATTGTACGTTAATACAAGTTTGGTACCACCAAGTCTCATTTGTGCATTATTTTTTTGGTAAATTTTGGTACCACCAAGTCTCATTTGTGCATTATTTTTTTGCGATATCACCCTAAAAAGTTCGGTTAATATTTGGAGAGTAAACGACCCACCAACTAACCGTACTAACCCCTTGAAGTTGAATATCATTTATTCATTTTCAATATCCAAAGTACTTTCCTATATATTGGTAAGGTGCTTTTAGTATTATGTTTTTTGAAATCTAGAACCATTAATATTTTCCACATATGGAAACAAAATGGCAAAGAGTTACATCTCGGAATCGGAAAAGATGACTTGTATTGAGGTGGCAACTTATTGTGGACTTGGAGCGAAAAATCAATCATTTATAACGACATATCATAAAAATGACTTTATGGAAGACCCTTAAGGCCTCAACAATGACCTCAATAGAAATCACTAAAAAATGACTTTATGGAAATCTTTTAATTTGTCAAACATGCACCTCGTGGTCTTGAAATAATTAATGTTAGGAAATTGATATTCGAGCTCCCTTTTTTGATGCAGACACTCCAAGCTACAGTGGTTTTCCAAAATTACCCTTTTGCAAGTTTCTTGATTTAATTAAGGCACTCCCAAAAAAAACTTTACTCTTCTACTCTGCCTCCTCTCATTAACGGAAGAAGAAAGAAGAAACGAAAGAAGGGAAGACGGCAAGACGATGAAAGAAGGGAAGCAGCAGTAGCGTCAACTCCTCTTCAACTCTTCTCCAACCCAATTTCAAGCCTTCTGGAATCTCCCAAGCCCAACTCACCAAATGGTGATAGTTTGGTTCATAGTCTTAATCGGCAAATTCTCCTGTTAAACTCCGGTGTCAATTATCTGTGGTGGTAATTTAGGCCAAGCCGTAGCTGGTAATTTTCATAGAGGGGTTTTGTGCAAATGGTGCAATCAAGTAACACCACATATATGCAGCAATTGTGGGCTGTTGATCAGGTTTATGCAGAAATGTATTGTTATTCTCCAATGCACCTCTCTGCTAGCTATTGGCTTTCGAATTTGGTTGTATTTTGCTTCTGTCATTTTTTCTTTTTTCTTTCAGCATTTCGTTGAATTTTTTCTTTCCTGGCTTATGCATTGCTTTGTGCTTCATATGTGGCTTTCCTTGATGGCCTTTGTCAAGTTTAATAAAATCTTATTGCTAATAATAAAAAAAAGTCCGGCTACGTGTACGGATGCGTGTGTACACAATATGTACATTTTGCATCCAAAGTACTCCTATATATGAAATCAACAATCGGAATTTTAAATAAACTATTCGCGCAAATAATTTATTTAAAATCCGGACCGTTGCTTTCATGCACGGACGGTCAGGATCCACTGTCCGTGCATATTGCGTAAGTTTTTCCAGATTTCCTTATGGTTTTGGTAAATTTTTCCGTTTGTAGTGTCTCAGTAAATGAGGAGATAATTTGGGGGTAGAGTTCCTCCAGTAATTTTTATAGTTTGAAAAGGGCAGTTTTGTAACTTGATTAAATTTTGGAGTGCTTGCATCAAAAAAAGGAGCCCCAAAATCAGCTTCCTTAATGTTATTAATGTTTTGGTTTTTTTTTTTTTTTTTTTGACAAAATGGAAAAGATTAGTACAGTAGTATAAAAATGAAAATTCAACGACACTTATATTAACGGAGTTCATTGCAAATATGTGTGGTGGACTAAATTAGTTTGTGGTAATGACAGTTGGTGTTAATTATATTATACCGTATCTTTAGTTGTAATTTCTTTTTCTTTTGGCTTCTCATCATAATTTTTAATACATCAAATCATTTGTATCGACGACTGAAATTTGGGGGTATTTCACAAATTACTTACTAGATCTGAATAAGTCACTGAAATTGGCCTATATGTTGAGTGAAATTGGGTTGATGTGTTGTGAGAGACTTATTTATCTCGTAAAACGCGATAAGTCACTTTTGAGTTTATTTCAGTTTTGTGCAACAATCCCGGAAAATATAAAAATACGAACCAAAGTTAAAAATGAGTTCACATAACACCAAAAAATTTAGGCCAAAGGTGGCGCAAATTTTTTTTTTATCGGTAAAAAATTTATTAAAAAAACTCGATATGGGTTCATAAAAAAAAAAGGAGGGGGAGGTGGAGGGGCTGGATGGGGCATAAATTGATTGTTACTCAAGATTGGATTCATTTCGGTATGAAACTTTTGTTGCTAATTATAAAGGCACATTTTTAAATACCAAACGATGTTTTTTTTTTTCTTTTTTTTGAGAATCATCGTCAAGTGGATATCGGACGCCTAATTTATAGTACTATACAAATAAGAGGGGTTCCCTAAAGCTCATGGCGCTCCGAGGTTTTTTTTATTTTCATGCAAGCGTGATTTCAACTTATAGTCCAAAAATACAAAGAATATCGAAAATATCATTGTGGAGATTTAGCCTTAGTATTGGTACAATCAAGGACATCCAATAGTCGTCTTAACTCCTAGATTTTTTTTTTTTCTTCCATAAAATGTCCAAAGGGGCTATAAACACCCAAAATCCAGAGTCCTCGATCCGTTGAAAAAATGGTTCCTCAACTTTTGGGTTATTCATATAGATTTAGTAGGATCTCACGAAGAACAATGTAGTAATACCAATAGAAAATGTAGAGAAAGTTCCAAAATCCAGAGTCCTCCGTTTGAGAAATTCCATTAACGGATTCATATAAAAGGATCTCCACGAAGAACAAAAAACTGAAAGGACAAAATGAAAGGAAATCAAAATGAAAAAAAAAGAACTCAGGTCACTAGCTGGTAATGTCGCCTGAACTACCTAGCTCTTTGGATCTCTACAAAAATGAATATAGAAAATATTGCAACATTGGATAAAAATCCATTTTTCTAGATATAAATATAATTCGAGAATACATCAAACGACAATCCGATTAACATGATATTTTATGTGCCTAATATTCTCAATAAGATCTAAAAGATCAAAATTCCAATCATCAAAACGGATTCAGAAAGGGTTCGGAAATGATCTGAACGGACCGTCGATGCCATTCCTTTTTGAAATCAGAAACTCATCCCCACTGTGTTCACTTCACATTTCCAAAAAAAATCCCAAAAAGATTTTTTCCCTATCTCTCATCTCTCCAATCATTAATCACATTTCTCTCTCTACTCATACCCCTTTCTCCAATCATTAATTCTAATTTCTCTCTCTACCTCTCTCTAATTATTACACCTCTCTCTAATTATTACCTTTTTCCAAAAACCCATCCAAACACTTTCTAAAAAATATTTCTCAAAATATTCTTCTTAAAACTCTCAACCAAACAGAGTGGAGTCATCTTTTTTGTTTTCTTAAACAAAGTGGGTAAGCTCATATAACTAAGACTGTGGGATCAAATTTTCTTTGTATATTAATAACTAATCTGTAGCCAACACCAACTGATTGAGACATAACACTCAATTTGTTTTAATTTGGTTATTAATAAATAATTTACACTTCAATTTTTTTTGTTTGATCGACCCTTCAATTCAATTTAAGGACTTAACTCCAAGGGATTTGGCCAAGTAGTTATGAGAAAACACTCAGTGCTCTTCCATGAGATCACACGTTTCATTCCCACGAAAGTCAAGCATTCCAAACCTTGGGGCCACTAGAGATTTTAACTTTAAGGCCCCGAAACTAGTCGATGTGCATGCAAACTGGCCCTGATATCCGGTTATAAAGATCGAAAAAAAGTCAAGGAATCAACAGAAGCCAAAATTAATCTCTCAAAGAGGCTCAATTAATGTTAGTAACTAATTTAGAGTATGTTGGTTGTTGACTTTTGAAGTGCTATATACTTGTAATAATCAATGTGGATGCCAAATGGCTTTCACAGAATGAGGATGGCCAATCGAAAACTACTAATTAAGGACCCTTGTCAGTGTGTTGAGTTTACTAATTAAGGACCCTCATCAGTGTGTTGAGTTTACTAATTAAGGACCCTTATCATTGTGTTGCACATAAAAAAGTTTCTAATTTTTGTTTTTAAATTTTGCGAATTTGAGCCTCATGCACATACAAAAGGTTTGTAATTTTTTTTTAATCTTTGCGCGCGGTGGCTGATTACAACCAATTTTTGATTACGTTAGCCAAAACTTATTTCTTCTTCTCACCTATAAATTAAAAAGAGCTTGTCTCCAATCATTCAAACAACCGAAAAAAACATTTTCTATACACTGAGTTCTAAGAGCAAAGATGATTGAGACAGAGTCTATATTTTGGACTCTTTTTTCTCGGAGACAACTTGACTATCAGTGCTTGTACAGAGAGGGCGGTAGGGATGGCAGGATCGGTTTGGTGGAAAGTATTTATCTATACCCAAATCCAAACCGATATCCGACGGGTATAATTTTTAGTGCAAAATTTGGATTTTATCCTTCAAAAAGGAAAAATATTATATATTAAAACAAAAAGTAACATCAATGCCTCTATTGTTTTGGAATGAAGTTGTCTACGACTCAACCAAAAACAACATTCATTTCATTCTAGTATTCTTGGTTCGTTCCATCGATTTTGTTAACAGATTTCAACCGAGGTAAAATTTCGTTCTGGTATTCTGTTCTTTGTTAACAGATTTCGAGGTAAAAAGTTTTGTAATATCTGTCCACACTGTTTACAACAATTGTTTTAAATGTGTGGGATTAAGATTAGGGTCGGTGCCTAGTTAGCAAGGTAGTGGGTAGTAACATAAAAAATAACTCTCGGTATTGTGCGACTTGTCGAAGGCTAAAATCAGTTTGCAAAATAATTGCCTTTCTTTTGGATTTGAAAAATGATGACCTTTTTGCCTCCACTCGAAGTAGACTTTTAGGTGAGTCCACCCTCCCAATTTCATTAGTCGGTAGAGTTTGTCATGAACTAAAGTTTGAGTTGCGATCGCTTTAGGCTTTCAAAAATTTACAAATATTAGGTGTCCGTTATTCGATATCCCTTATAATAGTCCAATAAAAAAAGCCCATCTTTAATATTTCCGTTATAGTTCCCGAAAAGTCAGGATTAGCTTTTGCCAGATGGTGTCATCGGTGGAATGATTTCAGAAACTCAATACGGGACATATCCAAAATAGCAAATAATGCAACATAACTTAAGGGGTGTTTGAATTATGAATAGGCAGGGGAGGGATCTCGGGTGCTGTAGGGCGCCCCAATAGAGCGACATCTGTCGATCTTTGAGATTTCGATTTCGATTTTATTTTTTTATCTTGGCAATGGAATGACGATCTCGCAAAAACATTTTAAGATGAAATAAGGACCGATGGATTACCATTACCAATTCGATGCAAAATCTTTAGATGAAATACTACAGAGAAGTCTACACCCCGTTCCGGCATGGGAGTTTTCCAAAGACAGGAAAAGGGAAACTGAAGAATAGTTATTTTTAACCTTTTCACTTCACAATTTCAAACTGCTATGCTTTTTCCACCCTTTTTACTTACCGCTCATGATATACTCCTATTTTGCAAGATTTTCAGACACTGAACATATCTCGAGGGTAACAATTACAAACATATACCCATCAAAGAATGAATTTGAATTCAATTATTTACACATCTTCCTGGTTAAAATAGATACAACTAACGATACAAACTTTTGCCGGCCAAGAAAAAAAGAGAGAGGAGAAGACAGATACAATATCTTTGATGCAGACAGATACAATATCTTTGATGCCGATAATTTACTTGTAACAAGTGAAAAAGTGGAGAAAAATCACGCATGATTATGACGATGAGGATGACCGAAACGTGACGATCCGCTAAAATTCAGATGATAAATCTCTCAATTTGCTAACTAGATATACATGAAACAAGTGAAAGAGACCATTACATAACATACCAAAAAATCTCAAATCTAAAAGGTGAAGTCTGTGCACATGATTTGGGCAAAATTCCAAACTTTAGGTTCCCTCAAAGAGAGGGTAAGCTGAGATTGAACCAAAGCCTCATGTTTTGATACGCTGGTCCTCCTTTTGATGGCTTCTCTGTCTCATCTCCAGCCCATTTTGATAACCTTTTTTCACTGTCACCTACCTAATAAGGTTAAGTAACATAATGTTAAAAGTATGGTGATTGACTTGAAATTTCAACTAAATTAATGACGATCCTCAAGAAGCTAGCTGTTTTTTGGATTATCATTTAGTGGAGGAAAACGAAATATAAACGCAACAATGCTAGGAACACAATCATCCACTTGGATCCCGTGTATAAAATGTGTGTGGGACCTACATGTATATGAGGGGTTGTGTTCGTGGTTGTATTCCTAGCATTTAGTGGAGGATTTTGTGAGATTGAGTTTCATTTATAAAATTTCTTTTGCCGATAAGAAAAAAAAAAACGAAATACAAACGCATATTTCAGAGAAAAATTTCTGTAAATAATAAACTGAATATATAGATTCCAGCGACCAAAATAAATGAAATAGCAAACCGAGTACTGTGATACACAGTCACCTTAACAGATTTGCAGCTTCACCGAGGGTGTTGGAGGTTCTAACGGTGTCTGTCTCCCAAAATAAAACGACAGAACCACTGTAATCAGAACACTGACCAATACCCAACTTCATTCACCGAAATTTCCAACAGATTTTACCAAAAAGAAGTGAAGAAGTTTAATGGTATTCTTCTTCTTCTTTTTTTCCCTATCATACTTTTTTTTCCCTTACTACATCATCTCTACAGGAATCCATGTTAGGGCATGTTTGGTTGTCATTACTTATTTGGTTCGATGTTTATTTTTGCTTAAATCTAAAAGTAATTCTACCTAGTTTCAAAAAAAAAAAGCAACGACAACCAAACAAGCCTTTATAGCATTCCAAGGTGATTCTAACAACTTGCTACTCTCATACTAATTTTTTTTCCTCCACACACTGAATTTTTTTCCTCTAGATTTTGTTATAATTTTTATATAATACCAAATTGTTTTTCACATAGACAGCCCAAATAACGTGCCTCAAACCAAATTTTAGGGTGTTCCACTAAGGTGGTTTTTTGAAAAAACTAATTTTTCATACTAATTTTTTTCCTCCATGTACTGATTTTTTCCTCAAAAAAAATTTTTTTCACATTAGTGGAAATGACGTAAGTGGAATATCTAAAAATTTCGGGTCGAATACAAGAACAGCTAAACTACATAACTTGACCTCAATAGATGTAGTTAAATGGCTCACTGAGCAAGAGAAATATTGTTTTTAGTATGTTATACTATCAATTTTTTAAGTCGAGAAATATTAAAAAATTTGATTATTTTCTTATAAATATGATAATGATGGTGCACAGATTGGACCCTTTTTTGGGTCTAAAAAAATTGATCCACACCGTTCATTAATTTTAAAATACTTTTTCAAGTGGGCTAGAAGAAAAATTAGTTCAATCAGATACTTGGCAAGTGCTTTTGAATGAAAAATTGGTCACATTGGATCAAACACTTACAGTTAATATATCCGATTGGAGTTGATTATTCTTAAAGTCATTCAAAACAATTTTGTAAATTAATGAACCGTGTGAATCAATTACCTGACACCAGAAGTGGCTCCGTGCAATTCATTTTTATTCATTTTCGCCTCTAGTAGATTAAAATTCTGGCTCCGTGCAATTCCGAACAAATGTACTGTCCGAACACGTGTACGATATGTACATGACATGACTGATCAAAGGACTATGATTGCATCTCCATGTTTGTGGTAAGTTACTGTCACAATAATGGCCTTACGGGATTATGCACTAAAATGTAATTTTACAATAAGACGAAGGGTACTTTCGTACCTTTGTGTACCCCTCTTAATTGCCCCTTATATAAGAATCCCATGTGCACAGCACAAGTCATTGAAGAGCAGTTTTTTGGGTTCTCCACTTCCCTCCCAAAAGAGTTCTCCTCTTAACAGTTCCTACCACTGCAATTCCTCCTCCTCCACAGAAAAGGTATGCCCAATGCATAGTCTCTCTCTCTCTCTCTCTCTCTCTTATGCTTCTACTTCAAGAATTCTCGTTTTAGTGGAAAATTTTCGACAAACAAACGGGTAACGGCAATGACGGGTTTTCTTAATCTCCTAGAAAAGTATAGTTGTCCGCAGGGATGGAGCCGGGGGTGTCAGTATGGAGCGGTCGCCCTTGTAAGAAAAAAAAACCTTTAGTATTATATAAGAAAAAAAGATTTCAAAAATTTTCCTATGAATTATATAAGAAAAAAAGATTTCAAAAAATTTCCTATGAATTATATGTAAACTCTCACAGATCGTCCCTTGACATTTGTCAAACAGTCATGTCATGTTTCAATTTTTTCATGGGCTTTTCCATATATATAGAAGGAACCAGAAAGATGTACCAAAAAATGCAATGTCAAAGGCTCACATGTTTTTTGCTGTCATTAGATGTATACTAATTACTAATGACATCTTTTCAACTGGTAAAGCATGAAATTCTCATGGTTTCAATGGAATCTATAAAGAATATCTAAAAAGATAAAAAAAAAAAAAAATTAGTATCTTCTCTTAATAATTCTATGCAAATAGAATTTTTTGACAACCTTTATGCTCAATTATTTTTTATTCAAAATTATATGCTTTTTTCGTATCCTATAATTGTGCTGTATTATAACCGTATGATACACCATAATTCATTTTCCCTTAATGCATTTCTTTTCTTACTGTAATAATTTCATATTTTTTTTTTTATATGATAATGAAATTTTCTTTTGCCGATGAAAAAAAAAAAGGTGTAACAAAAAAGAGAAATGGAGAAATCAAACTCCACTCCATCAAGACTACTGAGGACCAAGTCAGACCAACTAGTGGAGACGGTTATGGCGGCGATGAAGTCGCCGGCAGCGTCAAGCGACGCCTCTGGAGGGGCCGATACGACAGCCGGCGCAACCCTATCGAGGAAGTCCAGCAAGAGACTGGCCTCCCGGGGCGGAGTGGCGGCAGCACCAGCAGGAACACGCACATTAGGAAATCGAGGAGTGCCCAACTGAAGCTGGACATGGATGAGGTTAACAGCGGCGCGGCTCTTAGCCGAGCCTCTAGTGCCAGCTTGGGATTCTCTTTCTCCTTCACCGGCTTCACTGTGCCGCCGGATGATATCTCGGATATGAGGCCATTCAGTGATGATGACATTCGTAAGTGTTCTATTTCTAATGTTGTTGTTTCCTTAAGCACCCGTGCAGTTTGTATCTGATTTTATCAATATAAGTTGCATTTCCTCGAGAACAACAAAAATCTTGGATTAAGCTAAGCTTAAGGGTGTATTTGGAACTTCGGGAAAAACATGAAAAGGAAGAGCAAGTTTTAAAAATTTCTTTCCGTTGTTTGGTTTCTTTCCGTGATTATTAACTTTCTCTCTGATTTTCTTCTTTATTATTTTCTCTTCTTTTCTCTTTCCTTTACTCAAATTTTCTCTTTGTTATTCTCTCTTCTTTTTCCTTTCCATTTTTACACAAATTCATAATTCTGAATGATAAGTCTATACAAAGACATGAATGCTTCACTTAAAAGCCTGTCTCATTTTTTTCGACACTTTACGATGAAGTAAACATTGCTAACCATTTTCACCCCAAATTAAATTTGAGTTTTTTTTTTTTTTTTTTTGTTAATTTTCCATCCCTCATATTCTGTTTGAACTTTGAACTCTTTTTTTTCCCCTTTAGATTTGCTATCAGAAAGTTATTTTCCACACAAGGACAATTAACAGAGCTGAAATTACTTAAACACCCCACAATATCTATATGTACCGTCACCCCTACTCCTAGCTTTGCATGAAGGTGTTTTTGGTAATTTGCTAACTTTGCTCCTCAGTTCGTATCGTACTCTTTTTTTTGGGTACCAATATTTTATCATCTATATTATTTTATCACGATATCTCATCATATACTAAAACATAGTACTCCAGTATTTGCGAAAGTAGAAATTATTGTTTGGGTCTTTCTATTGACCGCATACTGAGTTGTTAATAAGCTAAGAAAAAAACAAAAAAATACTAGTTTTAGTATACTTTTTACATTTTTCGATACACTGTTATTACACACTTTTATATAATTTTCACGTATTTCAAAATACTTTTAAAAGCTTAACGACCATTGAGCTGCTTTTATCATTTACATTATTGTTTACCCCACTTTCTCTTGTCAGTTCTCACAATTGGGTGGGGGAACAAAGCTTAAAAAGAGAGCTATCTTTTTCTTTTCTTGGAAAATAGCTTTCACATGACTCTTTATCTTTATGATCACCTAATAATAGATTGTGGTCACAGTCTCATTCCTTTCAACTGCTGTCACACTCCCATTGACTGTCAGAAGCCACTTGTTATCACATGTCTGTAGCCAGTTGTGCCATAGACAAATCAATTTCAGATTGAGGTCCAAGATTTTGGTGAAAATGGACCCACTAAACTTGACAAAATTAAGCTCACAGATTGTTGGGATAAATGGGTCCCTTGGTTTTGAAACTTGGTGACCATACCCCACTACTCCACTAGTCAATTTCTCAAGTGTCCTTTCACTCTTGAATTTTGGCACTGGTTTTGTTGAGATTATTGGCAAAACTTTTGGTAAGATCATTTTTCCTTTTTGCTCTTAATTTTTTTTCCCCTGTAGCTCGGTCGTGTCTTTTAGAAAGTTAAAAATCGAGAAAGACATTTCGGGACCGCTTTTAAGAGTTAGAATATCGGCCAAGTGTAAAGTTATAACTCCATGGCGTTTTTTTGGGGTATGTAGCACAGATACAGACA
Source organism: Vaccinium myrtillus (assembly GCA_016920895.1). Lineage (NCBI taxonomy): Eukaryota > Viridiplantae > Streptophyta > Magnoliopsida > Ericales > Ericaceae > Vaccinium > Vaccinium myrtillus. The sequence goes on from CM029280.1 coordinate 7,792,294, forward strand.
CGGACACATGATTTTTAAAAAAATGAGGGCACGGACATGACCTCTAGAAGTGTCAGACATGGGGACACACAGGCCTCTAGAAGTGTCGGTACTTCATAGCATGCAAGGAATGAACTATTTAGGAAAAATAGATTCCGAGGAAAAAAAAAAAAAAAAAGAGTACCTTAAAACCCGAAAAACAAAACCATAAGTCTGCTCATTTTCTATTCTGTCAATATATGATTCCCACAGCTGAGGATCTTGAAGCTGGCACAAGAGAGAAGAAGATTCAAGCAGAGCCTACATTGCCAATCTATCTCAAGGTAACCTAGCTGTACTTTCTTCCCAAATAGACCTTACTTTCCCTTTTCTTTTGGTGTACACTGTACAGGGCATATAAATCCAGGTGACCACCCCATATTTCACAAAAGGGCATGGATTGATTTCATAGTATCTCTATTTGGACAGGAAAAGGATGGAGATTTATCTAGAGATCAACGCGCCCGCCCCTCCCCATTGAACATGGCTTTCATGTCAGGTTCAGTCCTGTACAGAGTCTTATTCCTAAATGACATTTTCATACAAGACTTTCCTTTTCACAAAAACAATAGTAATATTGGGATAAATACGAGGACGCCCTCCCCTGTCGGAGTTGTCAGTTGACTTGACGGTAACTGTTTCCTTTTTCTGTCAATTCCATCGGTGACAACTCTTAAAAGGCGGTGGGAGGTCCATGCATCCTGTAATTTCAGAAACCATAGGGGAGAGCCGAGCATATGTCAGAAATAACAGGTGAAGTCGGTAAAGTTATAATGCCCGAAATTCATCTAGGAAACATTAACATAAGAAAAAATTTCAATCACCTCTATAGTCGAATAGCTAACGACGAATCCATCTGTTTCCTGTTTCAATGTTTGGAACTGGCTACTGTGCTATATATTTGGCCAAACTATATACACCTGTATCTTTTGAGGTACTTGTCGAATGGACACTTATTGTCATATGCTCTAAATATGCAGTTCACAGAGGTGACATACAAGGTGATCCTCAAAGGAATGACATCAACAGTGGAGAAGGATATCCTGAATGGAATTTCTGGTTCAGTGAATCCTGGAGAAGTTTTGGCATTGATGGGGCCCTCGGGAAGCGGAAAGACTACGCTTCTAAGTCTTCTTGGCGGCCGGTTAAGAGAGCCAGCCCCTGGTGGTTTGGTTACTTACAACGACCAGCCATACTCCAAGTTCTTGAAAAGCAGGTAATAACCACTGGTTGTTTGGTCACTTACAAACTAAGAAGCACTGACGCATCTACCCGTATCCGTGTCCGACACTTGCCAATGACGACACGACATGTGTAGGACATGCTTAAATACTTGTCTTTATTTATTTATTTTTCTATTTCTTTTGCTCGGACACATTGTAGATACTCTAGGACACGTTGACAAAACTCTTAGAACATTCTAAGGACACATAAAAAGTTCAAATCTAATTCTTAAAACTCGGCATGAGTTGAAAATTTCACCGATGCATAGTTTATGTATATTGAAATTCGGGAAATAAAGTTTTCGTCTTTTTCATGAATTCATAACATATCTCTATAATACAAACACATTTTAAATTCGACGTGTCCCCAATGTGTCTGTGTCCTAATTTTTGAAGAAATAACGTGTCTGCGTGTCCTTGTCGTGTTACATCCGTATCCTGTATCTGTGTCCGTGCTTCTTAGCTTACAAAAGAGAGAAAGAAAATAGAACTCAAAACTGATATGACACTTTACAGCTATACGTCTTGGCATTAATACCATAATATTGACGTCGATCCCTGCGAAATGAAAATAAAGGATCAAAGGAAAGATATGGATCAGTTATTTGAAAGAATTTCACAAGCAAGAAAATTTGGGCTCATCTCCTTAGCAATTTAGAAAGACTCCTCAGAAAAGTACCTGATTAGAATTAGCTTTTGTGATTTCCTTCACTAAATGCTCAAAGTTCATACAGAAGCATAGCCTGAGTTGAACATTAACCATGATTCAGTGTTTTGAAAGGATATGGGACTATCACATTGTACTAACATGGAACATATGGCAGGATAGGATTCGTGACTCAAGACGACGTGCTATTTCCACACCTTACGGTTAAGGAAACATTGACATATGCAGCTCTACTACGACTTCCAAAGACATTGGCAAAAGAGGAAAAGGAAAAACGAGCCATAGATGTAATCTGCGAGCTGGGCTTGGAGAGGTAAACGCGTGATCTGCCTACTCTTAACACTGTGTAGTAAGTAACCAATAACACAAATTGATAGTTGCCCGTTTCTCATTAGCTAAAAGCTGAGAAATATAAATGTATGGCTCAGGTGCCAAGACACAATGATCGGTGGGTCCTTTGTTCGAGGCGTTTCTGGGGGAGAGAGGAAGCGAGTCTGCATTGGCAATGAGATTATAATCAACCCTTCCCTTTTGTTTCTTGATGAACCAACCTCTGGCTTGGATTCTACAACTGCTTTGAGGATTGTTGAAATCTTACAAGATATTGCTGAGGTATATATAGTTGCTTTTCAAGTCTGTAGCTTCGAGTTCTTATTATCGAAAAATTTATGAGAATCATCTAGTCTTGCGTAAATGTGAGATTTACAGGATGTTTCATAATAAAAAATGACGAGAAGAACAACTTTCTTTTTGATCTGCATTACTGAATAAGTTTGTGAAATCCCACATCGGGGATTCATGGAAATGTCATGTGGTATACAAGTTGACGCCACCAACTACTATTAACTCGAGTTTCACCTTTTAAGTCACGTGGTAAGCTAAAGGTTGGCAGGTTAGCTGGCGTGGGTCATTATAAAGTTTACTTAAGGAAAAAAGCTACCAAAAGGCACTTAGGTGGATAAGTACACTCAAAACTAGCAAGTGGATGGCATTTCACATGCTGCTGCTCATTCTCCAATCTTTACTAGCAAGAAAAAACCACAAGAACTTAAAAAATACCGTAGAAAATAGCAATATGTCTTGAAAATAAAGGCCAAAAAGAATTGTTTTAACTTACTAATGGATTCAATTCCTCATGGCAGGCTGGGAAAACAGTGATAACCACAATACACCAGCCATCAAGCAGACTCTTCCACAAATTTGACAAGTTGATCCTTCTAGGAAAAGGGAGCTTGCTTTACTTTGGAAAGGCGTCGGAAGCAATGGTTTATTTTTCATCAATAGGATGCTCCCCACTCATCGCGATGAACCCAGCAGAGTTTCTTTTAGACCTTGCAAACGGGAACATAAACGATGTCTCCATACCATCTGAGTTGGAGGACAAAGTACAAATGGGAAACTCGGACACAGAGACAAGGAATGGAAAGCCCTCTCCTGCAGTTGTACATGAGGTAAAGCAACATTATCCTCAGACCCCACTAAACTTTCTTCAAGCATTGAAAGATGTATTAGACTTAATTCTAATTTTCTTCGCTAACAGTATCTAGTGGAGGCTTATGAGACGCGAGTAGCAGACAATGAGAAAAAGAAACTGATTGTTCCTTTACCAATCGGAGAAGAACTGAAGTCGAAAATGTATACTTCAAAGAGAGAATGGGGAGCAAGCTGGTGGGAACAGTTCTCAATCTTATTCTGGAGAGGGCTCAAAGAACGGCGCCATGACTATTTTAGCTGGTTGAGGATTACACAAGTTCTGATTACTGCAGTCATCTTAGGATTACTATGGTGGCAGTCGGATAACGATAAAGACTTGCGAGATCAGGTATGCAAACAATTGCCTCATCAAATGCACTAGTTGATTGATGGATATGGAACCCTAACAAAGTAAGAGGTACTAAAATTATCAACACCGATACATATAGTTTAACGAGAAACAACCTTTTAACACACGCACATATGTGAATAGATCCATGCATGCACATATAAGTGTGTAAATATATGTACAAAAACATACATCCTAACTAAAGAATTAATTTTTCTGAATATACTGTGAGTACAGATTTTTCAAAACATTTTTATTGTATACTTATTTAAAATGCCGGTTAAAGAATGAGAAGGTTCCACATAATCCTTTTCAAAATCAGGTAACAGTTCGAATTTCCTTATGATGAAAGAATGCTAATCTAGGGTGGTCATTTAAACTTTTGGTTTGGTCTCAACTCTCAAGTCTCAACCACAACATTTTTTCCACTGCAGGCAGGGCTTCTTTTCTTCATTGCAGTCTTCTGGGGTTTTTTTCCAGTCTTCACAGCAATCTTCACATTTCCTCAAGAAAGAGCCATGCTGGACAAGGAACGAGCAGCCAATATGTACAGAATGAGTGCATATTTTGTGGCTAGGACCTCAAGTGACATCCCACTTGACCTATTATTGCCAGTTCTTTTCCTTGTGGTCGTTTACTTCATGGCTGGCCTGAGAAAGAGTGCTGGTACATTTTTTCTAACCATTGTAACAGTGTTCCTCTGCATCGTGGCAGCTCAGGTACGCCTCTTTATTCAATAAAGTACTTCAGATAACAACTCCTACATGTTTCACTACAAGCTAGGGCGTGATTGCAGGGGCTTGGACTAGCTATTGGGGCTACACTCATGGACTTGAAGAGAGCAACAACTTTGGCCTCTGTAACTGTAATGACCTTCATGTTGGCCGGCGGATACTTCGTAAAGGCAAGTGTGAAACTCTTTAATTTTCATAAATAAACCACCAATCAGTGCTACATACCCAGAAATTTTACCCAGAAAATTACCCTGAATCTGGAATGAGTGGCTCAGATTCACAGTTTCTGGGTAATTTTCTGGTCACTTAGCATCAATTTGGAAAGTTTCTGATAGTTACTTAGTTGCACGTACTCAAAAGGGACGTTGGAGTTGATACAAGGCCTATTCATTTTGCAGAACGTGCCAGTATTCATATCATGGCTGCGCTATCTGTCTTTCAACTATCACACATACAAACTTCTCCTGAAGGTGCAGTACGAAAACATCACAGACTCAGTTGACGGAGTAAAAATAGACAGCGGCTTAACAGATGTCTGTGCCCTCCTAGCTATGGTGGTTGGTTACCGGCTCTTGGCTTACATATCTTTGCGGAGGATGAAGCTCCAACCGGGATCTTAAAATAGTGCTCAATTTTTTTTAGCAAGCACAAAAATGAACAAAGAGGTTTTCCTATCTACCACTTGCAGAGTTATCTTGCGAAGACTCGAGTTAGACGATCAATGAATGGATACTGTGGAATACCACTGATACAGAACATTTTGAGTTTTCTGGCACCCCTCTGAAGTTAAACCAGTCATGTAGTTGGAAATAGAATAAAGGAGAATATATATATCACAGGCATGTGTGTGGATGTGGCTGCTTAGGTTTCCTTTTCAATGGTTTGCTTAAATTTCAAACTCATTATGTCAAAACACCTAGGGGTTCTTAACATTGGTGAGAGTACATTATATGCAGTTGAGCTTGGGATTTGGTACTGGAAACTTCGGAGTTATTGGGAAATTTCGGAGTTGTGCAAATGTTTAATTTCAAAATTTGAAGACGGATGATCATTTCTATCCATTTGTTTGTTAAGTTATTTAGACTTGAAAGGCACATACAACAGAGTATTGTTATTCCCAAAATCTAATAGAATCAATATTTACAGGGCACTTCAACTTGGAATTGAGACTCACCACACGAACTCAGGAGAAAAATATATCATACATCTTCATGCCTGTAAGTTATTCAGATGCAAACTATGGTCTCTTTTCTGTAACTGAAGATGCGGTAATGCCAATGTCCTGTGTGTCTTCGGTGTCCCCACCTGGCATGATCAACAATCGTTAAAAACCATCAATAAATCAGAAAGCCTCAGAAATTTCCGAGTTCAAAGTTTTCGATTTCTTTCTTTGAAAATTTCAGCAAAGCCCGACATCCAAACACCAGTTCTATTGTGAAAAACATAAGGTAAAAAACAGTAGAGGATTACAATTACAAATATGACTTGTACCTCCTTGAAAACAATAGAAGATTTAAGCCCAGGAAATAGTTTCTTTTCCAATCTGCTAATTATTTCCTCAGCCACAAGCTCTTTCTTTGCCTCATAGTCCTCTTGAGTCTTGAGACATGCCCTGGAAGGTTAAAAAACCGGATTACTTGTATAGTCAACAATTACTGTTCCAACTAAATATCAAGCTTATGTTAAAATAAAAAAAAAAACTAAATATCGAGCGAGGGATCTACAATTGAAATTTGGAATCAAGATCTAAAACTATGTTTACCTTCCAGTCTTCTATGGAAGCAGTGGTAAATATGTGAAGAATATGGCGCCCTTTTGGAGCCAATGATGAATCAAGAATAGTTGGAATGCTCAAAAATATGCTTCCATATGGATTCTCCAAACTTGTCCAGTTATCCTACATGATTAGGGAATACAGTAAAGAGCATGAACTCATCAGGCAGCCATTCATCATTTAAAGCCTGTGGAATCACCTTAAATATGAGTTCTGTGAAGAAAAGTACCTCAAGAACAAAATGATGGCAATCTGTATCTGGTGGCAAAATCTCAGCTTTAACCCCCATGTGAATGGAAAGAAAAGAGGGTGCCTTGCCATACAGCTTTTGGAAATTTTGTTCTTCTTTAGGAAGATCTTCTCTTTTTACATGTACTAGTCTTAGACCACGTGCTTCGCACGTCACTGTGTGCTTATTGGTTTTGATATTTGTTAAATAGTTTGGCTTCATCAAATTGGATAACTCTCTGTCACTCTAGAAAAAGATGGGAGTCAAAGAACTGTAACATTTGAAAGCCACAAAAAGAAAAAAAAAACCCCCAAAAATAGGATAAGGGGATTTTTGTGGGAAGAAACAAACCTTCTTTCTAGTGAGGGGTTTATCTTGATATGCATAATTGATTGCATTTTAAAGAAGAAGATAATTGAAAAGCAAAAAACCAAAGGTGGAATCATTACACAAGCCTGATAATATTGTTGAAATTCACTTTAATTTGCAAAATAATATGGAAACAACAGCTTTGGTTTCTAAGAAACACATCAACTGAGCAGGTAGATCTTCTTTGCTTTTCTTCCTCAACACTTCCTTAAACCATATTAAAAGTGACCTTTCCGGAGATTGTAATCTCACAATTCCCTTTCTCCTGATCAACTTGAAACCATCTATCTAATTGCTCACCTAGGGTCCATCACCAGAAGAAAGAAAAAAATGATGGAAAAAGTATTGGAACAGAGTCGACGTACAAAATCCCATAATCGAAATCAAATTCGGGGGGAGAGAGAGAGAGAGATTGATGCAGAACCAGTAGCGGTCCAATTCTATGATCAATTGGACCGGTCAAAACCTAAGAGGCCCAAACAACTTCTAATTGGAAATTGCCAGTTTCGGCAATTTATTGACGAGCCCGGAATAGACCCAAACTTGGTGGGCTGAAGCAGAATTGCGCTGCAATCAAGATTCACCACCCTAATCGTGACTGATGGTGGATTTCGGCCAAATTCATTCGTTTAGGCCTTCAATTTAGTAATTTTGCTATTTTAGGTAATAATTAGATTATGAATTACTCTTAGCGTGTAATTCCGTTTTCGTTGTTTCCAGTTGGGAATTCCTTATTTTTCTTTCTAGTTTTCAATTTTGGATGTTTCCCCAATTTTCGGGATACTTTATTTTTGGTAAGTTTTTGTTAGGGTTTGCTAGTTTTCCCTATAAAAGGGCATGTGACCTCTATTATTATGCAGTTTTAATAAAATATAATTAAGAGTTATTTCTCTTTCTTCTTGTGGATTCAAGAACCTCGTGGATTCGAGACCTATTTTCGTTTGACCTAGTACGCAGCTAGTTTCTCGTGAATTCCGCTGCGTCAGAGATTGAAAAGCGAGATGAGAGGAGATAACGTGGAAGAATAAATTGGCTTCGCGATGGAACACCACAACTCCAGTGCAACTTACTTAGCAAAAAAGAACCAAAAATGATATATACACACAAAAAATTTACCCACAAATTACCCACACACTCACACAAGTGTGTGGGCTCCACACACACTTGCACATCTAGTGTGTGTGGAGCCCACACTTATGTGAGTGTGTGGATAATTTGTAGGTAAATTTTTTGTGTGTATGTATCATTACTGTTTGTGTGATGTTCATCGAAGATTACTCTAAAACACCATTGATATTGATGAGAGGCGGTGCTATCCCGGTTGTGGCCGGAGAAGTCAGAGCGGCGATGGTAGTGGAAGAGATGTTTACAGGGTGAGAGAGAGGTCGTTGTGGACTGGAGGGAATTGCGGAACCCACCTCCAAAAGAAAATTGCCGTGGGTAGATACATATAGGAGTATCAAAGAATTGGCAGAAGAAAGTGACCGGAAATTTGACCGCCCTTCCTGTAGTGGGCCGAAATATAACAGTCCTAATGGGGTTCGGAGAACAAGCCCATGGGAGCCAAGGCCCATGCTGATCGCCAGGCCCAGTTCTGTGTCCGGGACGTGACTGGACAACCAAGACAGGCCTGTCCGAGACGAACCGGCGTCTCGGTCGTTATAGAATATGGATCGGACGAATCGCCCAAGATGGATCTTACCCGAGATAAACCGAGAGCCGGACGAGCCATCCGAGATGGCCAGGAAGGAAGATCCGAGATATCGGTGACGTCCTCTATGACGTCACCCGAGGCGGTTAAATGCTCGTAACAAACTGGGGAAAGGCCCATGTGCACTTTACAGCTGATTCTGTGTCAGCGTGAGCCCCGCCGAGCGGTTATGCCACATGTCGCAGCCCTATTGGAGGATGCATGAACGTAATACTCGTGAGGCCGATTCGTGACGCTCGGTGATGTCACCCGAGCCGAAATGACTGGGCTGCCCCTGTCCTTGGGAAACCTATATAAACGAAGCGAAGATGCCCTAACATGGACAACACTTTCTATCTCTGACCAACTCTTTGAACTACCTTTTCTTCTCCAATCTCTTACTAGATCGTCGGAGTGCCTTCCCTGGCCACATTCCGGCCAGGTTTGGTGCTAACGACGGGCGTTACTTGTGCAGGAGCTCCCGAAGGCTTGCTCACCACCCTCTCGCCATTCACTCGGGTCAGGCACCACGAGAGAAGGCTCATCGGATTTTGAGGACACCACACTTCCCTCTTCGTTCAAAAAATGGGATGATATTGGATCGAGCACTTAGGGACATCCGATCGACTTGATCTCCGCATAGGCTCCTCTGAATTTGATTCTAAGATGAATGAATGGCTCGGATCTTTCGTGTAGGACCCAAAAGTGGGTCCCCGAAACCGATCAGTACATGGTCAGTTCATTCTCATCTGTACGAATAGCATCTCTCAAAAAATAAAAAAACTCATGAAAAGGGAATACTTTGCTAAGATAGTAAGACGCATATGATACTCTTATTAGATTTGGGACGAGAAGAAAAAGAAGTTTCATCAAACAATTTTGTTAACTCTCCTAAACGAGTTTATATAAAATTTGGACCGTCTAAATTATTTTTCAACAGTCGGAATGCGCGCGGAGTACTATACCTTACACCCAAATTCTTCTCTAGATTTGGAGGAATTTTTACCTTCGGTATGTCATATGTGGCAGCAGAAGATGACAAATTGTTTGACGAAACTTCTTCTTTCTTTTTTGGATGGGAACATAGGTGGGTGGATGAGGTTAGGCATATACTTAGTCATCCTGTACCTACAAGTGATCTATAGGTTAGGTCTCCTTGCGTTCTGATCTGTTGTATTATTTAGGCCTACTGTATCGGCATTGTTCAGTGATTAATAAAATTTCTCTCTATTCTCCAAAAAAAAAAAAAAGGTGATCTATGGGTTGGAAGGAAAATCGGGTATCCGGACTATTTAATCTGCCCACGCCCCTCTTAATTACGGACTGGGTTAATCATTTTTTATCCGGTCGGATGAGCCGTCTCTAAACTGGGCCAATCCATCCCAAAGCCTCTAATTTATCATTTCAACTACAATAAAAACCAAGTACTATTTTATCTTATCTTATTATTCAAATCTTTCAAACCAAGTACTCGCTACGTCCATTTTTAAGCGTGTTACTTCGTAAATCCAACTTATTAAAGAGACATCATCGTTACACCTTTTACATCAACTTTTTCCTCCACTTTATACTTTTCACATCAACTTTTACCTTTATTTTTCAAAATTATCCTCCACTTTTACCCATTAACTCTTTACCCACTAACTTTTTAAAAGGGCAAATTGATAATTGTACAAACTCTTACCCATTGACTTTTCAAACCGCACACTTACTAAGAGACAACCCAAAATAGAAATGTCTCCACTTAAAAAAAGGACGGAGGGAGTAATAATTTACCCACCCGTCATAAATGTGACATCATAGAACTCCGTTGCATCCAGGTGGGTCATGGGCTATCACATTTTGGGTAACGATCCGCCCACGCCTTGCACAATATTGTCCGCTTTGGTCGCCCAAGCTCCTTGAACTTCCCAGTAGGTCACCCATCCCAGGATTGCTCCAGGGTGAGCACGCTTAACTGTGAAGTACCAACGAGCTTTGACGTCCGCACGACTTTAAAAGGCCTTAAATGTGACATCAAATAGTCCCGCCTCCATAAATAATACCCGTAATTTTTTTTTCTCACCTTACTATTTAATCCACGAAAAACTCATTCTGAATGCAATCGCCTCCAAGAGAAAGCAATAAATGCAACTCCATGAGTTCACATTTTTCGTTTTCATGGTAAATAAATGTGTAAAGGCATAATTTTTTATTATTTTCATCATCTAATTCAATGAACAGCTTTTGCATTATATTGTACGTCCACAACAGGTCCAATTTTGGTACCATCAAGTCTCAATTGTGCATTATTTTTTCGCAATCTGACCCCAAAAATTTTGGTTAATATTTGGGGATTAAACCCACCAACTAACCGTATTACAGGTTGAATATCATTTTCAATATCCAAGTACTTTCCTATACATTGAGCTGAACCCAATATATTTTTCCAAAAATTTGATTAGGTGCTTTTTTGAAATCTGGAACCATTAATATTTTCCACGCATGGAAACAAAATGGCAAAGAGTAACATCACGGAATCGGAAAAGATGACTTGTATTGAGGTGCATGGCAACTTTATTGTGGAATTGGAGTAAATAATCCATCATTTACAACGACATATCATATACATACAAAACCCCTAACAATGACCTTACCAGAAACACCAAAAAATTACTTTATGGAAACTTTTTGTCAAACATACACCTCGTGATCTTGAATTAATTAATGTTATTAATGTTTGGTTATTTCGGTTTTTTTTTTTTTGGACAGAATGGAAAAGATTAGTACTATTAATAAAAACTCATCGACACTTGTATTAACGGAGTTCATTACAAATATTTGTGGGTGGACTAAATTAGTTTTTGGCAATGACGGTGTTAATTACATTATACCGTATCTTTAGTAATTAATTTCTTTTTCTTTTACCTTCTCATCATAAGTTTTAGTACATCAAATCGTTTGTCTTGACGAGTGAAATCAAAGGTGTTTCACAAATTACTAACTTAAACTGAATAAGTCATTGAAACTGGCTTATATGTTCAGTGAAATAGGGTTGATGTATTGTGAGAGACTGATTTATCTTATAAAGCACGATAAGTCACTTTTGAGTTTATTTTAGCTTTGTGCAATTACCCTGAGAAAAATATAAAAATACGAATCAAAATTAACAACGAGTTCACATAACACCAAAAAATTTAGGCCAAAGGCGGCGCAAACATTTTTTTTATCGGTAAAAAAATTATTGAAAAAACTCGATATGGGTACATAAAAAAAAAGAGGAGGGGGAGGTGGAGGGGGCATAAATTGATTGTTACTCAAGATTGGATTCATTTCGGTATGAAACTTTTGTTGCTAATTAATTATAAAAGCGCATTTTTAAAGACCAAACAATGTTTTTTAGTATTTTAATGATAATCATCGTCAAGTAGATATCGGACGCCTCTAATTAATTTTATAGTACTATACAAACAAGAGGGGTCCCATAAAGCTCGTGGCGCTCTGATATTTCTTTTATTTTCATCCAAGCGTGATTTCAACTTATAATCCAAAAATACCAAGAATATCAAAAATATCATTGTGGAGATTCAACGTTAGTATTGGTAGAATCAAGGGCATTCAGTAGTCGTCTTAACTCCTAAGGTTTTTTGTTTTCTTAAACAAAGTTGGATAAGATCATATAACTAATTAAGACTATCGGATCCATTTATTTTAAATTTTATTTGTATATTACTAATAACTACTCTAATCCATAGCCGACACCAATTGATTGGAAAATAACACTCGGTTTGTTTTAATTTGGTTATTAATAAATAATTTACACTTCAATTTTTTTTTGTTTGATCTACCTTCAATTCAATTTAAGGACTTAACTCCAAGGGATTTGACCAAGTGGTAATGAGAAAGCACTCAGTGCTTTTCCATGAGATCACATGTTTCATTCACACGGAAGTCAAACATTCCAAACCTTTAGGCCACTGGAGGTATGCATGATCGTTAACTTGAAAGCCCCAAAATTAGTTGATCGAGGTGGCTACAAGCTGATCTGACATCCGGTTATAAAGATGAAAAAAAGTTAAGGAATCAAAAGAAGCCAAAATCTCTCAAAGAAGCCCAATTAATGTTAGTAACTAATTGAGAGTATGTTGGTTAGGCAAATATTGTGGTGGAGTGGGTGTGGATGCCAAATGGCTTTCACAGAAAATCTCATATTAATTGGATTTCGATAGTATTGTGACCAATGATTAACTTTTGTAATTTATTTTTTTCTTTTTAATAATTCTATATCTGAACCAGCTTGCGTACCACTGGTATTTTTTCTTAAGTGTTTTCAAAGCATTTTTTATTCCCCTGTCCCACATTGGTTAGACAAAACTCTTTTGAACTCGTTATAGTAACTCTTTACTCTTTAGTGAGTTGAGTTGTAGAATGTGGCTAGACTAATTGAGAGGGTTTGAAAAAGGCGGCCATTCACGGGGGCCTGATCCGTTTACGGGTGAACTAACAGGGTGTTATGAACTCCGCGGGGCTGTGCCAATCTTCAAATTTGAGCCTCATGCACATACAAAAAGTTTCTATTTTTTTAAAAAAAAAACCTCAGCGCGCGATGGACTGATTACAACCAATTTTTGAATATGGTATCCAAAACTTATTTCTTCTTCTTGCCTATAGAAGGAACTTTTCTCCAATCATTCAACCACATCGAAAAAACATTTTCTATACATTGAGTTTTAAGAGCAAGGAAGATTGACAGAGGCTGTATTCTAGGCTGTTTATCTCGGAGATGACGTGACTCAATGCCTGCACAGAGAGGGCGGACCCACAAAATGTCTTAAAGAGAGCAACCGAGGTCACGACTCAACCAAAAATACCGTTGATTTTGTTTTGTTATTCTGTTCTTTGTTAACAGAATAAAAGTTTTGTAATCTCTGTTAAGATTAGTTATCAAGGTAGTGCGTAGTAACATAAAAATAACTCTCGGTATTGTGCGACTTGTCGAAGGATAAAATCAATTTGCAAAATGATTGCCTTTCTTTTGGATTTGGAAAATGATGTCCTTTTTGCCTCCACTCGAAGTAGGCTTTTAGGTGAGTCCACCCTCCACCCTCCCAATTTCATTGGTCAGTAGAGTCGGTCCTGAACTAAAGTTCGAGTTGCGGTTGCTTAGGCTTCCGAAAATTTACAAATATTAGGTGGCCTTAGTTCGATATCCCTTATAATAGTCCAATAAAAAAGGCCCATCTTTAATATTTCTGTTTTAGTTCCCGAAAAGTCAAGGACTAGCTCTGCGAGATGGTGTTATCAGTAGAATGGTTTCAGAAACTCAATACGGGGCATATCTAAAAGAGCAAATAATGCAACATAACGTAAGGGGTATTTGAATTATGAATCGGCAAGGGAGGGAATAGGGATCTGGGGTGCTGTAGGCAGCTTTTATAGGGCAACATTTGAGCCGTTGATCTCGGCAATTAACGGCTTGGATTTTATCTTGGCAATGAATATCTCGGATCTGCAAAGTGTCGAGATGAAATCAGGACTCTTGATTATCAATTCGACGGTTCGGATGTTGTACTACAAAGGCGTCCTACAGCACCCACGTTCCGGCATGGGAGTTTTTCAAAGAAAAAAAGGGAAACTGATGAATAGTTATTTTTAACCTTTTCACTTCACAATTTCATTCCCCCATAAATTCCTCCAGAAAATTGATTCAAACTGCTATTCTTTTTCCACCCCTTTTACTTGCCCCTCAAGATCTACTCCTATTTTGCAAGATTTTCAGACACTGAACATATCTCGAGGGTAACAATTACAAACACATAGCCATCGAAGAATGAATTCGAATTCTTCGTGGTTAATTATTTTCTATTGTAACAAGTGAAAAATTGGAGAAAAATCACGCATGATTATGATTATGACGATGAGGATGACCGAAACATGACGATACGCTGAGATTCAGATGATCAATCTCTCAATTGGCTAACTAGATATACATGAAACAAGTGAAAGAGATCATTACATAACATACCAAAAAATCTCAAATCTAAAAGGTGAAGTCTGTGCACATGATTTGGGCAAAATTCCAAACTTTAGGTTCCCTCAAAGAGAGGTAATCTGAGATTGAACCAAAGCCTCATGTTTTGATACGCTGGTCCTCCTTTTGATGGCTTCCCTGTCTCATCTCCAGCCCATTTTGATAACCTTTTTTCACTTTCACCTACCTAATAAGGTTAAGTAACATTAATGTTAAAAGTATGGTGATTGACTCGAAATTTCAACTGAATTAATGACGATCCTCAAGAAGCTAGCTGTTTTTTGGATTATCATTTAGTGGAGGATTTTGTGGGGGAAAAACGAAAAATGATACATGCACAACAAAAATCTCAAACAAGTCTCCAACACATTCACATGGTGTGTGGATCTCACACACACTTCACACTCAAGTGTGTGTGGGCTCTACACACCATGTGAGTGTGTTGGAGGCTTGTTGGAGCTAGTTGTTGTACATCTATCATTTTTGAAAACGAAATGCAAACGCAACAATGCTAGGAACACAACCATCCACGTGGGTTCTGCGTATTAAATGTGCGTGAGACCTACATGTATATGAGAGGTTGTGTCTGGATGGTTATTTTTGATACATGCGCATATTTATTATTTCAGAGAACAATTTCTATAGACACATAATATTAATCAATTACATTCAAGAATTTAAATAGAGAGAGAAAGGATTAGGAAAGCCTGTGGGGTGGTCGAGGAACACGAAACGCGCTCTCCTTAGGAAAAATACACCCCCTTCTGCACGGGGTTGAATGACGCTCATTCCCCAAGATACAACGACCTTTGAGTTTTTTTCTGTGCAGTGAATTAAACTCACGAACCAATTGTTTCCCGACACTCGAAACCGTATGAAAATAGTAGCAAATATAGATACGACAACTGATAAACATAAATAGGGATGGGCATGAGGAGGGTAGGGGGTGGATACCACTACCTCCATCACCAACCACCAAACCCACATCAATCCCATCCCCTCCCCAATCTTCACTGGGGATTTTTTTTTTAACCTCCATCCCCGCCCCAATGCGGGGAACGGGGATCCCCACGGGGAATCGGTGATCCAAAAATTCACTCAAACTATTCAAATGAATACCAAAGAAGTTGTATTGAAATCCAAAGCTAATGACAAAAGTAGTTTCCAAAGATAATTAAAATGTACCAAGTTACTCAAAAGTGATACTGCAAAAAATGTGACAGGAACTAGTGTTTTTAAAATTGTTTGGATCAAGCACTTACCGATATCCGATTGAGCTGAAATTTTGCAGGACCTTTTAGTTTGCTCATTTAAACAAGATCAATGGTTCAGAACATCACAAGGGGCCCCGGAAGAGTGTTGTGTTTTTTTTATGTGTTTTTTTAAGTGTGAGGGGAACCGGCCCTATATATATATATGTGTGTGTGTGTGTGTGTGTGTGTGTGTGAACGGGGATGAGGGGAGGGGAACGGGGAGGGGCGGGGAGAGGATTGGGGAGGGGACTGACTATGCCATCCCTTACCCAATCCCCGAATTTTTTTAAAAAAAATCCTCATACCCTACCCGATCCCCCCAAAAAATCTCCGAATCCCCTATTCATTCATGGAGAGGACGGGTTGGATCGGGGAGGGTTGGCCGAGATGGCCATCCCTAAACATAAACAAGTGAAGTATGAATATGTTATGGAGCAATGGTGTATTGGTTTAAGAAAGAAGAAAAACATCATATGCTTTCGTGCTTTTGTAATCAATAGTTGGCAGTTGGTTTGGATGATAAGCCAAAATTGTGTAACTAAAGGAAAAACAAAACATGCCTTTATGGGCTTAAGTTTACATTAGTTTGTTAGGATAAGTACTGATCAAGTGGAGACAAAATAGGAACCGAATATTAGGCAATATAAAGGTAATCTAATATGAAACCAATTATCCTATGATATAGCAACTGTTTTAGGGAAACAAGGATAGTGGTTTCAACTCCTTGGAGAATAATTAGTACACCAAGTCAAAAGCTAAAAACTAATTCCATGTATCTCTCCAACAAATTATTTTACTTGGGAATTATGAGTTAATTACGGGTCTTGTTCGAAAAATTTACTTATGTTTCCATCCTAGTTGGTTTGAATCATTATGTTTAGATCATGAAATTCAAATAAACCCCAAAACACTCTTTCTCTCTCCTAATTTTCCTAAAATTTCTCTCCTGATTTTCCTAATATTCCTCTCTCCTAATTTTCCAAAAATTTCTCTCTTGATTTTCCTAATATTTCTCTCTCCTATTTTTTGTAATATTTCTCTCTCCTAATCTCTCTCTCTCTCCCTCCCTCCTAATCTTATAATTCTCTCTCTTAATCTTAGCACACCTAAAATCTCAAAACAAAATTGAAAAAAATAATCATGACATTTTGACCTAAAAACACGAGTCTTAAGAAATTGATTTCATGCACCTTTTGTAGTAATCTACAAACATGGTAGATTAATGCACTACAAAAAAACCATAGAAAAACCATGAAACATATGGTAGATTAATGCACCATAGGGTAGCAGCAGCAGAATAAAACCATAAGAGGAAGAGACCCATGTGCGATCTGGAGAACCCCAACCGTTGCCGGCCTCCACCACCGCTCGGAAGCTTTTCCCACTAACTCCTCTCCTTACCCAACCCTTCCTCTTTCAGATTCTCTCTCTCTTTCAATCTGCACCTTCAGATTTTGCCTCTCTCCATGCCTCTCCCCGTTTCTCCCCACTCTTCTTCTTCCCTTTTCCTCTGCGTCCGGAGCAGCTTCTATCCCCAGACCGGAGCAATTTCTTTCGATCAGATCGGAGCAGAGTCGACTTGGATATTTGTCTCCAGGTTCAAGGTATTTTTTCGCTCCCCGCTTTGATTGCCGTGTTTCACTTCTATTTGGAGTTGATTTCCTGGGGCTGTGGTGTTTCTGTATTGTGGTTCTTTCTGGAGTTTGTTTTCCTGGGCTGTGGTTCTTCTATCTCTTAAGCCAGTGGAGTTCTTGTTCCTGCACATAAGGTGTTTGTCATAAGTTCTCTGCGGGTTAAGGTGTTTGGCCTCTATCTTTCTTTTCTGGGCTGTGGTCAATGGGTTAGTCTGAGTTGCTTTGTGTAAGGTCAGCAGGAGTGATGGGGATCAGGCTTTGTTCTCTGTCTTTGTGGATAATTTGCCTAAGTAAATGGATGTTACTTGGCTTAGGCAACTCTTCAGCGGGTTCGGCTTGGTTAGGGATGCCTACATGCCACTCAAACGAAGCTAAACTTTTAACACCAAATTCGGGTTTATCAAATATCGGTGCAAGGAGGAGGCTGTAAAAGCTATTCAAGAGTTGAATGGTGTTGTAATTCGAGACTTTCAAATTGTGGTCCAATTTGCAAAGTACTCTTTCAAGCGTCGTAGTTCTCAGGAGTTAAAACGCGTAATTCCAGTGGACTTGAATTTGCACGCTGAGAAGAGGTGGGGGCAAAATGATGTGAATTTCCAATCCAATACGGATCATCCTTCTCCTACTGCTGCTCCCAAAGGTGGGGCCACTTTTGCTGAGGTTCTCAAAGGAGTTTCCTATGGAGTTACAAAGTGCGTTGAGGCTAAGGAGAGCGGAGTGGATTGGCTCCATAAGAGTGTGGTGGGTAAGCTCACCAACTTTTGCCTTGTCAATACTCTGCAAGATCTCTTTATTTCTAACGGTATTTGGGATGCTCACATTAGGCCTTTGGGTGGTCTCAATTTTCTCATTTCGTTTGATACTGTTGATTCGTTAGAGGATTTTATGCTTGACAAGAATCGATGTTTGCCACAATGGTTTTCTTCCATTGAGATTTGGCAAAATCAGAGAATTAAAACTTCTCGTAGTACTTGGTTATCTTGTTATGGTGTTCCTGTCAATGCTTGGAATTCACATACTTTTTCTAGTATTGGGAGTTTGTGGGGCAAAGTAGAAAAATTGGATGAGTTAACTGATAAATCGATCGCATTTGACAAAGGGAGAATTTTCATTGTTATTGACTTCTTAGACTGTATCAACGAGGTGATCCACATTAAGGTTAATGAAGATGTTTTCCTGGTCAAAGTTGTTGAAGATCCCCTGGCTGAGACCACTTGGGAAAAACGTGTTTATACTTCTATTAAAGTTAAGAATGGTTATGGGAAGGATAAAGGTGATGCAGTTGTTGAAGTCGAGTATGATGATGAGAGTATGAAGTTGAACGCTGCCATTAATTTGGCCCAATCTCAGGTCCCCGATCCTCCATTGGGATCCAATGTTGAGAAGTCTGCCCCAATTATGGATAAAGGGGTCCATCTTTGTTTGAAGGAGGTTGATTCGGCCGATTTTGTCTCTCCCCTGGAGCCGGATTCAGTTGGGAGCAGATCTGTGGACTCTCTTTCCACCTGTGATTCTTTGGTGGGAGAATCAAGAGAGGCTATTGATTCTTTCGAGGATATTACAGCTGAAAGGCAGCTGGATTTGTCTAGGAACAACAATTGCTTGGTGGCGATTGGAGTTGGTATGGATAGTGTCGAGGGGATTGTGCAAGAGGGGTCTCACCTACCCATTAGTCTGGGCTCAGCGGAGGTGGTTATTAATAATGTTGTAGAGCCAACCAATGATATCCCTTTGGATCAGCCGGATGCCACTCAACTTTCTCTAGTCAAGGAAGCTTTATAAGGAACCAAAGGGAAAAAGAAGAGGAAAACGTTGGAGGAGATCCCAGGGTTACCTAAAGCTTATCCAGGAAATTACAAGGGTGGGAGAAAAAATAAAAAAATGTGTGGTTTTGATAGGGGTGCTCACGGTCCGGATTGGTTCGGATTGGCATGAATCCAATCCTAATCCGCGAGTCATGGTTTTTTGAAAATAAAATCCGTGTCCGATCCAAAAGTCTCACGGTTCGGTTCCAATCCAATCCGCGAGTCACGGATCGGTTCCGGATTTGTCCACGGATTTTCAATTTATTCTAAAAAAAACATCAACTCATTCGAAACCCAAACTCAACATTGAAACAAATAATGAAAGCTTATTAAACATTTCAACAAATTAATTGAACAAATCTAAACTTGAACATTATAGAATCAAAATAGATAACCAAAGAACAAAAGCCAAAATAGTTGTTCCACTGCTTAAGAAATATCCATGGCAAACCAATCATCCAATGTTTGAGCGAATGGTTGCTAGCTTAGTTGGTTTACATAGCAACTAATCCGGCTAAAAAAGGATTCACTTCAACTCCTAGCTTGATGTAATAATAGTTAAGTGATAAAGTACAAGAAATGCAAGGTAGTACAGTGGTAAAATTATAAAAGTGGTAAAATTATTTATCTATACATATATATATATATTTATTTATTTTAAAAATTATATATAATAAAAATCTCACGGTCCGGATCGGTTAATCCACGGTTTCAAAATCAAAATCTGTGTCTGGACCGCGAGTCACGGTTTTTTATTTTTTGAATCCGTGTCCGGACCATTAATCCACGGTTAAAATCCAAAACGTGCGGATAGGTTTGGTCCGGACCGGATTCACGGTTCACCGGTTTTTTTGAGCAGCCCTAGGTTTTGAGGTCTGCTGTGGCTGCTGCTGCCCTTTCTGCTTCTATCTCTTTGGATGGTATAGCAAACAGAAACCATATTCTTCTTAATGAATCTCAGGCCATTCGGACTATCAACAAGGCCTCCGTCTCTTCTTTTAACAAGATCGCGGGTGCTCATTATATGGGTGATGATGAGGAAGTCCTTAGTAAGGCTAAAGATTTGTGGGAGTCTCATATGTCTTTGGGTCTTGGTTACGATGGTAACGAAGAGGATGTCATTCGAAGGATTGCTCTTATGGAGGACGAACGCTAGTTTTCCTGGCATTGTGAGGTTTTGTGTTGGGGGCTCTAGGGATGGTTGTCATCGCAGCTCTTTGTTTGGTTTTTAGGCGGTTGTTGCTGTTGGCTTGGTTTTAAGGTTTTTTTGTTTGGGCTTTCGGGTTTTTTGGGATGCCTTTTGGGCTAGGCCTTGGGTGTTTGTGCTATGTTTTTTTCTGGTTTGGCTCCTTTGGGGTTTTTAGGCCTTTAAATGTTTGGCCTTCGGCCCTTTGGGTGTTCCCGGGTTGGCTTCTTGCTAGCCTTTGTTTTGGGTCTCGGATGGGCATAGACTGTCCTCAGCTTGGCTTAGGATTCGTCGCCTTCATTCCTTGTGCTCCTTTGGTCTTTGTAATTTTTCAAAGATTAATAAAAAATTTCGCCATTCAAAAAAACGATTAATGCACCATAAAACCACAACCCAAGCCAAAACCATAAAAAACATGGTTGAATGATGTGTTGATTTATCATGTTTACCATGCCGAATTGCCGAAGTGCGGAAGTGGAAAACCAATAAACCATTCTTTATTGTATCAGAACACTCAATATGGAAAATCACTAAACCATGTTCACGTATCGTTTATTTTATCCAGTGAACATGGTTTACTGATTTACCACTTTTACTGTATTAAATCACCAAAATGGTAAATCAATAAAAACCATCATTTAAAGGGCATGTGAATATGGTTTATTAATTTACCATTTTGACTGTATCGAAGAAAAATGCTAGCCTTGAATCGGAAAAAAATCACCATTGAATCGAAAAAAATAACACAACCATTAACAAGATCCAGAACCCAAGATCTGAAACCAACCACTACCATACAAAAAAAACAACCGCAACCACATGGATGAAATCATGGTGAATCAAATATACAGAACACAAAAACGAAGAAGGATATGAAATAGCAACTGATGAAATCGAGCCACTTCCGAATCGGCAATCTCGTGCACTGGTAAGGGTTTTGCGAATCAAAGTAATATGGTTTGGGTTTAGGATGTTTGGGGATTTCGTGCATGGTGGAGGTTTTGCACTAGTGAGTTCTCCGCCATTGAGGACTTCGACTTGTTCTCTGCTTTTCTACCCCTTCGCCTCGCCGTCGTCGTTCTCCGACTCTTAACCGCTTCCCATTTTGACATTTTCGTTTCTCTGTATTTTTTTCCCCTGAAAAAGAAGGATAATGGGATGGCTTCAATTTGGAGGTGGGGTAATGGGGGAGATGGATTCAATCTCGGGAGAAGTACGAAAAAAAGAAAAGAAAATAAAAGAAAAGAAAAGAAAAGGGTAGAATGGATTAGGATGTCAACAATTTGTAGTTTTTGCCGAGAAAGATATGATACTAATCCCCTTAATTTATGGGAATTGGTAATGTCCATGTAGATAGTGATATAATTAAAGAAAATTTAATTATCTTTTAGGGAGTTAAAGATCCTCTATATATTACTAATAATGGACTTAATAAAGGGCATAAAGGTCCGAATATCCAATGTCGGGATGAGATCATAAGTATTCAAATCTCATAGGATGGAAACATAAGTAGAATTTCCAAACAGGATGCCTAATTAAAATTCTCTTGTAAAACATTAAATTAAAACAACAATCCCCCACATAATTTAAAATTTTACAAGAGTGCTTTTACTGCGCAATAGGTATAGGTGTCTTCTCGACTTGAACCTATACTTAGTGTTTGTAACTTTCAGTTTGAAGAACCGTAGTGAACTAAGTCTTGAACTAGACCCTTGAT
This sequence comes from Vaccinium myrtillus, assembly GCA_016920895.1. Lineage (NCBI taxonomy): Eukaryota > Viridiplantae > Streptophyta > Magnoliopsida > Ericales > Ericaceae > Vaccinium > Vaccinium myrtillus. The sequence goes on from CM029280.1 coordinate 7,814,425, forward strand.
TTCAAGACTTACGCCTACCACACACACAGTACGGGAAACATTATGGTTCTGGAACGGTTTTGCGTGTTGGACGGTCATGTGCATGTATCTCGTTTCTATCAGTGTTTTTAGAGAATAGCTCAATTTCCCACAGCAGTGACCCCACTGCCACACTCATATAGTTGTGTCCTCCAAGGATAGTTTATGACCAACACCCCGTAAAAATCCTACCTTGGACACATTCAGAGCTAAGCTCTTCTTATCGTCGCATAACATGCACATAGCACGAGCACTATCACCATAGGAATAGGACCAGGGATTCCCCTCTTATATTTTAGTGCTCCTTCTAGTCACCATTTAGCTTCGTTGTTACCTATTGAACCTTATTCATGGGATCTCCAATCACGAAGGTTAGGTATCCACCAAGGTGACTAACTTATGGGCATCAGTCCTACTCCCCTCGATGATTAAAGAATTAGCCTTCATGCTAATTAGAGAATATGCTTTGTTCTTTTTATTTTAAGATACAAACATTTCTCAGATTTTTTTTTAAGATGTCGTAGATAAATTTAATAATTAGCCTGCGCGCTAATCTTTTATATAGTAAGAATTCTCTTTGGGCTGATCAGGCCCCCACATTTGTAGAAATTTAAGAGCTCAAGTATTGCTTCATTGCTAGCTAGGCAACATGTTCTTGCAAAGTTCCAAACTAATATTCTCCAAAACAAGATTAGTGGAGTACTTTATTATCATGTGGCGATAAGCATGAAAATAAAACCGCATATATCAATCTTCTGCAAGACTTCATTATTTGAGTTGTCGTAAATTGGCCAATGTGCTCTTGAATCTTTCAAAACGGAACACCAAGATACAAAGTTAATATAGTATCATTAGAATAGATCTTTAAAGGTCATGAAATTACCATCCAACGATGATCATGCTGATGAACCTCCACATTTGTGTATAACTTTCTCTAACTGAATATACACCATATTTGCTAGAAGCAAATCAATTTATATTAATGAAATAAAAAGAATTCCCGTTGACCAACCAAGTGCTCGGACATATCTTTGCAAGATACATATCTCTGTAACCATAGAAGTGTGTATTAAGTTTCAGCAGATTACATTAAGTACTACAAGATCCCTTTGTACAAGTCAATTTTACTAACCAACCAACCAGATAAAACATCCTATTAAATTATAGTTTTTGAATAACCATGTGAACAATCCGAAGGTTTATACATAGCTGGAGGTCTTGCCTCTTTCAACCTGAGAGTTTCACAATAACTTAACACCATAGGTTTTTTCACCCAATTTCATTTATAAAAATATCTAGGTTGAGCCATGGCACAACAACAAGGTAAAAGTCGACCAGTGTTTACTCTTAATGTACTCTCAATTTACATTTTCCAGAACTAAACAATAAACTCCGAGAGAAACTTAAGAGTCACAAACTGAGAGAGAATAAACTACCATTGTTATTATTTTTTGTTTTAATCAAAACAAATGTTCTTTAGACAAGCACTCAGGGGAAATCTTCTTCCATTTAGTTTTCCTTCCAATAGTCGGCAATGAACAAAAATCAGGTTCTCAAGTTCCAAGATTCAGAGGTCACTCTCAGGTCTTCAACAATTTCTTGCGATACTGCAGAGCACTGTTAAAATTAATTAATGCTTTGGGTTTAGCTTAATTTTTATTTGGGCTTATGATGTGTCTTTTCTTTATATCTGGGCTATTCATGTTTTGGGCTAATGTTAAATGTTAAAGGCCCAAGTGTTTTGTTTTGCTATGTCTTGCCCTAACTATAAAAGGGCAGCTGCTGTAGTGTTTCATGTGTAGCCCCACATTGTTGAACTTTTCGAAAATTAAAAGGAGAGCATTTTCAGAGAGTAACCCTTCTTCTCCCCTGCTCCTATTCTTGCTCCACCGACATCCTCCACTGTTGTTGTTATATACGGCAGTGGACTGCACCATTTTTGAAATAGTCTATCAAAGAGCTTTCCCTTGCCTTTATAGATACTCCTGTTCATGCGTGTATTCACCGAGAGCAGTTGCGGTAGCAAATTGCTATTTTATTTCTCAAAATTCTTTAATTAATCAAAGTGTTCAAGGCTAATCTTAGCCAACATAGTGGTATCAGAGCTTTGTGTGGATCAAATCAACTTGGGAGTGAAGATTTTTGAAGGGGAAACAAAACCCTAGAAGTCTACAACAATGGCAAGTTCAAGCAATCAAACCATGGGAGCTCAAGCACTTGGTTTTCCACTTTTCAATGGAGAATGAAGACCCAACTTGAATCAAATGATGTTTGGGAGTATGTAGAAGATGGGTTTAATGATCATGAAGGTGATGAGGTTTTGACGGAGGGGCAAAAGCAACAATTGAAGGTGGATAAGAGGAAGAATGCAAAAGCCCTCTCCATGATTCAACAAGGGATTACCGACAACATTTTTCCAAGAATCATCAATGAAACCAAAGCTAAGAAGGCATGGGATATTCTTCACAATGAGTATAGAGGCAACACAAAGGTAAAAACCATCAAACTCCAATCTTTGAGAAGAGATTTAGAGATTATGAAAATGAAAGATGTTGAATGCTTGAATGCCTACTTTTCTAGACTTATGGAAGTTGTTAATCAAATGAAGACATATGGGGAGAATGTTTCTAATCAAAAAATTGTTGAGAAAATCTTGATTACTTTGACATCAAAATACAATCCTATTGTTGCCGTTATTGAAAATACTCAAGATCTTGCCACTTTGAGTGTTGATGAGTTGATGGGTTCTATTAAGACATTTGAGCAAAGATTGAGTAGGCAATCCGAAAAGTCAATTGAAAGTGCCTTTCAATCTAAGCTAAATGTTAGTACTCCTAAGCCCCAAGGAAAAGGATCATCTTCAAGTTATAACCAATTTAAAGGGAATTCATCTAGAGGTGGAAAATTTGAACAAGGAGGAGGAAGAAATGATAGAGGAAAAGGAGGAAACAATTTTCAAAGGGGAAACAACTTTCAAAATAGGGGGAATGATGGGCCCCCTCAACACAAGTGTGGAATTTGCAATAGAGGGAGTCATGTTGATAAAGATTGTTGGTTTCGAGGAAAGCCACAATGTCACAATTGCAACAAGTTTGGGCACGTCAAAAGGGATTGTCGAGTCACAACCAATCAACAAGCCAATTACACCGAAGAGCAAGAATTTGAAGGGAACATGTTTTATGCTTGTCAAGCGGCTTCGGAGCAAAAGAATGATGTGTGGTTTCTTGATAGTGGTTGTAGTAACCACATGACCGGAGATGAGAGTATTTTTGTGAAGATTGATACTTCCTCCAATTCTCAAGTAAAAATGGGGAATGGTGCCTTGGTCCAAGCAAAGGGAAAGGGTACTATTGCCGTGGAGACAAAGAAGGGTACAAGAAGGATTTCGGATGTGCTACTTGTTCCGGACTTGGAGCAAAACTTGTTGAGTGTTGGGCAACTTGTTGAACATGGGTACTATGTGCACTTTGAAGAAGGTTCTTGCAAGATTTATGACAAAGGGGGGAGAAATCAAATGGTAGCAAATGTTAAGATGGAGAAGAATAGAAGCTTCCCTCTCACTTTTCGCTACACAAAGGATGTTGCATTGAAGATGGATGTGGTTGATGACTCATGGCTTTGGCATAGAAGGTTTGGGCACTTGAATTTCCAAAGCTTGAGAAACCTACAACAAAAGAACATGGTGTATGGATTGCCGACTATTCATGAAGTCAAGCAAGTGTGTGAAGGTTGTGCACTTGGAAAACATCACCGGGAGTCATTTCCCAAAGACAAGGCGTGGAGGGCTAGAGCACCATTGGAGCTTGTTCATACCGATGTGTGTGGGCCTATGGATACGCTAACTCATGGAGGTAACAAGTACTTTATCATTTTTATTGATGATTTTTCAAGAATGACTTGGGTTTATTTCATGAGGGAAAAGTCCGATGTTTTCTCAATTTTCAAAATGTTTCAAAGCCTTGTGGAAAGGCAAAGTGGTCTACTAATGAAAGTTTTGAGAAGTGATAGAGGTGGAGAGTACAACTCAAATGAATTTGACAAGTTTTGTGAAGATATTGGCATGGAAAGACAACTAACGGTTGGGTACACTCCACAACAAAATGGAGTGGCCGAAAGGAAGAATAGAACCATAGAGGAGATGGCGAAATCAATGTTGCATGAGAAGGGATTGCCCAAGACTTTTTGGGGTGAAGCCGTGTATACGGCGGTCTATTTGATGAATCGGTGTCCAACAAAAGCCTTGGAAAACATAACTCCATTTCAAGCTTGGAGTGGGAGAAAGCCATCCGTGAATCACTTGAAGGTGTTTGGTTCCATTTGCTATGCTCATGTTCCAAAAGAAAGGAGGCGCAAGCTTGACGAAAATAGTCAAAAGTGTATCTTTGTTGGTTATAGCTTCCAATCAAAGGGCTATAGACTCTACAATTTGAAGACAAACAAAGTCATCATTTGTAGAGATGTTCTCTTTGATGAGAAGGCTTATTGGGATTGGAATAAGAATGTGGAGCAAAACCAAGTCCCTATCAATTATGAAGAATCGGAAAGTCAAGAAGATGAAGCCTATGATGATCTTGAAGCTCCAAACCAACCAACTCCAACTTCTCCATCAAGCTCAAGTTCCTCATCTCCAAGTTCAACTCCAAGAAAAATGAAAAGCCTTAATGATGTGTATGCAAGTTGTAATTTTTGTGTTGTAGAACAGAAAGCTTTGAAGAAGCAATTAATGAGGAAGCTTGGAAGAAAGCTATGGAAGAAGAGATTCATGTAATTGAGAAAAATAAGACTTGGGAGTTGGTGGAGAGGCCAAAGGACAAAGAAGTTATTGGTGTCAAGTGGATTTTCAAAACAAAGCTCAACCCGGATGATTCGATTCAAAAGCACAAGGCAAGACTTGTAGCAAAAGGGTACTCTCAACAACCCAGAATTGATTTTCAAGAGACATTTGCACCGGTGGCTCGCCATGACACAATTAGATCTCTTGTTGCCTTGGCGGCATCGAAGGGATGGTTCTTGTATCAACTTGATGTGAAATCGGCATTCTTGAATGGCACCTTGGAGGAAGAAGTGTTTGTTGATCAACCTCAAGGCTTCGTTGTCAAGGGCAAGGAGCAAAAAGTGTACAAATTGAAGAAGGCTTTGTATGGGCTAAAGCAAGCACCTCGGGCATGGTATAGTGAGATTGACTCTTACTTCAATGGAAAGGGATTTCAAAGAAGCAAAAGCGAGTCCACCTTGTATGTCAAGAAGCAAGGTAACATCGGTATTCTTATTGTTTCTCTCTATGTTGATGATTTGGTTTTTACCGGTAGCAATGCAAAGATGATTGAAGATTTCAAAAGAGATATGATGAATAAATATGAAATGAGTGATTTGGGCCTCTTGCATTACTTTTTGGGCATTGAAATTTATCAAAACAAAGAGGATATTTTCATTTGTCAAAGAAAGTATGCAAAGACTCTTCTTGAGAAGTTCAAGATGAGGGATTGTAAGCCGGTTGCAACCCCCTTGATTGTGAATGAGAAATTGTCAAAAGAAGATGGAAGCAAAAAGGTGGATGAGTCTCTCTATAGAAGCTTGGTTGGAAGCTTGTTGTACTTGACCATCACAAGGCCGGATATCATGTATGCTACAAGCATGTTATCTCGGTTCATGCATAATGCAAGTCAAACTCATCTTGGAGTGGCTAAGAGGGTTTTGCGATATCTACAAGGTACACTTGATTTTGGTATTCTGTATGAGAAAAATGTGGATGCAAAGTTGCTTGGATTTTGTGATAGTGATTGGGCCGGATGTGTTGATGATATGAAGAGCACTTCCGGATATGCTTTTTCTCTTGGCTCGGGTGTCTTCTCATGGGCATCTAAGAAGCAACAAACCGTGGCACAATCAACCGCCGAGGCCGAGTATGTGTCGGCATCATTGGCTACTTCTCAAGCTATTTGGCTAAGGAGGATTTTGGAGGATGTTGGTGAAAAGCAAGGAGAAGCTACTCCCATTTTGTGTGACAACAAATCCGCAATTGCAATGACAAAGAATCCCGTCTACCATAGCCGCACCAAGCACATTGCCATCAAGCATCATTTCATTCGAGAGGCCGTGGAAGATGAAGAGATTCAACTCAAGTATTGTGCTACCGAAGACCAAGTAGCGGATATCTTCACCAAAGCTCTTTCAAAGGAGAAGTTCCAATATTTTAGAGAAATGTTGGGTGTCACCACAAAGCATTAAGGGGGAGTGTTAAAATTAATTAATGCTTTGGGTTTAGCTTAATTTTTATTTGGGCTTATGATGTGTCTTTTCTTTATATCTGGGCTATTCATGTTTTGGGCTAATGTTAAATGTTAAAGGCCCAAGTGTTTTGTTTTGCTATGTCTTGCCCTAACTATAAAAGGGCAGTTGCTGTAGTGTTTCATGTGTAGCCCCACATTGTTGAACTTTTCGAAAATTAAAAGGAGAGCATTTTCAGAGAGTAACCCTTCTTCTCCCCTGCTCCTATTCTTGCTCCACCGACATCCTCCACTGTTGTTGTTATATACGGCAGTGGACTGCCCCATTTTTGAAATAGTCTATCAAAGAGCTTTCCCTTGCCTTTATAGATATTCCTGTTCATGCGTGTATTCACCGAGAGCAGTTGCGGCAGCAAATTGCTATTTTATTTCTCAAATTTCTTTAATTAATCAAAGTGTTCAAGGCTAATCTTAGCCAACAAGCACAACATTTCACTATTGATTTTGTAAAAAATTTCTTTTCTGTTCCTTCACATAAAAAATATAGTCAAAGCCTCATAATATTCCACTCTCAATAATCATCTGAAAAAATCCAAATCCAATCATAATTATTCAACCCACAAAACATAACGACCAGCACGACAAGTGAGCACATGAACAAGATCACCACGAGAATAAATAAGTCGCCTAATTAATTTGGATTATATGTTTGAAGTATTAAGAAAATCCACCCAATCATTCCCACAAGCAGATTATTACCACAAGTAATAGAAAGCAAGGCTATCTTCTATTTTCATTTTCTTTTTTCTTTTGAAAGTGTTACTATTAGTCCACATCATTGACTAGCATACCAAATCAGTCTCCATATTTTACAGAACTTCCTAACGCTTATCTTTCCTAAGATTGTTGGAGAAATTATATGAAATATGAATTTCTGTTAGGATAATATAACTAATAATATTACTCAATCACTTTCAAGAATTTAAATAGATAGACAAAGGATTAGAAAAACTGGTGGGGTGGTCGAGGAATTGGGGGATGGTGTTGTTGTCCCCAATTTGGGCCGTCCGTGCCCAGCAATGGACGGCTCAGATTTGTTTGGTAGCGGACGGTTTGGATGTGTTTGGACAAGATGTGATCCGAGTCGTCCATCGTCGAGCATGGACGGCCCAAATCGAACAACATGCATGCTGTCCCCAAAGGGACAACATGCACCCCGGTGGTCGAGACACTCGAAACGCGCTCTCCTTAGGAAAGATACACCCCCTTCTGCACGGGGTTGAATGACGCTCTTTCCCCAAGATACAACGACCTTTGAGTTTTCTTCTGTGTAGCGAATTAAACTCACGAACCAATTGTTTCCCGACACTCGAAACCATATGAAAATAGTAGCAAATATAGATACGACGACTGATAAACATAAACAAGTGAAGTATGAATATGTTATGGAGCAATGGTGTATTGGTTTAAGAAAGAAGAAAAACATCAGATGCTTTCGTGCTTTTGTAATCAATAGTTGGCAGTTGGTTTGGATGATAAGCCAAAATTGTGTACCTAAAGGAAAACATTTATAGACTTTACATTAGTTTGTTAGGATAAGTACTGATCAAGTGGAGGGAAAATAGGAACCGAATATAAGGCAATATAAAGGTAATCTGCAGTTGCAGCGGTGGGAGGAAAAAACAAAAATGTGTTTTGTTTAGGTCTGCAGTTGCAGCGGCTGCTATGTCAGCAACTACCAGTGGTATTGAAAACAGAAACAGAATTCTTCTCAATGAAGCTCAAACCATTTGGTCTGTCAACAAAATTATGGGTTTGGGGTATGATGGTGACGAAGACGAGGTTATTAGTAGGCTTATGATCATGGAAGCACAAGACCAAGAGAGGGTTGCTGGTCGAACCTAATCTATCCTTTTCTTTTAAAGCCATAATCTTTTTTCGGGAGTATATTCTGGGATGGGATGTCAGTGTGTGGTTGATTCGAGAGTATCCACAGATCATTGGATTGGGTTTATTTCCACAAGGGAGTCTTTTAAGTCACACTTGGATGGGTGAGTCTCTGAATTCATAAGTCATTGTTTTCTGGGATCGACTCTGTTTTTCTGGGTTAGTGTCTTGGGGCCACCTCAGGTTGTTTGGTTCTATTACTGCGCTACTGCTTCTGCGATTAGTTCACTTGGATTTGCTTGCTGCTGTGCTTGGACAAGGCTGTTTCAGTTCTGTTCGAGTCCCTGTGACTCAGACAAGTTTTTTTTGGGGTTCTTCTCTGGGCTTGGTTGATCTCTTTTCAACCTTGCTCTCTCTCGGTCGAGTGGCATATGAATGTCAAGAGTGTAGGGTGCCAACCTGTTTGGGATTTTACACTCTTGTTGTGATGCCGTTTTTGCTCGTCCCTTTAATCTCTTGTATCTTTACATTTGATTAATAAAATTCCTTTTGCCGTTCAAAAAAAAATATATATATATATAAAGGTAATCTGATATGCATGAAACCAATTATGCTATGATATAGCAACTGTTTTAGGGAAAAAAGGATAGTGGTTTCAACTCCTTGGAGAATAATTAGTAGACCATCTCAAAAGCAAAAAACTAATTCCTTGTATCTCTCTAACAAATTATTTTAGAATTACTCAATAAAATAAAAATTGTAAAATATTAAATTAAAACAACATGTGAGATCGACATGTTCATGAGGGGTTGTGTTCGTGGTTATGTCCGGATGGTTATTTTTGATACATGCATATTTATTATTTCAGAGAACAATTTCTATAGACGTATATTACATCGATCAAAATTAATGAAATAACAAACCGAGTACTATGATATGCAGTCACCTTAAATAGATTTGCCGCCTCACTCAAAGTGTTGGAGGTTGTACCGGTGTCTGTCTTAACACCGCTGAATACTCAACTCCATTCACCGAAATTCCAACAGATTTTACCAAAAAGAAGTGAAGAAGTATATTGGTATTCGTCTTCTTCGTTTTTCCGTCATCCTTTCTTTCACTTACTGCATCATCTCTACAGAAATCCATGTTAGGGCATGTTCGGTTCTCATTACTAATTCGTTTGGATGTTTATTTTTGCCTAAATCTAAAAGTAATTCTACCTAGATTCAAATACAAAATAAGCAACGACAACCAAACAGGACTTTATAGCATTTCAAGGAGATTCTAAAAACTTGCTACTCTCATACTCTAGATTTTGTTGTAATTTTTATATCATACCAAATTGTCTTTCACATAGACATCCCAAATAAGGGGCCCAAAACCAAATTTAATGGCGTAAGTGGAATATCTATAAACTTCGGGTCTAATACAAGAAAAGCTAAACTACATAATTTGACCTCAATAGATATAGTTAAATGGCTCGCAGAGCATGAGAAATATAGTTTTAGTATGTTATACTATCAATTTTTTAAGTCGAGAAATATTGAAAAATTTGGTTATTTTCTTATAACTATCATTAGTATACATTTTTGCTCAATAATTCTCACGGGACCCATTTTCGGGTCTCAAAAGATTGATCCACACCGTTCATTAATTTAAATATATTTTTTCGAGTGGACTCGAAGAAAATTAGCTCAATTCGATACTTGCAACTGCTAATTCTGAATGAAAACTTGACACATTAGATCAAACACTTACACTTACATATTTGATTAGAGCTGATTAGTCCTAAAGTCTTTCCAAAAAAATTTGTAAATTAATGAACCGTGCAAATAAATTATGTGAGACCAGAAGTGGCTCCGTGCAATTGATTTCCATTCATTTTTGCTTCCACTAGATTAAAATTCTGGCTCCGCGCAATTCCGAACAAATGTACTGTCCGAACACGTGTACGATATGTACATGACATGACCGATCAAAGGACTATGATGACATCTCCATACTTGTGGTAATTATTGTCACTATTATGGCCTTGCGGGATTATGCACTAAAATGTGATTTTACATAAAACGAGGGGTACTTTCGCAACTTTGTGTACCCCTCTTAATTGCTCCTTATATAAGAAGCCCATGTGCGCAGCACAAGTCATCAAGAGCAGTTTTTTGGGTTCTCTAACTTCCCTCCCAAAAGAGATCTCCTCTCAACAGTTCCTACCACTTCAATTCCTCCTCCTCCTCCACAGAAAAGGTATGGCCATTGTATAGTATGTCTCTCTCTCTCTCTCTCTCTCTCTCTCTCTCTCTCTCTCTCTCTCTCTCATGTTTCTACTTCAAGAATTCTGGTTTTATTGGAAAATTTTCCACACAAACGGGTAACGGCAATGGCGGGTTTTCTTAATCTCCTAGAAAAGTATCGTTGTCCGCAGGCATGGAGCCGGGGTGTCAGCAAGGGCGGTCGCCCCTGCAAAAAAAAAAAAAAAAACCTCTAGTATTATATATAGGAAAAAAATTTCAAAAATTTTCTTATGAATTATATAGGCTCGCACCGTACCTGTTATCTGTTGTTTTTGTATTGAAAACAGAAGCAAGTGTATAGAAACATACCCAGTAATGATGACTGAGGTCTTTGTACATCTTGTTGTCTATTTATGTGTTGTGTATGGGCACATATCACATGGTACCCAGAATGTGATCACCAAAGCATTAATGTTCACGTTTTCTTCCTCGATGTGTACAGTATTCTAAATTTTTACTATCGCATGTGTTTGGAATCCATACCTGGATCGTATTGGGTTAGCATCTCTAATGAATTCAACTTCCCGACTTAGGGCATCCGCATCATGCAGACCAAATGAAGAAAAGGCTAATCTAGCGAGTCAAAGGCTGAAATAAGGCTCAAAATCAGCCTCAACATTTGAGGAGCCCACTTACCAAAAGTTTAAACTTTGCAACAGTTCGTTAACAAATCACAAGAGACACTATTCACAAGTTAAAGAATATTTTATTCTTTTCTATTAGAATAAGTAGAGTAAAATAAGAATTTTGGAAATGGGAGAGAAAAAGTAAAGGTGGAGACTTGGGTGGGTGATATTAAATAGAGATCGAGTTTCTTTTTTCTTTTTCTTTTTTTCCGGGTGGGTGTATTATAATAGAGAGTCTGATTTTGTGAGTTTTTAATAAAATGACTTGCTAAATTATAAAAGGTATTTTTGAGTTTAATTGGTGGAATTTGTCAAATAGTCATGTGAAGTTCCAATTTTGTCATAGGCTTTTCCATATATAGAAGGAACCAGAAATATTTACCAAAAATGCTGTGTCAAAGGCTCACATGTTTTTTGCTGTCATTAGATGTATACTAATGACGTCTTTTCAACTGGTAAAGCATGAAATTCTCATGGTTTCAATGGAATCTATAAAGAAAATCTAAAAAAAAAAATAGTATATTTTCTTAATAATTCTACAAAAATAGAATTTTTAGACAACCTTTATGCTAAATAATACTTTACATGTCTTTTTTGGTCTTATCCAAAATTATACGCTTTTTTTTGTATTCCATAATTGTCGGTGACCGTATAGCAACGGTAGCGGAGTTTTTATTTTCCCTCAATGCATTTCTTTTCCTACTGTAATCATTACATATATTTCTTTTATGACACTACAGGAAAAAACACATTTGGTGGCTAAGAATTTGGTTGCCAAAAGGCTCTATTTAGTTACCAAATGTCTACTGTGACCAATAATAATTTGGTCACGTACCCCTAGTCACAGAAAGGTATTAGTGACCAAATTTGTACTGGTTGCAAAAAACATAACATTTAGTGAATAAAGTGTGGTCACAAATGCATCCATTTGCTGACCAAATCTGTACTGGTCATTGATAACTAGTGGTCACTAAATGATTCTTTAGGTGACCAAAAAGTTGGTCGTTGATTTCATCTTTTATTGAGTAAGGTTTTGATCGCAATTGTGATCTTTCAGTGACCAAAATGTTGGTCGTTGTTTTCATCTTGTATTGACTAAGATTTTGGTCACAGAATGATTTTTTCAGTGACCAAAAAGTTAGTCGTCAATTTCATCTTTTATTGAGTAAAGTTTCGGTCACAATTGTGATTTTTCAGTGACCAAAATGTTGGTCGTTGTTTTCATCTTGTATTGACTAAGATTTTGGTCACCGAATGATTTTTTCAGTGACAAAAATTTGGTCATCAATTTCATCTTTTTATGAACAAGAAGATGATTTTCCTTGAATAAATTATTTAGTCACCAAAAGTTTACCATAATATTGTTTTGCCAATAGCAGTCACCAAAAGATGCTTGTAGCTACTATTTTTCATTCTCAATATATATTTTTTGAATACAACCCAAAATGACCACAAATACCAAATTTTTATAAATAATGACCATGATACTAACAAATACCAAATTTTAATGTCATTCCAACATCCCAATATAATTCAGCATGATCCTTACCAATAACTAATAGTGCAGTAATATCCCAATGTCATGGTCGTCGCCAAGCAAAACTAAATACATATATAGACGACAAGAAAATTTTCTTTTGAATAACCATCATCCAAAAAATGCATCCATATCCAAAATTTATACGGAATAGGCATCGTTCAAGCAAAAAGCATCAATATCCAAAGCATATGTCAATGCTGCAAAGAAGTCCAAATTGATCTGTAAAGGCACAAATAAATACAATAAATACCAATAAAAGAAGACAAATAGACGTGCAAGTAGAATTCATCTTATCAATTCCTTAGCATGAAACTAGTCGAACAAACTAAAAACTAAACATAAATGACATCCTATATATGTTCACTCAACTACATCATCTACTCATGTTAAAAAAACCACAAAAATAAATGACAGCCCAAACTAGGCTCCACAATGTAATGATGAATTAGAGTCAATGTAGGTGTGGTATCCTTCTAATTCACTAATAGCTAATCAATATTCAAGGAGTTGAAACAATTAAGCTTAATTTAGAACTATAAGCCAAGTCATGATTGAAATCCAGGAACAACACAAAAAATACAACAACAACAACAATGGGGAGTAGCATAACAGCAACAATTTTTTTTTTTTTTTTTGATAACCGAGGAACAGCCCTACAATAGGCCACTAATTGGACCCACTGCACGACCCAAACCTCGGAGGGAGCTGGCGCAACCCACACCAGTCACGGCCCCCCGCTTAGCACAGGTACTCACCCTGTGGGGAATCGAACACCTGACCAAAGGGACTACCCCTAAAGTCAGGCACTCGCCCTAACCACTGGGGCAACCCCTAGGTGTGTAACAGCAACAATTTGCTACAAGCATGCAAGCAAGAATCCCTTTTGAACAATTTTAAGTTACAATCCCCAGTAGTAGCATGCAAAAAGCCCCTAAATTGGGGTATTAAACCTGGTATATATTCATCATTAGCAGCTTATATTCATACTATGAATGCTACCTTTTCTTTTGCACAGCGAAAAAGGAATTTGATTAACTCAATAAATCCAGTACAACTTGTTAAAGGGAGCAAAAAATTAGCTCCCAAAAAGAGGCAAGTTGGCTAGCAATCAACCTTTTGTTAGATTTTTTAAACAAAAATCTAAATTTTATCAAATCTCTTCAACAATGGATAAAATCAAGGGGATGATTTTATCAAATCTTGATAAAATCCATTCGATCGAGTTAGAAAGTCCCTCCATTGGGACGCAAATTCTAGTATGATAATATATATATTTTAAATCAAATGTCTAATGGTATGCCATTAATTTATTCTAATACAAAATAATCTAATTCATATTGTGGAAAAGATTGACGGTTCCGATAACAAAAAAAATTCAAGTGGAGCTCGGGTGATGTCTTTATAAGGCTTTAATGCCTCCAGAAGCGTTAAAGTCTTTTGATCATGTGGTTATCTATATCCGATGATTTTTCAATTTGGTGAAACTGATGGAATAAGTAGAACCTAAAACCCTAACGGTTCAGATCGATCATTAAATATACTCGACAAAAACCATTACAATTTATACATTCATCTTACTTAATAGTAAACTAAGTATTGTGCAGTAGTTGAATGTGCAGTAGCAACATGACTGCGACACAATCACGACGACCAAGATCATTGATGTCGTTGTGCTTGTTGATTAAATCATTCATGTAAAATTGTGGCTCGATCGGGTCTACAAAGCCCATTCATCGGGGTGCTATTACTAGTAACTAAGTCTTGTGCAATAGTTAAATATACAGTAGCCCCATGATTGCGACGTGATCACGACGATCGAGATCGTTGATTTTGTTATTTCTGTAGATTAAATCATTCATGTAAAATTTTTGCTCAATCAAGTGTTACGGCCCTAAATTTTTATTTTCATAATTGTAATTGGTCATTTAAATATTTAGCTTTTATGATCGTGTCCTATTTAATTATTTTTGCGCTTGGTTCGGGTGGAATTGGCATTATTATAGTTTTAGGATATAAGCCTAATTTTAGTAGATTATGTTTATCAGGCCATTTTTATTATAGATGTGTCGGTAATTTTGGATACTTTAAACTAATTAGTTACCTAAAATTCAGGGATATTATGGGTTAGTGGGGAGTTTTATTAAGTTACTCTTCTAAGGAGTTATATTCTTACGGGCTAGGGTTATAAGTTTGGAGAGAATACTGTAAGGAAGCATTGGGATAAAACAGTAGCAGTCAAAGGCATCGAACTTTGAGGTGGTTCCGTACTTCGGTTCTCGGTCTTCGATCAGTATGTTTTATTTTAATTTTGTATATTTCCTTACCTCTTAGTTGTACCAATTAATTGAGGGGATCCAGTTTTGGGTTTATAATTTATTGGGTTTGTTTTTTATGGTTCGGTCAAGAGAGAAATGGTTGGGCTATGTTTCTGTGTTTTGTAATGTTGGTCTGTAGGATGTTTACACGGGCATGCGAGGACAAAAGCATAGTGATTAGAGATCAGAAATTTGGAACTGATGGGTACACGTAGGAGTAGGAAATACATTACTTGGAAATTGGCAAATGGGATTTCACACTTTGAAGTTCTATTGGTTAACAACAACTGGGGTATTGGGTTATACTTGGGTTTTAATAACATACGGCAATCTTAATTTATGTAGTTGATTTAGTTAGTTACTTCGTATTCCTAATTTCTTGTACAGGTTAATCTCTCTTTTTGCATGTCCGAGTTGCAATACTTTTGAATTCAAGTGAGTGATTAAGTATGTTACGTAATTTCAAACTTTCCCGTGTCCCTTAAATTATTTGTTGAAAAATTTGGAATTGTTAATTGGAAGTTATTTATATTTTGTTTTATAAATTGGCACGCGATAAAATGTATACTTTTTGGTGAGAACTTTATCGATATTGTTGGGAACTTTTATTATTGGAAGTCTAGGGAAATTATTCCTTTGTATAGGTGACCCTGGCCATAAGGGAAGAGACCCGGGTTAGACCGGTGACCTTTTTGCTCAACGGTTGTCTTTCGCCGGATCGACTTAGGGAAGAGTACCGTGGTTTGCCAACACTTGGTGACTCTAAGTTCGATATTGGATCCAATCTTGAGATAATTATATTGTTGGTTATGGTACTATTTGGTTGTGGTTCCCCATTGTTATTGGATATCATTTGTGATCACCATTAAAATTTATTATTGTTTTATCTTATCATGAGTGCCAAAATATGATGATATGGTAATTTAATTTTATCCATGTTTTAGAACTTTATTTATTATACATGCTTGTCATTCACTGAGCTTGTCTGCTGACGGATTTATTCCAACACCATTTTCAGGAAAATCAAGTAGATAGGTGAGGACTCTGGCGGCGCTTGGGGGACTACTGTGTCGACCTCCGTAGGATATTGCATGCATCGTAACTTTGTTATTTAATTTATTTGCTTCCGCACATGGTTAAACCTTTTTGGTAAAAGATTGGATTCATTTTAATATTGGTGATGATTTTTATCGTCAGGTTCATGGGATGGTGCATGCTTGTTGAGACAATTTGGTTTAAATTTGGTTTAATAATAAAGATGGTCATTTAGCGTGCATGGATTTTCTTATGTAGGCTTCGTGAGCCATTTGTCAGTTGTGTGGTTCACGACCGGTCATTTCCCGTTTTGGGGCGTGACAATTGTGGTATCAAAGCCTAAGTTTAAATTTAAAAAAAAAAAAAAAAAGTTTTTGCATTCATTTTGCATCATGTCATTTAGTGGAGGTCCTAATCCCCAGAGTCCAATAGGCATGGACAACCGCACTAGTTGGGCATCGTATTGTTTAGAAGAAAAGAGTTAGAACTTGTTAATGTCTTTCAATTTACAAATTTGATTCTGAATTTGGATATTGGATTGGATGGTTATGGAATACTTGCTCAGAACTCATTCTATGAGTGTTTTGGTTAGTAGTTCGGGTGCAGTGAGCTATTATTGAACTCGATATATTTACATTGGAGTTTGGGGAATTATTTTGATATGAAAGGATTGCTTAAGAGATTTTGGTCTAGTTATTGTTGAGGGTGGTCCTAGTATACTTGTGTGAGCGAGCGTATGTGTTCTTAGCGTATGTTTAGGACTTTTTGTTTGAAGATGAATATTCGTACTCAGTTTGAGGAGATATTTTGAATTAGGCAAAGTTTCTTACAGGATGAGCAGTTGTAATTATTGATAGGATTCTCACCTCAGACAGAAAATTTGAGGGAGATGTTTATGGTTGGAATGCGTAGGTTTCCTTAAGATAATATAAATTGGGTTTTGAGGACTTGGCAATATCTGATTAGGTTGTGCTTTAGTAAGGTTAGCACCTAATACATGCATACAAAGGGCCATGGTTAGTGTACAGTGGATTAATTGTTAGGGTGTGTTTTTGGCAATGTGGCGGTCAATTGAAGACATGGAGCATTCTGTTGGTGATTTTGAAGTTTAAATTCATTCACTATCTCGTGGTTGTGGAAATTTTCGGAAGTAGGAAATTGGGTATGGATAACCTTATAAGATGAGAATTGTTACTGTGTTGTTGAACTGAATTTGGAGTATTACCTACTCGTTTTAGACAAGTGGTTTTAAATCATTCATGTAAATTTTTTGCTCAATCAAGTGTTACGGCCCTAAATTTTTATTTTCATAATTGTAATTGGTCATTTAAATATTTAGCTTTTATGATCGTGTCCTATTTAATTATTTTTGCACTTGGTTCGGGTGTAATTGGCATTATTATAGTTTTAGGATATAAGCCTAATTTTAGTAGATTATGTTTATCAGGCCATTTTTATTATAGATGTGTCGGTAATTTTGGATACTTTAAACTAATTAGTTACCTAAAATTCAGGGATATTATGGGTTAGTGGGGAGTTTTATTAAGTTACTCTTCTAAGGAGTTATATTCTTACGGGCTAGGGTTATAAGTTTGGAGAGAATACTAAGGAAGCATTGGGATAAAACAGTAGCAGTCAAAGGCATCGAACTTTGAGGTGGTTCCGTACTTCGGTTCTCGGTCTTCGATCAGTATGTTTTATTTTAATTTTGTATATTTCCTTACCTCTTAGTTGTACCAATTAATTGAGGGGATCCAGTTTTGGGTTTATAATTTATTGGGTTTGTTTTTTATGGTTCGGTCAAGAGAGAAATGGTTGGGCTATGTTTCTGTGTTAATGTTGGTCTGTAGGATGTTTACACGGGCATGCGAGGACAAAAGCATAGTGATTAGAGATCAGAAATTTGGAACTGATGGGTACACGTAGGAGTAGGAAATACATTACTTGGAAATTGGCAAATGGGATTTCACACTTTGAAGTTCTATTGGTTAACAACAACTGGGGTATTGGGTTATACTTGGGTTTTAATAACATACGGCAATCTTAATTTATGTAGTTGATTTAGTTAGTTACTTCGTATTCCTAATTTCTTGTACAGGTTAATCTCTCTTTTTGCATGTCCGAGTTGCAATACTTTTGAATTCAAGTGAGTGATTAAGTATGTTACGTAATTTCAAACTTTCCCGTGTCCCTTAAATTATTTGTTGAAAAATTTGGAATTGTTAATTGGAAGTTATTTATATTTTGTTTTATAAATTGGCACGCGATAAAATGTATACTTTTTGGTGAGAACTTTATCGATATTGTTGGGAACTTTTATTATTGGAAGTCTAGGGAAATTATTCCTTTGTATAGGTGACCCTGGCCATAAGGGAAGAGACCCGGGTTAGACCGGTGACCTTTTTGCTCAACGGTTGTCTTTCGCCGGATCGACTTAGGGAAGAGTACCGTGGTTTGCCAACACTTGGTGACTCTAAGTTCGATATTGGATCCAATCTTGAGATAATTATATTGTTGGTTATGGTACTATTTGGTTGTGGTTCCCCATTGTTATTGGATATCATTTGTGATCACCATTAAAATTTATTATTGTTTTATCTTATCATGAGTGCCAAAATATGATGATATGGTAATTTAATTTTATCCATGTTTTAGAACTTTATTTATTATACATGCTTGTCATTCACTGAGCTTGTCTGCTGACGGATTTATTCCAACACCATTTTCAGGAAAATCAAGTAGATAGGTGAGGACTCTGGCGGCGCTTGGGGGACTACTGTGTCGACCTCCGTAGGATATTGCATGGATCGTAACTTTGTTATTTAATTTATTTGCTTCCGCACATGGTTAAACCTTTTTGGTAAAAGATTGGATTCATTTTTTATTGGTGATGATTTTTATGGTCGGGTCCATGGGATGGTGTGTCCCATGCTTGTTGAGACAATTTGGTTTAAATTTGGTTTAATAATAAAGATGGTCATTTAGCGTGCATGGATTTTCTTATGTAGGCTTCGTGAGCCATTTGTCAGTTGTGTGGTTCACGGCCGGTCATTTCCCGTTTTGGGGCGTGACAAGTTTAAAAAACCCCTTCATCGGGACGCAGCCGATAGTAAACTAAGTCTTATGCCATGGTTGAATATACAATAACCACACGACCGTGACACAATCATGACAATCAAGATCGTTTATTTCGTTATGCTTATTGAATAAATGATTCATGTAAATCTTCGGCTCGACCGGGTTTAAAAAACTCCTTCATTAAGATGAATCATATTTCCCCAAAAGTGGCACTAAACAAAATTTTGTTTATTCGGTGACCACATGATTTTGGTCGCCAAACTAATTATTTAGTGACCAAATAAATTGGTGGTCACAGAATGTTCTACCTATGGTGAGTAGATTTTGGTTCGTCACTGTAAGTACTATGATTAGTGACTAGATTATGGTTAGTCACTAATCATAGTACTTTCAGTGACCAATCAAAATCTACTCACCATTGGTAGAACATTCAGTGACCACCAATTAATTTAGTCACCGAATGACTAACAGGACTACTAAGGACCAAAACGCAAGTGGTTGTCAAAACTGGTCACTAAAAGTGTAATTTCTTATAGTGTGATAGTGAAATTTTCTTTTGTTGATAGAAAAATGGAGAAATCAGACTCCACTCCATTAGGACTACTGAGGACCAAGTCAGACCAACTAGTGGAGACAGTAATGGCGGCGATGAAGTCGCTTGCAGCGTCAAGCGATGCGTCCGGAGAGGCCGATACGACAGCCGGCAGAACCCTATCGAGGAAGTCCAACAAGAGACTGGCCTCGCCGGGGTGGAGTGGTGGCAGCCCCGGCAAGAACACGCACATTAGGAAATCGAGGAGTGCCCAAATGAAGCTGGTCATAGATGAGGTTAGCAGCGGCGCGGCTCTAAGTTGAGCCTCTAGTGCCAGCTTGGGATTCTCTTTCTTCTTCACCGGCTTCACTGTGCCGCCGGATGACATCGCGGATATGAGACCATTCAGTGATGATGTCATTCGTAAGTGTTCTATTTCTAGTATTGTTTTCTTAAGCACCCGCACATTTTGTATTTGATTTTATCAATATAAGTTTCATTTCCTCGAGAAAAAGAAAAATCTTGGATTAAGCTAAGCTTAAGGGTGTATTTGGAACTTCGGGAAAAACATGAAAGGAAGAGAAAGTTTTAAAACTTTTTATATTTTTCAATACACTCTTATACATTTTTATACAATTTTCACATATTTCAAAACACTTTTTTAAAGCTTAACGACAACTCAATGAGCTGCTTTTATCATTTACATTAGGCTTATCTACTATTTTAGTCCCCACAAAATACAACAAGTTTCAATTTCGTCCTTATAAAATATTTTATGTCAATTTCATCCTTATAGTTTCAGACGAATTCCAATTTTGCCCGTCCATCAACTTAATGACAGAGAATGCTTATGTGGCAAACGGAAAATACTTAAAATACTGGAAAAAAATTATTAATCTCCAAAAAAAAAATGATGAAAAATTTAAAATACCGGAAAAAATTCATTAGACAAAAAATTTATGAAATTTGTCTAATGACGTTTTTTGGAGATTAATCATTCACATTGACAAGAGGAATAAAAAAAGTATAAAACTATGGGTCAAAGTTAAAAAAAAATTATATAAGAGCACACTTTATATATATATATATACACACAAATTATCCAATCAAGGATCCCGGATGGGAGGTTTTTTGGTGTTTTGATGCTTTTAAAAATTGTTTTTGGGAAATCCGAGCCGTCCAATGTGTTCAAAAGGTGTTTTCCAAGATCCACGCGGGAAATCTTCAAAAAAAAAAATACCGGGAAGGGCTTGATCCAAGCATTTTTGCGCCGGTATTTTTTTTTGAAGATTTCCCGCGTGGACCTTGGAAAACATATCGGGAAGGTGGAGTCCCGGATCCGGGACTCCCGGATTAGATAGGGACTGTATATATATATATACCCCACGGTTCCAGTCAGGGATCCCTGACTGGAGCCTTTGGGGTGTTTTTTTTGTGTTGCAAAATGTTTTGAGAAAATCTGATCCGTCCAATGTGTTCAAAAGGTGTTTTCCAAGGTCCATGCGGGAAATCTTCAAAAAAAAATACCGGAAAGGCTTGATCCAAGCTTTTTTCAAAATCAAGCATTTTTCGCATGGAAAGCCCTTCCTAAATTACATTTTTTTTTGCGAAAAATGCTTGGATCAAGCCTTCCTTGTATTTTTTTTTGAAGATTTCCCGCGTGGACCCTTGAAAACACCTTCTGAACACATTGGACGGATCGGATCGTCAAAAAAATGCTCGGATCATGGAGGTCCGGAGGTCCGGATCCCTGACTTGAACCTTCTATATATATATATATATATATATCAAACTCGTAATTTGCGGACCTCATGGATCGGGGTCGAATCTCGACGATCCGAACCGCTCAATGTGTTTAAAACGTGATTTTAAGGGTCACCGAGAGGATTCGTCCAAAAAAAATACTCGGAAGGGCTTCATTCGAGCATTTTTCTATAAATTATATATGTACGGTTATTATGAAAAACCGCTCGGATGAAGCCCTTTCGGGTATTCTGTTTTTGTGATTCCTCGCGTTGGCCATGGAAAACATGTTTTAAACACATTGAGCGGTTCGGATCATCGAAATTTGGTCCGGAAAATCAAAAAAGGGGTGGTCCTCACGGAGGAGATCTTTGAGGGAGTCCTCAATAGAACATCTTCCTATATGGCTATATATATATAAAACACTGATTCCTCTCGTTGATAAAGTATGGGCTAAATTAGATAAAAAGATTTTCCAAAGACGAAAGAATACCAAATAGCTATTTTTTTTTGCTACAAAGTGTCGTCTTATAAAGTGTCGGCTTTCGCCTAAGGGGTGCTTTAATTTCTCCAACCTTGGTTCAAGTCCTCTCTTTTCTCACTCCAACTTGATGTACTCATTGTCAAGTTTTGTTCAATAAATTTTATTGTCGTTGTTAAAAAAAAAGTGTCATCTTATATGAACTTTTTTAACTTCAGCCCATATTTTTATACTTTTCTAATTCCTCTTGTCGATACAAATGATTAATCTCCAAAAAAAGTCATCAGATAAATTTCATAAACTTTTTGTCTAATGACTTTTTTCTGGTATTTTAAAATTTTCGTAATTTTTGTTATTTTTTCGGAGATTAATTATTTTTCCCGGTATTTTATGCATTTTCCGTCATTAATTTGAAGGAAGGGAAAAATTGAAATTCGTCTGAAACTATAAGAACGAAATCGACACAAAATATTTTGTAAAGATGAAATTAAAACTTAGTGTATTTTATAGGGACTAAAATAGTAGATAAGCCTTTACATTATTGTTTACCCCTCTCTCTTGTCAATTCTCACAATTGGGTGGGGGAAAAAAGGTTAAAAGAGAGAGCTTTCTTTTTCTTTTCCTGGAAAATAGCTTTCACATGACTCTTTAATCTTTATCATTATGATCACCTAATACTCCATAGATTGTGGTCAGAGTCTCATTCCTTTCAATTGCTGTCACACTCCCATTGACTATCAGAAGCCACTTGTCATCATATGTCTGTAGCCAGGTGTGCCATAGACAATCAGTTTCAGATTGAGGTCCAAGATTTTGGTGAAAAATGGACCCACTAAACTTGACAAAATTAACGGTAAACATATGGGTACAGAGAGTAGTGTCTAGAAAATATACCGATCGTGTTTGGGGACCCACTTTTGATTCCCAACGAGTAATTTTTGGTTGAAACGGTGGGACTTTGGTTCGAGCACTTCTAACCGTCCGATTGAGCTGAAATTTTGTGGGGCCCCTCGGAAAAATGTTTAAGAATAATGAACGGTTCGGATCACTCGTGTGGGACTCAAAAGTGGGTCCCCAAACACGATCGGTACATTTTCTGGACACTACCCTCTGTACATGTAGTCGGTTCCCAAAATTAAGGTCCCAGATGGTTGGGATAAATGGGTCCCTTGGTTTTAAAACTTGGTGACTATACCCACAAGTCAATTTCTCAAGTGCCCTTTCACTCTTGAATTTTGGCATTGGTTTTGTTGAGATTATTGGCACAACTTTTGGTAAGACCATTTTTCCTTTTTGGTATTAATTTTTCTTTTCCGTTCGTGTCTTTTAGAAAGTTAAAAATTGAGAAAGACATTTTGGGACAACTTTTAAGAGTTAGAATATCGGCCAAGTGTAAAATCATAACTCCATGGCGTTTTTTTTTCCGGGGTAAATTAAAATCACAACCAGAATGACATAGAATCATATGGTGATGGTATTCCTTAACTACAACTTACAAGCCCTCACAACGATTATTTTCTGTTTGAGATGAAATGACTAAGAAAGACAGTATTCCTGCATGAAATTAAGGTGACAGAATACCATTGCTGTTTCATTAAGCACGTTTACCTCAAAAAAACTTATTGTAACACGGAGCAAAAATGTAAAAATCATTGTATGCAAGCTATGTAGCACAGACACGGGCACGGACATAGGATTTTTAAAAAAATGGGGACCCGACATGGCCTCTAGAACTGCCAGACACGGGGACACGCTGGCCTGTAGAAGTGTCGGTGCTTCATAGCATGCAAGGAATGAACTATTTTGGAAAAATAGATTCCGAGTAAATGAGTACCTTAAAACCCGAAAAACAAAAACCATAAATCTGCTTATTTTCTATTCTGTCAATATATGATTCCTACAGCTGAGGATCTTGAAGCTGGCACAAGAGAGAAGAAGATTCAAGCAGAGCCTACCTTGCCAATCTATCTCAAGGTAACCTAGCTGTACTTTGTTCCCAATCAGACCTTACTTCCCGTTTTCTTTTGGTGTACACTGTACCGGGCAAATAAATCCAGGTGACCACCCCATTGAACATGGCTTTCAAGTCAGGTTCAGTCCTGTACAGAGTTTTATACTCCTATTCCTAAATGACATTTTCATACAAGACTTTCCTTTTTCACAAAAACAATAGTAATATTGGGATAAGTACGAGGACGCCCTCCCCTGTCGGAGTTGTCAGTTGACTTGACGGTGTCCTTTTTCTGTCAATTCCATCGGTGACAACTCTTAAAAGACGGTGGGAGGTCCATGCATCCTGTAATTTCAGAAACCATAGGGGAGAGCCGAGCATATGTCAGAAATAACAGGTGAAGTCGATTGGTAAAGTTATAATGCCCGAAATTCATCTAGGAAACATTAACATAAGAAAAAAATTCAATCACCTCTATAGTGGAATAGCTAACGATGAATATATCCATCTGTTTCCTGTTTCAATGTTTGGAACTAGCTACTGTGCTATATATTTGGCCAAACTATATACACCTGTATCTTTCGAGGTACTTGTCGAATGGACACTTATTGTCATATGCTATAAATATGCAGTTCACAGAGGTGACATACAAAGTGATCCTCAAAGGAATGACATCAACAGTGGAGAAGGATATCCTGAATGGAATTTCTGGTTCAGTGAATCCCGGAGAAGTTTTGGCATTGATGGGGCCCTCGGGAAGCGGAAAGACTACGCTTATAAGTCTTCTTGGCGGCCGGTTAAGAGAGCCAGCCCCTGGTGGTTTGGTTACTTACAACGACCAGCCATACTCCAAGTTCTTGAAAAGCAGGTAATAACCACTGGTTGTTTGGTCACTTATAAACTAAGAAGCAGGGACGCGTCTACACTTATCCATGTCCGACACGTATTAGTGATGATGGACATGACACAACACGTGTAGGACATGCTTAAATACTTGTCTATTTTTTTTTCCTAGTTCTTTTACTCGGACACATTGTAGATACTCTAGGACACGTTGGCAAAACTCTTAGAATATTCTAAGGACACATAAAAAGTTAAAATCTAATTTTTAAAACTCGGCTATGAGTTGAAAATTCCACCGATGTATAGTTCATGTATATTGAAATTCGGGAAATAAAGTTTTCATCTTTTTCATGAATTCATAACATGAATCAACTTCTAATGAGGGATCCCTCATTTTAAATAAAATGAGGACCAAGCAATTTTTCCACTTTCCGAACTGAATTTTGACGATCCGAACCGTTAGATGTGTTTAAAATGTGTTTTTAAGGTCCACCGTGAGGATTCGTCCAAAAAAAATACCCGTAAGGGCTTCATCCGATCAGTTTTTGTTAAAAACGTTATATATAGCGTTTTTAACAAAAAAAATGATAGGATGAAGCCCTTACGGGTATTTTTTTTGGACGAATCCTCGCGGTGGACCTTAAAAACACATTTTAAACACATCTAACGGTTCGGATCGTCGAAATTTGGTCGGGAAGCATGAGGTCCTCATTTTATTTAAAATAAGGAATCCCTCATTAGAAGTTGATCCTTCATAACATATCTCTATAATACAAACACATTTTAAATTCGACATGTCCCCGATGTGTCTGTGTCCTAATTTTTGAAGAAATAACGTGTCCGCGTGTCCGTGTCGTGTCACATCTATATCACGTCGTGTCACATCTATATACCGTATCAGTGTCCGTGCTTCTTAGCTTAAAAAAGAGAAAAAGAAAATAGAATTCAAAACTGATATGACATTTTACAGTTATACGTCTTGGCATTAATACCATAATATTGATGTCAATCCCTTCGAAAATGAAAATAAAGGATCAAAGGAAAGATATGGATGAGTTATTTGAAAGAATTTCACAAGCAAGAAAATTTGAGCTCATCTCCTTAGCAATTTAGAAAGAACTCCTCAGAAAAGTACCGGATTAGAATTAGCTTTTGTGATTTCCTTCACTAAATGCTCAAAGTTCACATAGAAGCATAGTCTGAGCTGAACATTAAACATGATTCAGTGTTTTGAAAGCATATGGGGCTGTCACATTGTAGTAGCATGGAACATATGGCAGGATAGGATTCGTGACTCAAGACGACGTGCTATTTCCTCACCTTACGGTTAAGGAAACATTGACATATGCAGCACTACTACAACTTCCAAAGATGTTGGCAAAAGAGGAAAAGGAAAAACGAGCCATAGATGTAATCTGCGAGCTGGGCTTGGAGAGGTAATTCGTGATCTGCCTATGCTTAACACTGTATTGAAAGTAATCAATAGCACAAATTGAGAGTTACCCTTTTCTCATTAGCTAAAAGCTGAGAAATATAAATGTACGGCCCAGGTGCCAATACACAATGATCGGTGGGTCCTTTGTTCGAGGAGTTTCTGGGGGAGAGAGGAAGCGAGTCTGCATTGGCAATGAGATTATAATCAACCCTTCCCTTTTGTTTCTTGATGAACCAACCTCTGGCTTGGATTCTACAACTGCTTTGAGGATTGTTGAAATCTTACACAATATAGCTGAGGTATATATAGTTGCTTTTCAAGTCTGTAGCGTCAAGTTCTTATTATCAAAAAATTTATTAGAATCATTTAGTCTTGCGTAAATGTGTGATTTACAGGATGTTTCATAATTAAAAATGACGAGAACAAGAACAACTTTCTTTTTTATCTGCATTATTGAGTGGCATATAAGGTGACGCCATAGCTACTATTAATTCGAAGTTGACCTTTTAAGTCACATGATTAGGCTAAAGGTTAGCAGGTTAGCTGGCGTGGATTTTTATAAAGTTCACTTAAGGATAAAAACTACCAAAAGGCACATAGGTGGATAACTACACTCAAACTAAAATGGAAAACTGGAAAAGAAAGTGGATGGCATTTCACATGCTGCTGCTCATTCTCCAATCTTTACTAGCAAGAAAAAACCACAAGAACTTAAAAAATACCGTAGAAAATAGCAATATGTCTTGAAAATAAAGGTCAAAAAGAATTGTTTTAACTTACTAATGGAATCCAGTTAAAAAAAAAACTTACTAATGGATTCAATTCCTCATGGCAGGCTGGGAAAACAGTGATAACCACAATACACCAGCCATCAAGCAGACTCTTCCACAAATTTGACAAGTTGATCCTTCTAGGAAAAGGGAGCTTGCTTTACTTTGGAAAGGCGTCGGAAGCAATGGTTTATTTTTCATCAATAGGATGCTCCCCACTCATCGCGATGAACCCAGCAGAGTTTCTTTTAGACCTTGCAAACGGGAACATAAACGATGTCTCGATACCGTCCGAGTTGGAGGACAAAGTGCAAATGGGAAACTCGGACACAGAGACAAGGAATGGAAAGCCCTCTCCTGCAGTTGTACATGAGGTAAAGCAACATTAACTTCTAACCCCACTAAACTTTCTTCAACCATTGAAAGATGTATAATGACTTAATTCTAATTTTTTTTTGTTAACAGTATCTAGTGGAGGCTTATGAGACGCGCGAGTAGCAGACAATGAGAAAAAGAAAATGATTGTTCCTTTACCAATCGGAGAAGAACTGAAGTCGAAAATGTATACTGCAAAGAGAGAATGGGGAGCAAGCTGGTGGGAACAGTTCTCCATCTTATTCTGGAGAGGGCTCAAAGAACGGCGCCATGACTATTTTAGCTGGTTGAGGATTACCAAAGTTCTGACTACTGCAGTCATCTTAGGATTACTGTGGTGGCAGTCAGATAACGATACCCCCAAAGACTTGCGAGATCAGGTATGCAAACAATTGCCTCATCAAATGCACTAGTTGATCGATGGATATGGAATCGTAACAAAGTAAGAGGTACTAAAATTATCAACACTGATACATATAGTTTAACGAGAAAAAACCTTTTAACACATGCACATATGTGAATAGATCCATGCATGCACATATATGAGTGTAAATATATGTACAAAAACGTACATCCTAACTAAACAATCAATTTTTCTGAATAAAACATTTTTATTGTACATTTATCTAAAATGCCGGTTAAAGAATGAGAAGGTTCCACATAATCCTTTTCAAAATCAGGTAACAGTTCGAATTTCCTTATGATGAAAGAATGCTAATCTAGGGTGGTCATTTAAACTTTTGGTTAGGTCTCAAGTCTCAACCACAACATTTTTTCCACTGCAGGCAGGGCTTCTTTTCTTCATTGCAGTCTTCTGGGGTTTTTTTCCAGTCTTCAACGCAATCTTCAC
Source organism: Vaccinium myrtillus (assembly GCA_016920895.1). NCBI lineage: Eukaryota > Viridiplantae > Streptophyta > Magnoliopsida > Ericales > Ericaceae > Vaccinium > Vaccinium myrtillus. Next base: position 7,842,425 of record CM029280.1, read on the forward strand.
ATTTCCTCAAGAAAGAGCCATGCTGAACAAGGAACAAGCAGCCAATATGTACAGAATGAGTGCATATTTTGTGGCTAGGACCTCAAGTGACCTCCCACTTGACCTATTATTGCCAGTTCTTTTCCTTGTGGTTGTTTACTTCATGGCTGGCCTAGAAAAGAGTGCTGGTACATTTTTCCTAACCATTGTAACAGTTTCCTCTGCATCGTGGCAGCTCAGGTACGCCTCTTTATTCAACAAAGTACTTCAGATAACAACTCCTACATGTTTCACTACAAGCTAGGCCGCAATTGCAGGGGCTTGGACTAGCTATTGGGGCTACACTCATGGACTTGGAGAGTGCAAACACTTTGGCCTCTGTAACTATATTGACCTTCATGTTGGCCGGCGGATACTTCGTAAAGGCAAGTGTGAAACTCTTTAATTGTCATAAATAAATCACCAAACAGTGCTACATACCCAGAAAATTACCCTGAATTTGGAATGAGTGGCTCAGATTCACTTGGGAGAATCTAAGCCACTCATTAAGATTCACTTGGGACTTGGGAGAATCTAAGCCACTCATTCCAGTTTCCGGGTAATTTTTTGGGCACTTAGCATCAATTTGGAAAGTTTCTGATAGATAGTTGCACGTACTCAAAAGCGACGTTGGAGTTGATACAAGGCCTATTCATTTTGCAGAATGTACCAGTATTCATATCCTGGCTCCGCTATCTGTCTTTCAACTATCACACATACAGACTTCTCCTGAAGGTGCATTACGAAAACATCACACACTCAGTTGACGGAGTAAAAATAGACAGCGGCTTAACAGCTGTCTGTTCCCTCCTAGCTATGGTGGTTGGTTACCGGCTCTTGGCTTACATATCTTTGCGGAGGATGAAGCTCCAACCGGGATCTTAAAATGGTGCTCAATTTTTTTTAGCAAGCACAAAAATGAACAAAGAGGTTTCCTTTCTACCACTTGCAGAATTATCTTGCGAAGACTTAGACGATCAACTAATCACCTAGGGGTTCTTAACATTATTGAGAGTACATTATATGCAGTTGAGCTTGGGATTTGGTACTGGAAACTTGGATCGGCTAATGACTTCCTAAATCTAGTTATTGGAATTTTCGGAGTTGTACAAATGTTTAATTTCAAAATTTGAAGTCAGATGATCGTTTCTATTCATTTGTTTGTGAAGTTATTTAGACTTGAAAGGCCCATACATTGTTGGACGCGTTAATGGTGGATCAAATTTGATAGATTCACCTTTAGAAACAAGAAGTTCCGGTCCTAGAGGGATAATATCAACCACTTGATGTCCATCGGATCCATCTGCTCGGTTACTTTGGAACCCTAAATGTTTCTCTCGTTCCCATCAGGATAAATCTAATCCCTTCCCCGGTTTTAACCTATGTATATGCTTACCAACAATAACAGTACCCATGTAATCCCCAACTGGCAAGGGTTCGGGAGAACATTGGAAACGGACCTAAACTTTGACAGGAAAAATTAAATCAATGCAGAGAAAGAGAAGTTGAAGAGGATGGAAAACTTCAATAAACACCACACACTGCAAAACGCATTTTCGATTGAGGTAAAAACTATCCCAGTACAATTTACATCTGTGTATGAACCATTTGTTTGAACTAATACCGGAAGTAACACCGCAAAGATGTCGTAGAAATACAGCCGAAAGTATATATAATAGCTACAACAGAGTATTGTTAATCCCAAAACCTAATAAAATCAATATTACAGGGCACTTCAACTTGGAATTGAGACTCACCACACGAACATAGGAGAAAAATATATCATACATCTTCATGCCTGTAAGTTATTCAGATGCAACTTATGGTCTCTTTTCGACGACAAGAAATTGTTTATTCCATTTCTGTAACTGAAGATGCGGTTATGCCAATGTCCTTAACCAACCAAGTAGTCTAAGAAGAGCAGCATCCAATACAGGCGAATTCTTCTCAATCCCTGAGAAAAGAATGAAAAGCATAAAAACCTCAAGTCAAATGAAAAGCAGGGTTCAAGGTTGAAACAAATAAACATTGCGTTGATCCAACCTTTTAAATTATCCACTTTGTGAAAGCGAATGGAACCCATTGTCATCGCTTAAAAGAAGTTGAAAATGTTTTGGTCTCTCAAAATATCAGTTCCACAAAATTTTCCAACAAGACAAGTCTACCCAATAATGGCAATAATGGGCAAAGCATAATCAATCAAAATGATAAAGTTAGAATAACTAAGTCATGTAAGAAGATCAGACTTCCTTTTTCACCTAATGCCAAGGTTCTGTAACCAGATAGGATTCAGAAACCATGCTTACCAATGTCAGCAGCTACACGATGAGCACACATTACTCCGGAGAATGCTACTGCTATAACACCTTGTCCCGGAAAGCAACTATCTCCAACACAGTACAAACCATCTATAGCCTGCAAGTTCCATAGTAACATGAGCAACCAATTACTACCTCCCTCCCCATTTAATAATCCCTTTTGGGGATTCCAACAAATTAAGGGATCACATTTATTGCACTTTTAAAAACCTACTTTTCTCATTTTACCTTTTCTTACCTTTTTAGTACTACTAATTTCAAAATGCAAGGGTAAAAGAGGAAAGTCATTAACTATTACTCATTTAGTTTTGAAGTGGGACAATCTTTTTGGGAAGGCAAAAAGTGCTAACTGGGACCATAAAATGGGGAAGGAGGGAGTATGTGTTGATGCAACTAAAGCATCTATTCATTAGTTTTAGGTGCAGGTATGTGTCTAAGTATCAGATTATTACACCAAAATATTCATATTTCTCAAGACAGTTCTTTTATTTCTCAAGATAAATACTGTTTAGCATTTCATGCATTTAAGAGTTCCATTCATGGTATATGTGAATTACTTGCTAGGAAAATGTCCAACTAAACATATCGGACACAGATGCCATACCCATACCCAAATCCAAGTGCCAAGTGTCTGACAAAGGTACTGAAGTTACTTTGAAAAGTCCATGTAACACAACAAATTTTTCATTCAACTCACAGTTGTATTGAAGGGCATTCCCAATAAGCCTTTTGGAGTCCCGCGTGGCATCGGTCCATAGGTACCATTATCCCGAGCAAGGTACCTCCTGTGTGTCTTCGGTGTCCCCACCTGGAATGATCAACAATCGTTAAAAACCATCAATAAATCAGAAAGCCTCAGAAATTTCCAAAAGAGTTCAAAGTTTTGGATTTCTTTCTTTGAAAATTTCAGCAAAGCCCAACATCCAAACACCAGTTCTTTGTGAAAAACGTAAGGTAAAAAAAAATAGAGGATTACAATGACAAATATGAGTTGTACCTCCTTGAAAACAATAGAAGATTTAAGCCCAGGAAATAGTTTCTTTTCCAATCTGCTAATTATTTCCTCAGCCACAAGCTCTTTCTTTGCCTCATAGTCCTCTTGAGACATGCCCTGGCAGGTTAAAAAACCGGAATACCAGATTACTTGTATAGTCAACATTTACTGTTCCAACTAAATATCAAGCTTATGTTTAAAAAAAAAAAAACTAAATATCGAGCGAGTGATCTACAATTGAAATTTTGGAATCAAGATCTAAAACTACGTTTACCTTCCAGTCTTCTATGGAAGCAGTGGTAAATATGTGAAGAATATGGCACCCTTTTGGAGCCAATGATGAATCAAGAATAGTTGGAATGCTCAAAAATATGCTTCCATATGGCTTCTCCAAACTTGCCCAGTTATCCTACATGATTAGGGAAATACAGTAAAGAGCATGCACTCATCAGGCAGCCATTCATTATTTAAAGCCTGTGGAATCACCTTAAATATGAGTTCTGTGAAGAAAAGTACCTCAAGAACAAAATGATGGCAATCCGTATCTGGTGGCAAAATCTCAGCTTTAACCCCCATGTGAATGGAAAGAAAAGAGGGTGCCTTGACATACAGTTTTTGGAAATTTTGTTCTTCTTTAGGAAGATCTTCTCTTTTTAGAAGCTTGCCTGTAATAAAACAAAAAAAATAAAAAAAATTGATATCGAGTCTCCACTAAAATAATGAATATAGCACAAGCAACAAAATCGGCTCTCCCTGTGTAGCTCTCTCCCTACATCACCCCTGAAGCCTAACAAGGATGGGACTGGAACCTTTCTCGCTCAAAGGTTTTTAAAGAGCCCAACATCTATACTGGAATCGGAAAGTTTTGGAAGACTAACCAAACGTATCCCATCTAGTGGCATTGGATACTATAGTTTTGGCAAAGAACTCTCTTCCATCAGACAATCTCACTCCCACCTGTTGCAAACAAATAACATGAGAACAAAATCTTTCTTTCCAGAATAATCAATACAGTAAATAAATTTGGCGTCGCTAAGAATAAACTTACAGCCTTTCCACGGTCCATTATAATGTTTGTCACATTTGCTTTGTAAAGTATTTCACTGCCCTGATCAACCAAGCCTTTTGCTAAGGATTTGGCAATTCCACCAACCCCGCCAACAGGGTAGTTGATTCCCCCAAAATGCCTGTCACAAAGAACCTAAGAAAACAATATATGAAAAAAACAGAAAAGGAACAAAGAGAGGAGGGCCAAGATGCAAAGATAAGACAGATTACCATGCTTGCATTTATCATTGGCGTCTGTAAAGCATTAACTGTACTCACTATGAAACACTGCAAACGCCATGAATAAATTTCTTCTTGTGAGATCAACATGGGACAATTTGGAACCCAAAAGCTTTTGAATTAGGAAAATCTTCAGTCTGGGAAAAGGATAATGTCAACCCACCTCAGCATCTATGAAGGACAACAACTCAGGATCCTTTATGAATCTCCGTGCTATGTCTCCAGCATTTTGAGGCAAATAGTAGGCTTAAGAGGACACCAACACCACTTTAAATTACTTATAAAAAATAGTGTTTAAGATAGTCATTAACAGACAGCAAACTGAAAGCAGTTTGAACATCCAACATAACTTTACGCAATTATACAGAAAAAGGTATATCAAAACCCAAATGATTGTACATCCAGGGTGTCAAACGCTAGAAGGAAATTACAGTGGCTTATATCATGTATTTGTTCACACTCAGTCACTCACCAGATTAAATTTACCATTCAAAAGATTTGACCCATAAGGAGTGCAGTCAAGAGGATTCTTTTAGGTTCCCATAATCTTTAAACAAATACGGGCAACTACACCACAAAATAATGGTAACCGACTTTTTTCCTAGGGACATGAGGGAGTAGTGGAGGTGACTGATAAAACTCTTTTGCCTTTTTCAAAACCACCTTTTGCATATCATGGAATATCTTGCAGACCTACAGGTAATTTGACAAGTTCCTCACTCGTCTGCCAATTCTCCTCCAGCTTTTTACTGTACAATACACCTAAAATACTTCCTCAAAGATATCCCAAGCAGGCATAAATACCTTGATCAACCTAAGAAACATGAGAATGATCACCATATGCAACGAGCACTGCACATCAGAAAAACAATGAACTTACGGATCCATGGACAATTAACTTTCGTGGGTCAAAATGTAATCGGGCGACAGGGAAGTTTAATCATCGCCTGAGAGTTTTTTTGCATTCTGTGGAGAATTTGGATTGCTTTTCTGACGAAATGTCTTTTATCTTACAGCATCAACTAGTCCGTTGGCACATGTGGTCCCCCATTAAACATATCCTAGGTAGCTATGGGGACTAGTCCCTGCCCCCTACGGGATGACTCAATCTCAAGAGTTCCGCTTTAGACCAAATAAAGTATGGACTTTGTTTTGGATGCGAACGTGCATTTTCAAGCTCTCAATGCAGTATGTTAGAATAGCTTATTAGTGCTTATTAGTATTTGTCCCACATTGGCTAGCTAAGTAATGTACCTAGTCGTCTCATAATATAAATAAAGGTTTCATGTGTTAGGGTTGTTTCAACACCCTATACACTTCTTCCTCTCTCTCTCTCTCTCTCTCTCTCTCTCTCTCTCAAACAACATGGTATCAAAGCCTCCCTTAATCCAAAATTCCAAACCCTAATCCAACCTTGACCCAAACACTGACCTAACCTAACTTCATCGATCACCACAGCCAAAAGCTGACGTCACCTTATACACTGCCTGACGTCATCTTCATCATCAACTCTAAATCAACCTTGCTGCACCTGTTAACGAACCAAAACCCTTGATTCGACCTCTAAAAACCCTCAACCTACGATCGAAAATCATCAATCGCCATTCGAAATCCCATCAGTGGTGTTTGAAACCCTAAACCGAGTGCTGTAAACCTCAACCCAGATCTGTTCGACCTCTGTAGAACCCTCGAAACCCTAATACAACCACTATACGGCTCTGTCTGAACCCTAATCAAATCATACAAGTTCGAAAATTCCTAAATCCATTCAAAATACCCGATTGATGTTTGTTTCGCATACTTCATATTCGAAATCATTCTGCCAGTCTATGCGATCCAATTGTGACAATCTGAGGTTGAGATTTTTTGGTACGTTGCTTATTTAAATGTGACACTGGTTGCTTTCGTCAGATCAAGTTTCGTAAATGAGTTCTTGTGTTGGCTGGGCTGCGTTCTCTCCATCGATTCTTCATTGATTTTTTGTCGGCATATGGACTATTGGAGGTTGCAACAAGTGAACCCAAGCATTGGTACCGTAGTTTGGTTTATCTATGCTTTGCGTTTTCTCCAACCTTGGAGGGGTGATTTGTTATTACTTGTTAAAAGCCTCTCTTTTGGTTGATGTTGATGATCATTTTGCTCGATGACTTATTCGGTTAGTTGTTCGTTTGTTGGAGGTTGTTGATCGGTTGGTGGTTAGGTTGGTCCTTGTTCGTTGTTGGATTCTTGCTAATTGTTGAGTATTGGTTGAATGGATTATAGTTCAGTCTCTCCTGATTCGGGTGGTTCTTTCTCTCGTGGTCTTGGTCGAGGCTTTATTGGCCGTGATTCTTCCGTGGTTGTAGTTCTAGTCGAGGTGGTTCTCGTTGTGGTCGTATGTCAGTGGGAGGAAGTTTTAGTCGTGGTCGTGGCACCCGACTATGTACACATTGTGGGGGTACAAATCATACAGTAGATTATTGTTATGATCTTTATGGCTTTTCCCAGGCTCATTCGGTTGCTATTTCTGAGGATGTTGGACAGTTTACTCATTCTTCTTCTCACAAAGGGGTGACCATCTCAAGCAGAGGAGTATCAAACTAGTACCAACACCTACCGTCACTTGGACAAGTTCCTCCATTGCTACGTTATCTCGAAGGATTGTTCCTCCGTTGCTTGCAATGCGTCTTCTCATTCTTCTAATCATTGGGTTATTGATTAAGTGCATCGATCATATGACCAAACTCCTTCTATTCTTTCGGGTCGTGAGTCTCTCGGTAAACCATCTCATGTTATCTTAGTGATGGTTCTACCACCAATGTTATTCTTGGTTTGGGTTTTGTTCATGTTACTTCCACTCTTACTTTGAACTCCGTCTTTTGCGCAAGTTCCTCGTTTTCCATTAAATCTTATGGGCATCTTGTTAGTAAACTTACCAAGTCTTTGAATTGCTCAGTCACATTCTTCCCTGATGGTTGTGTGTTTCAGGATCTCAAGACGGGGAGGAAGATTGGTGGCGGTGTTGAACGTGGTGGCTTGTATTACTTTACCGATGATGTTCACCCTAGCTCTGTTGCTCTTCAGTCATCAGTGTCACCATATCAACATCATTGTCGTCTTGGTCATCCATCACTTGAAAACCTTAAAAAACTAGTGCCTTCATGTAGCCGTGTGGATGCCTTGCCATGTGAAGTCTGTGAGTTCAGCAAACATCATAGAGTGTCTTTTTATCCTACGGTTAAGAGTCGCGCATCGCGTCCTTTTGAGTTAGTTCATTCTGATATTTGGGGTCCAATGCATGTTCCTAACATTTTTGGCTTTCAGTACTATGTTATTTTTGTCGATGACTTCTCTCGTATTACCTACCTTTATCTCATGAAAGCGAGGTCCGAGTTATCTTCTATTTTTAAGTCATTTTATATGGAAATCAAAACCCAGTTTGATACTTGCATTCGCATATTTCGTTCTGATAATGCCCGTGAATATTTTAAAAATAGTCTTTCTCAGTTCTTTGATGATCACGGAATTATCCACCAGTCCTCTTGTGCTCGGACTCCACAACAAAATGGAGTTGCCGAACGCAAGAATTCGACATTTATCAGAAGTTATGCGTGCAATGTTATTTCAAATGCAAGTTCCTAAGTCTTATTGGAGTGACGCAGTTCTTACCGCCTGCTATTTGATTAACCGTATGCCCTCTACTGTTCTTGGAGGTCAGATACCTCATAAGGTATTGTTTCCCGGTCGTCCCCTTCACTCATTACCCCTTCGGATTTTTGGGTGCACGTGTTATGTTCATGCTCTGGATACTGACCGGAGCAAACTTGACCCTCGCTCCATTAGGTGCATTTTTCTTGGTTACTCTCGGACTCAGAAAGGGTATAAGTGTTATTCTCCATCTTTACGTCGTCATTTTGTGTGTGCTGATGTCACATTTAATGAGTCGCTCCCGTTTTATTCGGAGCCTATCAGTAAAAATGATCGGTTTGCATTTGAGTCTGTGTTTCCTATAGCTGTCCCATCAGGTACTGGTCTTCATCCACCAAAACCTTTGCAGGTGTATGTTCGTCGTCCTAAACTTCCACCAGCGCCATCTCAGCCAGCCCAATCTCAGCCTGAGCCATCTGAACAAACAGCTCCACCTTCACCCACCGCTCCGTCTTCTCCTCTGTTGCGGGATCTTGACGACCTTGATCTTCCTATTGCCCATCGTAAAGGTATTCGGTCATGCACTATACATCCTATTGCTCAGTTTGTTTCCTATAATCATTTGTCACCGTCCCTTCGTGCTTTTACTACTTCGGTCTCTTCTGTTTTTGTTCCTAACACTGTTCAGGAGGCTTTATCTGTGTCTGAGTGGCGGAAAGCTATGGAGGATGAAATGTCTGCTCTTCATCATAATGGCACTTGGGAGCTGGTTTCTCTTCCTGCTGATAAAACTACTGTTGGTTGTCGTTGGGTATTCACAGTCAAGTATCATCCGGATGGCACTATTGAGCGGTATAAGGCCCGCCTTGTGGCCAAAGGCTATACACAGACATATGGGGTTGATTATGCAGAGACCTTTTCCCCCGTTGCCAAGATAAACTCTGTTCGGATTCTTATTTCTCTTGCTGCTAATCTGGGTTGGCCCTTATTTCAATTGGATGTCAAGAATGCCTTCTTACATGGTGATCTGCTCGAGGAGGTCTATATGGAGCAACCTCCTGGGTTTGTTGCTCAGGGGGAGCGTTCTCGGGTTTGTCGTCTTCGCAAAGCCTTATATGGTCTGAAGCAGTCCCCTCGAGCTTGGTTTGGTCGGTTTAGTGATGCCGTGCTGCAGTTTGGTATGCGTCGTTCCCATTCGGATCACTCTGTTTTCTCTCTTCAGTCAGAGCGGGGGAAAATAGTGTTGATTGTGTATGTAGATGATATCATTATTACTGGAGATGATCAGAAAGGTATTGAGGAGTTGAAGCAGTTCTTACAACGACAATTTCATACTAAAGATTTGGGTAAGCTACGGTATTTTTTGGGTATTGAGGTAGCAAGATCCAAGGATGGAATTAGTTTGTCCCAACGGAAGTATGCATTGGATATTCTTGAGGAGACAGGTTTATTGGGAGCAAAACCTGTGGAGACCCCAATGGATCCTAATGTGAAACTTTGTGTTGATCAGGGGGAGATATTTCCTCATCCAGACCGGTATCGTCGCTTAGTTGGTAAGTTGAATTACCTTACCAATACACGTCCTGATATCTCTTTCGCTGTCAGTGTGATGAGTCAGTTTATGTCAGCACCTCGACTTCCACACTGGGAAGCTTGTCTTCGTATTGTGAAATATCTTAAGGCTCATCCTGGCCGTGGTTTGTTTTATCGGTCTAATGGACATTTACGTATTGAAGCCTTTACCGACGCTGATTGGGCAGGATCACCATCTGATAGACGGTCCACTACTGGGTACTGTTCTTTTGTTGGAGGCAATTTGGTCACATGGAAAAGCAAGAAACAAACAGTGGTTGCAAGGTCCAGCACAGAAGCAGAGTATCGAGCTATGGCACACACATCTTGTGAGATTGTGTGGTTGAGAGCTTTACTGAAGGAGTTAGGTTTTGATGTGGAATTACCTATTCCTATGTATTGTGATAATCAAGCGGCAATACATATTGCTTCAAATCCAGTATTCCATGAGAGAACGAAACATATTGAAGTTGATTGTCACATTGTTCGTGAGAAGATAGATGGTGGTGTGTTATCTACTCCATTCGTTCCTACAGGAGCTCAGTTGGCTGACATCTTCACAAAACCATTATTTAAACCGCGTTTAGAGTTTTTATGTAACAAGCTGGGATTTTGTGATATTTATTCTCCAGCTTGAGGGGGAGTGTTAGAATAGCTTATTAGTGCTTATTAGTATTTGTCCCACATTGGCTAGCTAAGTAATGTACCTAGTCGTCTCATAATATAAATAAAGGTTTCATGTGTTAGGGTTGTTTCAACACCCTATACACTTCTTCCTCTCTCTCTCTCTCTCTCTCTCTCTCAAACAACACAGTAAAATCAAAAGATGGATAAACTAGTGTTAAATATTTACCAAGCGTCAAGCACTCAAGAGGCTTCTTGAAAAACTGCCCAAAAAGATAGATTGGCTCCTCCAATGACTTCAATTCCAATGAGTTCAAGGCATTGAAGATCTACCAAATAAATAAACAAATTCTTAATGCAAGTTCGCAGCACAAGTTGATGTCAAACACCCAGAAGAAGCTACAGTCACCTCCTCTAAAACAGACCTTCCAACATTCACTGTAAAATTTCAGAATCCCTTGCTTCTCGTGGGGAAATTTACTGATAAGTTCTGTGATGAATTCATTGTATTCTCTGTGAACTCGGACAGAGAGATTATTGGGCAGATGGAAATGAACAGTAGTTGGATCAGGTATCACTTGCATCTTACACCCAACTGCTGCCAATGCTTGGGTAATCAAATTTAAATTTCCCTGCCGACATTTTAAGCATGTGTTAGCAGCAGACATTTTAAAGAGACAAACATCTCAACAATGGCAGACTATGAAGCACCGACACTTCTACAGGTTGCGGTATCCGTGCCCGACATGACAGGGACACGGGAAAAAACATATGGGGCATGCCACGTGGCGTATCCATTAAATTGAATGACTCTTGCAGGGGGACACTGGAGGGCACTTGTGGCAACACTGCTTTTACTTTTCATCAATGGGTAGCTCATCATCTAAATTCTCATTACCATCAATCAAATGATCACAGCCATTGCAGATGCTCATAAATGCGTAAACTGCAATATCATACATAATAAAATTAAAGCCAATCACCTATATCATGTCGCATTCTTTACAAGCTGTAGACGAATACAAATATATGTATTACATCAAATGGGAAATAAGCTCACAATCATGTTAAGTCCAATTGAAAGCCCATTAAGGCAACAAATAACCTCATACAGCATAAGAAATACTCAATCTTTGCTTTTGACAAGGAATGACCCCCTAACCTCTCTTATGGAAGTCTACAATGGCCAACTGAGCTAGTACCAGTCGATTCTATGGTGTTGCATTTTAAAAAATAAATATGCGTTGTGTGCTGAGAAACCAAAATATAATGGTAGCATGCTGACCTTTTCACTGAAACCGAACATCACAGATGACCCAACATCAAACGTATAACCATCTCTCTGGTAAAACCCAGAACTCCCACCAGGTATAACATACTTCTCCAGCACCAAAACCCTAGCTCCTTTCACAGCCAGCTGCGTCGCCGCAACTAACCCACCAATCCCAGACCCAATGACAATTGTATCATATACAGAGTTTTTACCATTTCTATCCACTTCACCACTCTCCAATACTTTATCATCAACACTCAACACAGATTTTGGCCTCAAAATTGAATTCTTTCTTCTCCTTTGAAGAGACCCATTAAACCCTAGCTTCAGAAAACTCTGGTCTTGGTTTCTGGTGGGTCTGAGAGTGCACAATTGGGTGGTTTTGTTGTGGTGATTGAGGAGCTGGGGATTGTGGGTGGATGCTTGAGGCATGAGATTTGGGTGAGAGACCAACATGCGGGAGAGTCTGTTGTAACTTGTAATTGGAATTGGAGAGCTTGGCTTACCATGATTCCGGTTGATGATTATATAGAAGAAGATGAGACAGAGACATTATTCTATAAATAAATAAAAAAACCCAATATTTTCGCCCGTTAATAATTCTATTGGATTAAAGATTAGGCCAGTTAACCCTTCTGTTGAATTATTTCTTTGTCTTTTTTTTTTATTATCGGAAATTCCTTGTCTTTACTTTCGTTTTATTCGTCTTTATTAATTTTGCGGTTTTTTTTTTGAATTACTTCTTTGTTTAGTGAGCGGAATCTAAAAGTAAAAATAATAATCAAAATTTGAAAAAACTTCCCTAAAAACAAAAATAATCTAATAATACTCTGATTTTTTATATTATTTTTTTCCCCCTTAAGCAACTTGTTTTCTAATGTTTGTGGAAACAAGTAATGAAAATGGAATTAAGCATTATTGCGTAATTGAAAATTGCAAATTCGAAAAAAAATGAGTGTAGGAAGGATTCATCTCCTTACTAGTAATCTCAACTCCTAATAAGCATATTGTTCTTGTTAGTAATAAAGCGGGTTTTGCATGCGTACATTAATAATAAAAAATGAAAAATAATAAAAATCATGTTCATTGTAAGGGTAAAAGGGGGAACAAGTAATTACAAAAATTGCCCTGAGAATCGGTTTTATATGTACTCGTTGGCTCATTTGTGTGCGCTTTCGGATTTGCTTTTCATAGGTTGAAATTCTTGTTTCCATCATTTACTTCACAAGTACATTTTAGGATTTGGCAATCTCCCAACTAAATTCATTGTTACATATACTTACCTAATGTGATTTTAGTACCCATTATGCCATGACGAAGAATGTGAGAGAGCAGGTGTCTTGTTACAAACTCGTATGTTACGTACCGATTTTTTAAAATTATTTTTGTGTTTTTTTTTATTAAATACTAGAAATTGAATAGTGGTAGGAGATATGGTTAGTGACAATGAGATAAGTTAGTGTTCCTAGTCTATAAGGTAGTGAATTAGTGGAACATTATTTCTGTATGTGGGTTTGTATTGTAATCATTACCCATTAGCTGCGGAGGAAAGTTGTAGTAAAGTGAAGAAGTATATATTGTTCCCAACAATTATTCACTTTCCTGGGTGAATCCCTAAATCCCTTTGCTGACCCCGTAACTCACTTGCACATTGCGTTGCACTGTAAGTTCAGTCTTTGAGTTCCTCTATTATTACTCACCCCGTTCTAAAAAGATTCTTCGGTTCACAAAACCAGAACCAGCGGTGACTCTAGGAGTTCGGGAGTATGAGGTCATTCATAAACATCAACGTAAACCATAGAAATAAACACTGAATCTGCAAGAGCGAGGACTCCAATCGACTACGCAATAAACGAACGAAGAGAGAACGAAGGGGGTGAAGATTGATTTTTTTTTTTTATACAATGGCTAATTGTAACGCCATTTGACAGTAAGTGGGGCCCATATATGTGTAAGTCCCACCCATGTGAGAGTGACGTTACAAATAACCGTTGTATTGAATATTTTATATTGAAGACTAAAGAGGAGCTGTATTTTAGCCATTTGATTTGTATTCTGTCAGTTTAACAATTATTGGGTTTCAATAGTAGAAATTATCTTGTGTGGGGACAACTACATCAAATGGGTTTTAGTTTTTTCAATTGGTATTTTATCATAACTTTTAGTAGTTTCAAAGATTAGAAAATTTTCTAGTGCGGTGTCAATATCGAATTGTAATGGGGTCATTTACAAATTAAGAGAAAATTTTAATATAATAATTACAAAATATTTTTTCTCCATGGCGTCGCCAGTGACCAGAACCTTGACATCTATGCCTGCGCAAGGATGTTCTTAGATTATTGCATTTTTTGAGTGAAAGGCCGGGGTACCAAGGTCAAAAGTAAAAAAAAGGGTTAAAATAATGCATTCTTTGTTAAGGAAAATCTAATTTTTTTTAGTTCTCATTTTACGAACCGAACCATCAGAACGGAGGAAGTATTTGCTTAGGCTTATCTCAGTTATCTGCAATCGTCTACAGTATTTTTCTATTTTGTTTTCCAGTTAATGTGACTTTATATATGGAGTCATGGACTAGGGTGTTCGATCTATTCAGGGTACATACTGTCTGATGCTATAGCTGATAATTATAAGCACTTTCATGAAGGTTCATAAGTCAATATTGATGCCAAGGAGTCAATCTTTACCTACTGTTCACACGTTGCATCGAGTAATTATGCAATGGTCGCGGTGCCACAATTATTTATATGCGTGTCTGGAGCCTACACATTTGGTGAACGTGGGCGTGCAATTAAATAGAGTACTTTTCAATGCAATATTTGCTAAAACCACACCGAATTTGCACACCTAGATAGACACCCATTCACATAAACCCAAGGGACCCACACACATTACAGCCCACACACGTGGAATGTGTGTGGGCCCCTTGGATTCTTGTGAGTGGGTGTGTGTTTGAGTGTGTAAGTTGGGTATGGTTGTAGACGCTCCAGGACAGGGTTGAACACAAATTTAAACCATACAAACGTGTGTGGTCTTGTCCTAAGTGTGTAGACCCTTCCTAAACTCCTCCTCTCCTTCTCTCTAAAGCCACATCGACTAGGTTTTCCACTGAGGGAGGTGCCGCCGCCGCCCTCTATCCTCCTTCTCCTCTCCTCTCTCTCTTCTTCCCCCCAAATGGGTGCCCTTTGACGAGGAAAGGTAATTTCATCGCCAATCTTAGCTTTTTGGCGAGGAGAGTTAATTTCGTCGCCAAATCTTTGCTTTTTGGCGAGAACATATAATTTCGTTGACATAGAAAACTCTTTGCCGACGAAATCAATTTCCTCGCCATAGAGACCCATTTGGCGAGGAAATTTGAATTTCCTCACCACATTTCGTCGCCATAGGTAATTTTTCTTGTAGTGCCCCCTTCTCTTCCGTTCGCCCCTTTTTCTGTTTTCTTTCGTTGCTCTCTCCTTCTCTGGTTTCTTTTCTCCATCCTCGCTTTTCTTCCTCCACTGCCTCCCACCGGTTTTCACTCTTGGGTCTAATCGGTTTTGGCTTAACGGTAAGGTGTAGGTTAGCGACTGGTGGTAGTCAGGTCGGTGACCTCGTGGTGCTTGCTGGTCTCATTGTTTCTCTGGTTTCTTCATGGTTTCTTGTGCCTCCTTCGGGTCTCCGAACCATTTCTCCGGGCAGCTTGTGAAAAGGGTTCCCGAGGTCTAGTGGCGGTGTGGATGTTGGGTTGCCGATGAATGTTTGGTTCGAGTTGTTGGCTTGAATTGAATCAGGGGTTACAGGTTTTTCTTGCAGGTTTGTGGAGGTGGTGGGTTGCTTGGGACGGGTGGCTGCCGGGTTGCAGTGGCCGGTGGACGTTTGTAGCGGCTGTTGAAGCAGAAAGATGATAGAATGTTATGGTTAGGTTTTTGGGGTGGGCTTGACCTATTGTTTTGGGCTAGGTCCTTTTAGAGGCTTGGGCCGTTTGGTGTTGTATGGTGTGGGCTTGTTTGGGTTTTGGGCAATATTGTTTTATTTGGTGTGGCCTGTTTGGGCCTAGACCTTAGGTGTTGTGGGCTTGGCCCCTTGGGTGTATTTGGGCTTGTCCGTTCATGTTTTTAATTTTTTTCAACTCTTGGTTGGAGTCCCCTCTCCTCTTCTCCTATCTTGATGTACCATTTGTCTAGATTTCAATAATAAAACTTTTTTGCATATTAAAAAAAAAAAAGAAGAGTGTGTAGAGACCTTACACATTTGCGCGATTTGTATTCGTGCTCAACTTGCACAAGGGACATTGAATAACTCCTCTGTGTAAATGAGTGTTTAAATGAGTGTTTGTTTATGACTGTTGGAGTGTAATAATCACACTTGTATAGTGCTGCTTACAATATGATTGATGGTCCATGACTCCATGTGCATTGTAATCATTTTCAACTGCACTTAATTATAGCTTCTCTTCAATGTTAAATTAGGTTGTTGGGATGATAATGATAGAGTAATTATATATAGTTTCAAGGACACTTTTTAGGTTCATATTATGTTGTTCCAGCTACGTCGTTGGTATGTGTTTTGAAACGTTCTCTCTTTCTAGCTAACAGAAATAACGTATGGTAACCGAATTTCACTTGTTTGGCATGCAATTGCAATGTACTTACATACCTTTCGCCCCAAAGTATGCCTTGTGAAATCTCATTTTATCACCCAAGATTTTGGAACACCTTCGCACCGGACGCATCCTACTTGAGAGACCGGATCTTCCCATTCCCAACCCCCTCTTCCAGTGCCATTAACTTAAGGATTTACTTTTAATTTTGTCTTTCTTCAATTTTTTTTTTAAGTTTTATGTCAATTTTTTGGTAATTATACAATTATACATTCGTTTGGAAGTGAGGATTCAGAAAAATGAAAAATTATGAGAATTACCCCAATATTTTGGGAAATATCCAAGGAACGACAGCTTAAGGGGTTAAGCTGTCTTTTCATATTTTTTCTCTGATATTTCCCAAAATATTGGGAAAAATTTTTTATGTTTGATAGTTTTTTCAACGATCGGAGACATTCACCGCGTCGACCTCGTCGAGTACTACAAGTATGCAAAAAGTTAACTTGATCGGATATCTTTAAGTAGGTTATCGGAACACAAATACTTTGAAAACAAATGGAACACAAATGGACACAAACACTGGATAAAAACCATTTTTTCATGTTATTTGTGTTCCGATGAGGCACTAAAAGATATCCGATCAAGTTGATTTTTAGCACACTTGTAGTATTCGACGAGGTCTACATGGTGAATGTCTCCGATCGTCAAAAAAATGCCAGCGCGGCGGCAACAAGGGGATGCACAGCACGGTGTTGTGCATGGGGATGCACAGCACCCCAAAATATTTGGGTGAAAGTCATAATTTTATTCAATTCCGATTCTTCTTGTTGAGACAAACCTATACTCACCAAAATTTTGGCGCAAACCTAACAAACGCAAAAAAAAAAAAAAATCCTTAAGTCCATGGCACTGAAATCGGATAGACATGGGAAGATTCAACCCAGGAGGGACGCGTTTTCGTCCCACTTTTTGATTGTTAATGCTCATACCCCTGTAAACTTATAGTGTGTCTCACATACCCCTAACTAAAATTGTTTCAATTTTTTTTTTTTTTTAAGATCCCTTCCTGGTTTATCTTTTCAAAAAACCAGATCATAATCCTGAACATAACGCATGGCTCCTTTTTTCCCTCTTGTTTCTCCCACAAACTTTCTGCTTTCGAATTTCATCTCTACCGATGCCATAAGAACACATAAGGTTTAAATTTAGTCAGACCCGGCTTTTAGGCCCCAAAAATACAAAAATTTAGGGCCTGAACATAACGCATGGCTTAAATATTTTTCCATACCAAAAAAATGGCCCAATTCGAATTTAGGACCTAATATGAAGTAGATAAGAGTTTTTTTAATTATCTAATGGGTGTCTTATTGGAGCCTTGAATAGAGTTTTGTGCTCATGTTTATTTTTGGATAAATATAGGTTTGCATTTTGGGATGGTAAATCTTTTGTAATGGTTCTTATTAGACTAATTTTTGTTTGCAAAATATAGAACATGAGTTCGATTCGATTCAGAAATCTAAGAGTCGGCTCTGAATTTAGTGTTCTCTCAGAGTGAGTTGATTCTGAAATAACATTTTCAAGACTATACGTAACGGGTGCTTTTTTTTTTCATGTCTCCGTCATTGGGTCAGGAAAGTTTAGGACGACGGACAAAAGAGTCACGGATCACTTGTGCAACAAATTTTGAAACAACTTTTTGACGGAAAATGCATCTGTATATATCCAATTTTAGTGAATGAAAGAAGCCTAAGCAGAGGACCACCTCTTTCTCTCCAGAGTCTTTGAGTACAAAAAAAGCTTGTAGGGAAACTCAGAAAGATGCTAGAAATTGCTACATCAACTTTTCCACCAGTTTGGTAGGGAAGAAGCAATGAGTCACTATTCTTGTCCCTATACTTGCTTTATATCCCCAGTCCACACAGAGTTTTTCATTAATTAAAAAAGACGAAACAAGAAAAAAGTTGCTTTTTTGCTCCCTTGTGGTTGCATTATAGCCCTTGGCACTCCTTGTCTCCCTTGTAAATATTCAGTGCTCCCGGAACAGAGCCACGTTGTGCTTCGGGCTACTCTACACCTCTGGTTTCGGGGTCTGGTTTGAGTTTGAGAACAGGATGTCTCGAACTCAAGGGGTTGGAATCGCTAATAATGCTGCATCCCCCACACACAAGGTCCACCCGACGAAGGGGGGATAGGAAAACCTACAGGCCCAAAACCTTCGATCCTACTCTCTAAATGGGGTGCGTAGGGACCCCGGGGGCTCTGCTTGTCCCTTAGGGATGGCAGGTCCTCCCAATCCATCCGAACCGTCTATCTTGACAATCAACGGTTTAGATCACAACTGCGAATTTGAATCGTTAATTGTAGAGATGGACGGCTAAGATCATGGTTGGCAGGGTTTGCAAGGAATAGCAAAGCCCTTGAGGTTGGCTTTCAAACTCTTTCTCTTTAAGAAAAAGAACTCCCGATCGCTAACAACTATATTCCTTAATTTCTCTAGCTAGAGCTATCATTCTTATGGTACCCACAACTAAGTACGTGGACCCCACATAAATGTATGTTGCTAGCCAAGAGTGATGTGGAGAACACTGTTTGGCTGTGCTCCAGGACTACTGAATAATTACTCTCTGTCCCTTGGGCGTAGCTCTGGTCCAATAGAACCATCATCGTCGACGTTGTAAGCCAATCAAATCATGCCATGTCAAG
Source organism: Vaccinium myrtillus (assembly GCA_016920895.1). Lineage (NCBI taxonomy): Eukaryota > Viridiplantae > Streptophyta > Magnoliopsida > Ericales > Ericaceae > Vaccinium > Vaccinium myrtillus. The sequence goes on from CM029280.1 coordinate 7,861,417, forward strand.
GTAGATAACGAACTGCCACTCTCATGTATTTTAATTTGGTCATTTTTTTGCTAACCAGAGGTTGAGGCCTCTTAGATTAGATTATCCAAGTAATGCTTAGGCATGTGCAGTCTACACCAGACTTTTAATCCTCTTTCATTTTTCTTATGTCTCACTCTTTGTTTGATGTCTTTTTTAACTGTTGCGTCACCCAAAATCCAGGTTCGTCGTGTATCTATTTGTACCCAATTTAGGCTAATTCGCCAGACCCTATGGTAGAGAATTTTGGCACGCCCGTCCTGTGCATTTTCTTGGTAAACAGTGTCTATAGAGTTGGCCCTGAGCCAAAGCAAGCGTCTTGGTAAACAGTGTGTCCTATGAACTTGAAATTAGTCGTAGTCTATGGTGTAGATTAGGATGGAAAAAGAAAATATAAATGGTATAGTAGAAACTGTTACAACCGTATGTTGTAATTCTCATAAAACGATGAAAAAATTTACGGAAAATGCGAAATGGGGTTTTTTTTTTTTTTTGGAGAAGAAAAAAAAAATGGAAAAGAAAAAAAGACAAATGCTGTAGTATTTTAATTTCGTTTTTCTACGAGAACCTTCCATTTTGTTTCTCTTAGGCCAAACTAGAGAATAAGCCTTATTAGGCCAAACTAGAGTCACTGTAATCAAGATACACAGATGGGACAGACAACGGTTTCAAAGGCATTTCACCAGGTGCAAAATCTTAAAGGTTACTTCAGTCTTCAGCCACCTATGTAAAAGTAAATTCAACGTCCACAGGTGAAATCACCATAGTACCTACTTTCTGTTTTTCTTTTCTTTTTTTGTTTGGATTACTCAGGAGTCAGGGTGTGTGCATGCCAGTTTGTGCGTCCCTTGAATAATTCCGGGGGCTCAATTCTACGGTTCACTAGAGTACTGTCATGTTAGTTTTATGAATGTAGCTGTGGCTGGATTTTGGGCAGTGAACACCCTTCTTTTAAATGTATTGGCTGGTTCGTATCGGATTTTGAAGGTTCCGGTACGAATACTCACCGGTATAGCGTTGGGATTGAAATCACATATCGTCTCGGCTGGTTTTCGGTACTTTTTAGTGTATCGGCAAGTTCACGATCCAATCAGGCCGAGACGACAACGGAAAACAAAGTAGCAGCCTTTCTTTTCAATTTTTCAGCTTTATTCATGTTGCTCATGATTTTAAAAAATTCACGACTGCTACACCGTTCAATAAGCCAGCTACCGATACACTAAAACCGCAACCGCCACGTATCTCCGTACCCTTTTTTAAAACTATGGTAGACACCTATATTCCACAGCCTAACCCACCCTCTATCCAGCAATAATTATTCAAAACCTTTTCAAAAAGCAAGCAGCAGAAAACCACTTTCCAATTTCCACTTCCACTTTCAACTGTCAAGCAAAGTTGAAATGAAAAAAGTATGAGAAATTTCCATCAATCTTGGCTCCCCTGCTTCCTCTTTCTTTCTTAGAACTACTACCAAATCTCAGCCATAACTCCTCCTTTTCTTCTTTCCGTCCGCTGGATACCGCTCCGATGTACTGATTCGACGTAAATTACTCGAATATGAAAGGCGTGACGGGAAGATTTCTAAGAAAACTTAAATCCATTTCCCCAATCACTTCTCTCAGACAAGGAGTAGTTTTCCATGCTGTTGAAAAAGGGCCGGCAGATGAGAATTGCAACCACCCGAAAGAGCCTTTTCCGACCAGAATCAGCGTATCCGATCAGCTGTTGAAAAATGAAGTCCAAGATGAGGAAATTGATTCTCCTTTCTATGATTGTTGGAAAGAAAATATTTCCAAGGAAAATGCAGAGGTTTCGATTCTATCTCCGTCGGAGTCTGGAAGTGCCAATTCTAGTACTGTTTCATTGCCGGTGGAAAAGCCGTCCAATGAAGCAGAAATCATTGAATTCCAGCCTAACCCATCTGAGAGTGATCAAGAATATCCAACACTGTTGGATTTTGAGGAGAGTTGTCCACCAGAAGGAAATGAACGAGTCATTTTGTACACGACAAGCCTGAAGGGGATTCGAAAAACGTTCGAGGATTGCAACAGCGTGCGGTTCTTGTTAGAAATCTTTAAAGTTGTCTACTTCGAACGAGACATTTCATGCACTCGGAGTTTAGGGAGGAGCTGTGGCGGATCATGGGTAGCAGGGTGGTACCGCCGCGGCTTTTCATCAAGGGAAGACACATTGGAGGGGCGGAGGAGGTGGTGCGGCTGCACGAACAAGGGCGACTGAGGAAACTGTTTCAAGGAATTCCGGTGAACTTGTCCGGTAGCCGCTGCGGCGGGTGTGGTGGGGTAAGATTTGTGGTGTGTTGCAGGTGTAATGGTAGTAGGAAAGTGATTGCAGAGGAGCCAACAGGTGATCAATTGACATGGATTAGGTGTGTAGAGTGCAATGACAATGGATTGATGAAGTGCCCAATTTGCTGCTGAGTAAATTCTTTGTACACGACTGATACTTTGTTCCTGTAATATATGGCTCTTCTTTTCTTTTTTAGTGTTGAATTGATTTTAGTTGAAAATTAACTTGTATATGTATATATGGCGTTACGCACCTGTTCGCCATTTGTTCTCAACTCTTCTCACCTCCTGGGCGAGACAAGCTACCTGTAGCTAGAGCCTCTTTTCTTTGCCCAGCTCCCCGAAAACAACGTTCGACTTGCATGTGTTAACATATAGCTAGCGTTCTTTCTGAGCCAAGATCAAACTCTGATTTTGACTATGATTGGGTCCTTCCATGATAGAACCTGGTGAACCGGGCGTACTACTTCCAAATCTTTTTCTTATTGAAAAACTTCAGGATATGAGCCCCTGCTTGTATCTTTGGGCCCGCTCCTAACTGCGTACAAAACCCTCAAGCACCACTGGTGACGGCAAATTTGTCTTAATAACACTGTGTCAAACATAGACCTCGGTTTGCATTATCTCTTTCTGTTCACGTTCAATTTCTACTTTTTCAATTAAAAATGTTTTTGTAACTTGATTTTCTGAAATTGTTTGAAAATAATTTTCCTTAGATACTTTTCTCCTAAATTGGGTCTGATTTATTAAGGAGAGAGATAAGAGTCAACGCAAGTATCCTTTAATGGAGGTTCATGACTCTTCCATTAGGTATCACAAATGAGACTATCTTTCCTAAACACCCTTTCTCTTTAAGGGTTTGGATTCTCTCCCGTCAAAGTTTTGAATGGATAGTATAAATCTCGACCATAATTGGCATGACAAATGGTTCGGTTTACCAATGAGAATAAACTATTATCGGTATGTGTCTCCAAACAAATCCGAATAATTAATTGTAGCAATGAACAATTCAGATTTAGACAATCTCATCCCTTCCGAATTAAGGTACGGAGAGGATTCAATTCACTTAAGGGTTCGAGCAACTTTTTTTTTTTTTTGAACTTTTTTAAAGGTTAGAATGTTGATTAGCCTTTCCTTCTATCGCAGAAAGGTTCTCGTGTAAAATAGGAAATTCCTTTTTTTTAGAAATAACTGGATGTCCGAGCCATCTTGCGCGCACATCGACTAATTCCGGGACGTTGGAGGTAATGACCGGGTATAACCTCCAGTGGCTCCAAGAGTTTGCTGGCAACGAGAATCGAACCTGAAACCTTAGGTGGGAGCAAATCCCTTAATCCTAAGGCAAAACTATTTTGGCAACCTCTTGGGGTTAAATAGGAAATTCCTATTGGACCCAGTTCTTCTATGAGTATGACCACAAGGAATGGGAAATTGAGCTTACAAAGGTTTGGATTTTTTTTTTTCCGATAACTCAAGTGTTCGGGATAGTTTATGTACACCTTGATTAATCTTGATGGTTCAATTTTATCGTCAATTTGTGAGGGACCCAATTAAAGCAAGACTCTGTATGAACTGACCCTGAAAGCTTCGATTATTTGACATGATAATTTCCACTTTGCATCATCAGAACACCAGCAAGTGGAACTTTTTGAATCATTTGACAGGTCCACATCTTAAAAAATTAAGCAAAGACTACCAGAAAGCCTAACTTTCTCATCTGGTCTGATACCCTTTTTCTCTTTTTGTAAGCCGATGAGAATGAGCTACCCACATGGGATGCTTTCCACTGCTAAAATTCAATCTATTAGGTTCTTGGTAGTTGCTGAGGATTTTTTTTTTTTTTTTTTTGAGAAATAAGTTACTCTAAAGATTAAACCTGCACTAAAACTCGCCTTGTTCGGTTGCTAAAAAAAAAATTTTCGAGTTTTTTTTTTTTTTATCATTCCAGATTTTCTGCGAACCCATATCCGACGCGTTTTTTTATCAATCACTTTTGGCAGAAAGAACCTTACAAATGTAGTTGTGTAAGAATATCACATGTTTTAGGATACTATTTGAAAAAAATTGGGTGAGAAGGCAACCATTAATCGTTTTTTAGAGATTGAAGGCTCGGATCACGCAGGATACTATTTGAAATCCGGACCATTAATTGCCTCCGATCACGGATACCCCCCCGGATAACTGTTGTCGCTCCACAGGACACACAACACATCGTTGAGACATTACAATTGAAATGCAACATAATATAACATTGCAATTCAAAAATCATAAATAGTATAAAATGTAATGTAAAATTGCATAGATTCCATACATCATCCTTCTACGATCTTCTCATTCTTCAATGAAACGCGATGGACCTCATTTTTTGGAAAATTGCTATTGGCTTTTTTAATTTTTATGTACGACTAGGTGATGGATGTGTGTCACATGCGTGTCCAAAGCCCGTTCAAGTCCCAAACAAATTAAAGCAATTAAGAAAAACATTTTCGTTCATGTCATAGTCGATTTCTGACACGACAAACCCTATTTTTAGAAGTGTCCGTGCTTCTCAGATGGTTAATTTGCACATAAAAGGAGATTATGGCCTCAATATTCTGCAAGGCTCGGGGTAAATGATGGAGGAAATAATAACTTTTGGTAGGCCATGAAAGCAACTTTCGGCCTGCCTCTAATAATGAGGAATGGCTTCTTAAATAGTATAAAGCAGAAAGAAGAATATCCGGAAATGTTCTGTGCAAGCCTAACTGTAACATTAATTAAGATTGGGCTCAGTCGAGTCGAGTTGTGCGAAAACTGACCCGGACGCCTGAGTTATAAAAAACAACTGTAACATATTGCGTCAACGGCCCATTGGCCTAGAAGCAGTAATGATTTACTAGTTGCTTCGTGCAACTTCACTTTACTACTCAATGGAACTACTCAACTACAATGACACCATCAAATTTGATGGAGATCGGCCCCATTGCCTTTCAGAAAATGTCTTCCATTTTTGCTGCATTTTGAGCACATATAATGTGGAGCTTAAGTTCACAAATAAATCACAAGGCCGAATCCAGGAAAGAAGTGATCGATCATAATCGAAACATGCACGGCTTCAACCAGAGATAGAGTCGGGAATTTCACTACGCAGAGGCGAATTTTTTTCCCGAAATGCTTTGCGGGGCCAGCCTATATATTTCATAGGAAATTTATTTTTTTATATAATATTGAAGTTTTTTTTTCTTGTAGGGGAGACCGCCTCTACTGACCCCCTCTGGCTCCATCCCTGACTTCAACCTTAATGGACGGCTTGTGCTTAGCATTTGGATCTTGAATGTAAGTATAATGATGGATGCACGAAGCATGAACCAGAGCTTTGGGTTCAACTCTTCCTCGCAAATTTCACTATTATGGTCCTTGATCGGAGAGTAAAAGTTGAGATGAAGGGATGTTTGTTGTACCTATGCTTGACAGCATGCGGCGGCAACATAGCACGTTGATTCGTCGAGTATCCAATAGGAAATTGTCGGAAAATATTATTAGTGTATAATAATTTATCTCTGTGTCTGAATGTAAATTGACTTAATTCGCGGAGTCGTGTCTTTTGTGTGGCACTTGTGGACGGCCACAGAGTCCAATCTTGCGGCCACAAAATCCAACCTTCCCACCAATACTCGAATGTTGCGGCTACATACTCAAACCTTGCGACCGCAGTCTCAAACCTTGCCGTTCACTTATACCAACCTTGCGGCAACAAACTCACACCTTGCGGCCACATACTCAGATTTGATTTTTTCAATACGTTCAGTCAATTGATTTTGGTTCACAATAAACAGCGCGTGTGAATGTAAATTTGGATTGATTTATCCAGGACTGGACTGGAATATAACATCTTCAATCCTAGTTTTTGGAGCACTGAATATGAAGCATTTCTGTTACTAAAAAGAGAGATCAATCAAGAGAGGAAAAAAAGGCCAACCTTTAAGTCTCCGGCCTTCTTCGATGTTGCAAAATATCAAAAGAATCATCTCTAATCACCACAATAGTAGACCCGATACCTTCTGGCAGCAGATGTCGCGTTGGGGTCCAACGGCAAAATATTTATCTGAAAGAGAAGGAGCGAGGGTGAGAAGGTGATCGCGAAGGCTATGTTTGATGGTGCTAGGCGAAACAGCACAACCCCAATGGATGGACCCAGAGCGGGCCACTACTACATTAATAAGATGCGCCTTCGCGTCTGGTGCCACAAGCATGACATAGGAACGAGGCCAGTTGTTGCAAGGGAGAGTGCGGGTGATATTAGTATTGGATCTTGTTTTCCAACGGAGCACATCTTATGTCAAGGTCTAACTCACAAGCCACGTGTAAACTGGCGCGAGCACCTGATTCTAAAAATAAAATAAATAAAGTCACAGAGGGCGGAGGACAATAGTAGACGAATCTCTCACGCGGGGAGTCGCAGGGATTGCATATGCAATGGATATGAAGATGAAAAGGCCTGATGACTGATGAGATATGGTCCTCACACCCATTGCAACAATCTACACACTCATCATTCTTAGCCATTATTCAAACACATCAGTAACGTTTTATTTCTTCACCTAGAAAACGGAGGCGTGCCGCCGTATAAGGGGCCACATCGCTTGTTCGTCCCAATGAAAAACCTGTTTATTATGTCTATGGTTGGATCATGCATTCGTCAAGAAAACTTTCAAGGAAAATAAAATCATGGGCCACCTTTCCTTCAGAACATGGCAATCTGGTCTACTTGCACTGCGATACTGAAATGCTGAGTGTTGAGAATTGGGGGACTCTGTTGCCCTTGAGAGATGGCAGGTCCTGCCAACCTCCAATCCGAGTTGTTCATTTTGGCAATCAATGGTTTAGATATGTTGTTAACTCTTTATCGATCTGCAAATCTGATCTATCGATTACGGAAATGGACTGCTCGGATGGGTTGACAATGCCTCAAGGATGGTAGAGTCCCCGGGTGAGAGTGTTGAGGCTTTGAGGCTCCACTGTCCTTTAAAGAATTGTCTAATGTGTTTCACAAGATAAGCTTCTAGGGTTCATTTACTATATATACGAGCATCATATTAGACTATAGATCTAAAGCGACTACATATCCGGTTTTTGTATTCAGGATTAGTCTCGTCAAACAAACAAACCAATATGACTAATTAGGATCACAAAAAGGATTGAGAGACCCACCATTATTTCCGTCGACATATGTTTCAGGTACATAAAAAATACTCATATGGGCATAACATAAAATAATTCATTTAGAAACAACTGGTAATTTTGGGATACAACTACCTGAAAGTCACAATCAAATAAACAATATGCTTTGGTGGCAAAATTCTGTCTGCATCTAATGATTCTAATTAACTTGAAAACATGAGCAAAGTAGAAAAAAGTAACGTCCTGTAATGGGAAGCGGGGGCCCTGTAATGTGCACTGAAGGGGACTTGGAACTAAAAGGAAATCTCGGGCTTGACAAGAACCATTGGTTACTCTTAACGTGATGACAATATGGCGGCACCCGGTTGGTTTAATTAGTCCATGCTTAGAATAATCCGGCCCCATACATCTTCATAAGTCCACGGTGTAAGTGTATGGACCTCACATAAATATGTGTCTTAATAATTCGGACTATTGGATAATTACTATGCCAGTTGGGTGGAAAAGAAATGTTTTTTTCTACGACAAGTGCATAAATTTGTATGCATTACACATAAGTTGACAGTCGAAATCATTTCTTTCAAATGTTTAAAACATTTCTTTAGCCTCCAAAACTGTCACACGGAAAGAAGGGTAACATTGCAACTTGACTAAACTGTAAAGGATTGACAGTCGAAATCGAAAGTTGAGGGTTCAAACTACACTTTCCCCGAAACCGCAGGGAGCTCAATGTGAATACCTGTATTTTCTTTCAAAATGTTAGTGAGGGATACAACACGTGCAAGTGTGCAACTCATGTGAAGAACCAATACAACTATACAAGTAACTTTGGCTATAATTTTTGCCAAAAAGTAGAAATGAAAGCAAATTAGAGAATCTTCTCATTACCTCCTATATAAGCCAAATAGGAAAAAAAACATATAATACTATATAAAAAAAATACTATGGATACAATAAAAAAAATACTATGGAAAACACCAAATATACACTAGCATCCTTATCAAGCTCAACAAAATTGGGAAATTTAACCTCAAAAACCTTTTATAAATTAAACTTTTAAAAATTCAAAAATCGCACTTTTACATAAATGATCGGAAATTTTAATAATAGTAAAAATTGTTGAGCTTGATAAATTGTCGTCCTTGAATTTGCAGGAACAAAATTTGAATGAACCAATTTGAAAAAGGATGCTCGAAATGAGTCCCACACAAAATTTGAATTAACCAAACACGCAATCTGGTACCACCCACACAATCTGGTGTATATTTGGTATTACATTTACACCACATTTGTACCCATGGTTGGGCCAACAAGCAACAGCCCACATGGGAAAGGAATATCTGGCAACAAGCTAAATAGTTAAATGAAATCCAAGGTGCAAAAAGCATATGCCATTGAATGATTGCAGATTCCCATCCCTGTCAATAACCATAGATCAGTTCATCACATGCACACTTGCCAATTCTAGCTACAACAAACTGAACAAAGTACAAGGATTGTCTTTACAGTCTATGCCATATTTGGCAATGTTATAAAGCACCCCGCACACAATCCAAAAAAATCGAGGAATTGGCCTCCCAAGATTAGTAGAGGTACATGTAAGCTAACCCGCACAACACGGGTTATCAAAAAAAGGATCAACTTCACATTCTCCACCACATTTGGCAATGTTATAAAGCACTGCGCACAGAAAAAAAAAAAAAAAAGAAAAAAAAAAAAGAATACTAGGAAATTCAAGAAAACTAGTAGAATAGATGGGGAAAATTAAGAGAGTTCCACTTGAAGAACGTTATAGCCCTTTTCAACATAGATTGACAAAAATAAAAGGGAAATGCCACACAAACACAGATAGTGAGAAACACAACCCTTATCTCCTAAAACTAAAACCATTCCACAGGCTGATAACTCATAATTTCAGCCCGGTAACCTCGCGCTAAGAAATAATCGAAACCTAAAAACACGTTAGGTAAACACACACCCTAAGAAATTTACACTTAGCCCATACGCGACAAACCTCAGTTATTCCAGAACTTCAACTACTCATCGGATCACCAGTGACCGGTTCTTTTGGTTGGATATGCTCTCCATTTTCGGAAAACGAAAGCATCATCATGGCTGCTGCATCTGTTGGTGGAACTTCCTGTGGAGGTGGTGGTTGTACTTCTGTGTAATGGAACTCAATCTGCAGTCGGTGATGAAGAGGCGTGGAAGCGATCAAACCTTTCTTAATATCCGCTTGCAATTCCCTTATTGGGATTGCAGCCAAAAAGCTTTTTACGTACTCTTTGCATGACTCCTTCCCGCGGCATAAAACAACCTCCTCTCTTTCTTCATTCTTCATTGACTCGGCCCCTTCTACCGGAAAACCCTCCTTAGGGTTGATCCAAGGTTCCGTTTGGTTCTTCGTTTCCACTGTACCATCGACTATCTGCTGATTCGCAGGAGGTACTTCTTCCGAAGATTGCGTGGACCCCATCAGTTTGTAAATCGTTGAATTCTTATCAAATTTCAAGATATACGCCTGGTTACACCCCTCGTAGAGCCTTTCTCCCAATGTGTCAATGATATAATAAGCTTCCGGTTCGACCTTAAGCACAAAGAAGTGATCGTTCCAACTGACTATGAAAAGGCATTCAGAAGCTAAATGGCTAATCTCATCCCAAATGTTGTCAAAAGACATGGAGCCGTGCAAAAAGTCAAATTTACCCTCATCCGTAATACCATCAGGACGGAAAAACCCAATAAAGGATTTTGAAGGAACAACGGAGAGAGGACGAATTTTGGCTTGGAGAACCGTTTCCAGATCAAAGTGCTTGTCGGGGAAACGCAATCTGTAAGTTTCATTTTCACAAAGGTTTCTCCATTCTAATGAGCCTTCGCGGATCAAACTGTCAAATTGTGACTTAATGGGCATGACGTCTTTGTTATTTTGGAACCAATCAGCAATGACCGCAACAAGGGCGGTGCAAGCACTCTCGCCTGCAGCCCTTTCACTCCGCTGATCAATAGAGGCGAAGAAGACCTGAGTTTGAAGCTTCATGTGTCCGTCACGACTTGTGACTTCTTTGTGTTCCCAGCTGCCAATGGCGAAACTGTCATCCCCGAACTCGGATATCGACGACCGATTTGCACTTGAGTCTTCGTCAGTCTTTTGCCACTGCCGAAATGAAAATCATTATTTGTATTGTCATGATCATGGAGTTACATTCCATATAAGATTAGAAAAAGGATACAAACTGAAAGATGTTTTATTTATTTTCACAGAACATATCATGGAAATATAGGATCCAAGTTGAAGTAACAATAAGAACATTTGTATGCCAAGAATCAGCCGTGTCTTACATATCAAGCACTTGCACAAAATATGTGACTATCAAAAGGCAGAGTAAACGGGCCAAAGAAACAAATAAACGTATCCGCATAGTTGGTAAGTGTCAAAAAGAAAAACCCTTTAGGGCCATCTCATCAAATTACCCTTGCCTAAAGGCACTTCCCAACAATATCTGATGAGAAGCGTCCAACTTGTATCTGATGAAAAAGGGTCCCTCTGCCAGATTACCCCATGATCTAGAGTACAGAAGGTTTTAACACTCTTAAGAACTGGGCCATTCACCCCAGTGGCCTAGTGCATCAACTGAAGCAGTAACGCAAAGGGCAAGACCTGAAAATGCAAAGGGCAACTGGAAGCTAAATTTATAAAATTAACATTATCGTTTGTTTGCTAAGCCGTCGAGCTTAGGTGCATCCTAAAGTGCAGATGATAGCTAAGCCGTTGAGCTTAGGTGCACCTTAAAGTGCAGATGATAGCTAAGCCGTTGAGCTTAGGTGCACCTTAAAGTGCAGATGATAGCTAAGCCGTTGAAATTCTCTGTAACCACTGTTTCAACTTCTAAAATTTGATTACATACCAAATAAATAAGTATCATCCTTCAGAAGTCTTGGCACCACAAGACTTAACCTTTCAACGTACCTGCAAGTGGCTGATGTCTCCATGTAAATTTTCAAGAACCCAATGGTTCACAATGAAACATCATATATCCTCAAATTACTTTAGTTTTGGACTTTTGGTCTCTAGAAAATTGTCCTACCAGTGATCATTATAATGCATTTTTAATGTAAGCTTTTAAGTAGAACATACCCTAAACAATTCAACTTTATCCAAACCACTAAAATTTGATCTTCCTAAATGCAAGGCAGCTTATTCATCTTTCAATGACCCCCAAAAGACTGCCCAGCTTCTACACAGTACCCAGCAAAGAAAATTTAGAACTTGTCAGCCACGAAAAATTAGTACTAGCAGATTTTCTCACTTGTAAGACTTCAACCAGACAATTAATACCTGATATACCGGGACGGAGCCATGGAATAGCTAAGGCTGGTCATGACTTTCTCCAAATTTTCAAATTTTCTATATTAGTCTGGTTCTTCATTATTACCTATCCTGCGTTCGAGGGTCCCCATCAGGGGCAGCTGCACTATAGTGGGCTCAAAAAATGCCCCAAAATTATCTCTCTTACACATTATTTGATTTTTCTTTCATAAACAATTTTATTTTCCTTTGATATTGTCGGCACACTGAAGTATTCTTACGTAGCCACAGTAAAAGAAAATTCACTTAATTTTGCGAGTAATTAGATAATATAGCTCAACAATTAAAACAAAATAAATTAGGCCCAATGAATTTCAACCAAAATAATCATGTTTATTTTCTAAAGAGCTATGTATACAAAAATTTCTTAACAATTTTGTTACTGCTGAACTACAATCCAGAGTCGCCCCTGGTCCCTATGATTTGTGAGAAATTCTTCGATGAACCCTATCTTTCATTTTTTCTATTTCTAATATGGAAATGGGATGCTTCCAATCATTGTTAAATACAATAAGGACCTAATTTACCGATTTGTAGCTGCAATGTAGCCATCATTTGTTGCTTTTCAGTTACAAAACTTTTTTTTTAATAAGTAAAAACAAAATGTGTTTTCTTTTTTTTTAACCATAGAATTTCTTTAAATGGATCACCTATACATATTCGATTTTGTTAACCACCCCGTCTATTGGGTGGGTAATAGGCACATAAGACCCAAAATATTTGTCCAGGTTTGGTGTCGTAGGTGCAGGCAATTTGCTAGTGGATAACCCGTGCCACAAGGCACCAAACCTTGACACTCTCATCAGAGAAAAAACACATCAAACTCAAACTCAGAGCACAAAAATGAATTGACCTCTAAAATATTTAATTGTGTTTTTAGTATTTATGACGGATTAAAGTGGGGCCAAATCAACCAAAACATTCTCATTAAATACCTTTTTTAATCAAAACTTAGTTAAATACCTAAATCAGCAAATGGTAAACCTAATCATAGAACCCAAGTTTGATTGTGACAGCAGTGATGGTAACAAACACTAGAGGAATGGGAAAGCGTGTTGCCTAGCCCGAAAGATAGTGGTTACACTGATAGGTGGACAGTCTCTCTTCTGGGTTGATGAAGGTGAGCGGATGTTAAGGACAGTGAATAGGTGATTGTATTGCCTTTCTTGCCCGAGAGAGAGAGAGAGAGAGAAGGGTGGGAAGAGAGAGAGAGAGAGAGAGAGAGAGAGAGAGAGAAGGAGAGAGAGATGGGAAATTGGCCGGCATAGGATACTAAACCACATTGATCTCCTCCACCCAAAGGCAACTCAGGTGGGTGAAAAGGAGACAAACTGGTGACAGTTGTGTTATACACTTGGAAAGTGTAGGCTCTTCAATTAAAAACTTGGAGAGAGCACCTCAACCACTGGATTGAAACAATACCAATCTAAACAGAAAATGTTTCAATGGACCCCACACCGCTGTGAAATGTATGAAAGATATGTGGCATCATACAATGCAACAATGATCACTACAAGCTTTTTGCTATCTATGAATTGAAAGGTCCCGGATGATGAACTTTGCAATCAATTCTTTGAAAAACATATGCAGCAATCTATGATCAAAATATAAAAAATGCATATGTTGTTGGGACAATTTTGCGAAGGGTCAGGTTAAAAAATGGGAAATAAGTCAAATAACTGGACTGAATAGAATATGCTAATCCATGTAGCAACATCACTATAAAAAAAATACTCAAATTTGAGATGCAGAAAAGTTTTGCTTCAAGAACTTGATTACAGGAAGTATTTACCACAACAAAATTCTTGAAAACAGAAAAGGAAAGTTCAACAGTTCTTACCCCAAAAGAAAGAGATTCATCAGAACTTAGCTGCCGGCGGTCAAAGTCGATGTCATCCCCTCCTTCTTCTCCATAAGCCTTCTTTAGTAGTGGCTCACCTTTAGCCTTGGGGGATCTGAAATTAAGCTTTCTCTTCCTCCAAGGCAAGATAATACCACGCTTCGACGTTGGAACAAAGAAGGCTCAGAGGTAGAAGAAGTAGCAGAATCCTCCGTTTGTGAGCAACCCACGTCTGATTTTCGGCGGTTTGTAAATCCAATCTTCGTCCTCCGAGTTGATCCTCATATCAGAGTAAATCGATCCGCCTATACAATTGGCATAAGCCAATGTGCCGTAGCTGAACGATTTTCTAAAACTGGAGTTCTCATTTCTTCCCTCGTCAGAATCTCCTTCCGGAAACTCGTCAAGCGAGTCCGAGTCTAAGGGGTAGGTGTAATCACCATCTTCACTCCTGCCCTCGCTGCCTTCTTCCTCACGGCAAGCCTTTTTTGCTCTTCTAGTTGAAACATAGTCTGTAAAAATTTTGACCTTTCTCAGACCGGCCTTGAGTACAGAAAGCTCATCTTTATCTGTGGATAGAGGAGGGTCTGCCGGCTGGAGAGGGGAATTTGATGGTGGACCAACTGATCTCTGAACTATATCTGCAGATTCTTGACCAGTCCTCAGCTCCAATAAACTCAGTGATATCTGTAATGTGACAAAAAGACAAAAGAAACAAAAGGTTAAAGATGCGAGTAATGGTGAATTTTATTGGTCCACTTTTATTCTCACCAGATCAAACCAAACATGGTGTGAGATGGTGAGAAACCTCAATCTCCAAAGGGGCAACTGTAATATTTTTCTAGCATTCTTCATAAAAACTAGATTGACAATCCAATAAACTTGCCAAGCAAAAGCAACGTAGTTCTGCAAATGGCACATACACAAAGTGAAGGTTCCGCTGCACTGCCGGAGGTGAGAGGGATGTTAAGATCAAAATCTTTTTCCTCAACTCTGGAAGCTAATTCAGCAAGGTTCAACGATGCTGTCCCAACAATTGGCACCTTGTTTTTTGGTCCTTGATTCAAGCCCTGGATCAACAAAAATGTTTCCGAGTTTACTCAAATTAATTACAGATTGCTAAAACCAAAAAAGAAGTACCAGCATTCACACGCCCACACAGACCTACAGATTATGGTATCACAGTTCACAGCATTTCATGCAATTCAATACAATTCAATTCAGTTTTGTCGCTATTTTGTCTGTATAACACATAAAACAACGTTGTTTTAACTTTTCACGATTTGGAAATATTTGCGAATCCTTATACATTATTTCATCAAATCACAAGTCACGGTTTGATTTGCATGCAACTTATGGTCTAGATGGTTAACAACTCAAGTCCAATATTCTCCACAGGTATAAGTATTTCTTAGACCATTCCAATAACACAAAAAGTCAACATTTGGTAAGAAGTGGACAATCAGGACGAATTTTTCTCCATCACAATATAGGAATATTTGATAGAAACCTAGATGCATGGATGAAGAATTACCTTCTCACAGCATTTAAGATTCATGGAAAAATAGTTTCCTCCTGAGGTAGTAAGGAGCTTTTCGCATGATTTGGATTTGGGCAAAAGGAATAACAGTAAAGTAATTTGGGTGATTTCTGCGTGATTTGGTTGAAAGGAACAACAGCATAGTTCAATTGTTCACAAGAAAGAATGTCACTTACAAGATAAAAATACCTCCCAAAATTTTCAGACACAACCATTGGATTCTAATTAAGATATAACATATGAGAGGGTAAATATCTAGTAGCTTTCAACAGCACAAATATCTAACACTAGGCAAATACAGACTGATATTGTCCAAACAGAAACTCCAGGAAATCAGTAGACAACGCACCAAAGATTTCTCCATTGACAAATTAACCAACACCACCAAGAACCCACAGAAAATTAAAGAAACAGAAGAAACAATACCTCCATCTGTGCGTCTCCACCACATCTAACTTTCCACAAATAGGCATCTAATTACCAAACCAAACCAAACAGGGCCTTTGTCCAATTGAAAAGGGGTTTGCTACAGAAATCCTTTCTTTCCACTGAGCTCTATCGAGGCATCGTCTTCCATAATATTCGAAAAAACCTAGATCCTTTCGGACTACAGTACCGCCTCCAATGTCAATTTTGGTCTACCCGTCCCCTTAGTGTTACCTTCACGGCTTCAACTATTTTCACACTTCCTAACTACCGCATCGGTTGATGTACGATAAAAATGTCCATACCACCTTAATTTGCATCTACTTGACTTGAACACACAAAACCCTTTTATTTGTAAACAGAAAATCTGGATAAAGACAGACAAATGGGATCACTCAAAAGGAAAACTTAGAAACTCGCTGAATCGCACAACGATGATAGCTACAATTGTCTATTACTGGACACAAACACACACACACATCACTATGTCAAATATTCACTTCAACCCGGGCCTGCTAGGAATAAAAGGGGACACGAAGAAGGCCTACCTTCAACCTGTACCCACTCCCCAGCCTCAATTCCCCACACTACACAAATACGGATAGAAGCCTAATTTTAATGTCCGGGAGAGAGTGGTGCAAATGTATACATAAACACAAATTTGTATTGAACAGGAGCACTATAATACAAAAAGTCTTTCCCAAACAAAAAACTCCATTACATTTAGGACAAGTTTCAAACACTCGAACCTAGATCGAATAAATGAAAGACCTCGTCAACAATCAACTTTACATTCTGGCTAATTCCCGTAAACATGAGTTTTGTTTGCTGTCAATTCAGTTGAAATATTGGTTCAATAGTTCACATTTTTCTTTTGATTTTGATCTCTTTTGTCTCTGCAACATGCCTGGATCCTAGCATACTTTCTATTTGAATACATATAGACACAAGCATGTCTACCATTTCTCAGACACCAAATTTGATCATCACATCCAACAACAAATTCAAAAGACAAACAATCCCATAAACACTCCTACTTGAGATTAATCATTTCCCCACAAATTCCCTAATCAAATAACCCAAACTACCATGAAACCCAACCAATACTAGAAGTTAAAAAAACCCCCAAAATCTACACACAAAAAAACGAAAAGAAAACAAAAAGGAAAACATCCCAAAACATTTTACCCTACGCTTCTTAACAAACACAATAACAAATAATTTTAATATTTTATTATTTGTTTGTTTCCATAGAATTGGAAAAAGAACAGATCTTTCCAAAATTTTCAAGCAAGGGATTTTCTGAAAAGTGCTCTAAAAAATTTTCATTGTAAACAACCACCAAAAGATAAGACCAATTCCCAGGGGAAAAAAGTAGCAATAACTGAAGAATACCAAAATTTCCACATAAAAATCCAACACGAAAACAAAAATAGAAAAGCAAAGAGTCAACAATCGAGAGAAATTTTAAATTAAAAAAATCACATTCAAGAGCTCAAAGTATGCAAAACACGCCCAGGAAAAATTAGTAATAACTAAAGAATCCCTAAATTTCCACATTTACACCCAACCAAAAAAAGAAAAGCAGAGAGTCAAAAATCAAGAGAAATAGTAGTGAAAAAGAAACTCACATTTAAGACAGTAATAACAAAAGAATCACTAAATTTCCACATAAAACCCCAAAACGAAAAAAAAAAAAAAAAAAAAAAACGCATAAAGTAAAAAATCAAGAGAAATAGTAAATTAAAAAAAAAACTCACATTGAAGACAGTAAATGTGATCTCCCAAGGATGGAAAACATTGTCCTTGTACCCAGACAAAGTACAAACACTCTGAAACTCCTCGTTTTCCCACTCAACGACGCCGTTTTCCAACACTCCAGCCTCCTTTGTGAAATTCCTCTTCACAGACCTCCTTAACGAACTAATCAGTGCGATCTTAGGTCCTTTCCACCTGATCTCCACAGCCAATTTGTCTGCTCCCGCACCCACTTGAATATACCCCTCCAGCCTATGCAATACGAGCCTGACCTCGCACTTTCTCGACAGGAGAGGCGGCCACGGCCGCCACTTCATCATCTTCACCACCATTAATGTTGCTTATTGTGGTTGCCCGTCTGGTAGAGAGAGAGAGAGATCCGTCTATTGGGTTTGTGACAGGAGGGTGAATTTTGAGAGGAAATTAGTGGGTTTTATTCGGATCTTCGAAATATGAAATGGGTAATTAAGAAAAATGAGGATTTGTTAATGGAGAAAGGGTCGCTGTTGAAGAGAGAGAGAGAGAGGTGGGGTCCGGCAATGGGATGGTGCTAGGAAGCGAGAATGAAATTGTTTTGTAGTGTCCCCAGAGAGAGAGAGAGAGAGAGAGAGAGAGAGACCATATAGGTTTTGTAATATTGTTGAACAGATATATACCGGAGTAATAGTTAAATCGACATAGGCTAAAACTACATATTTCTCCCCTGCACTATCTCTTGTTTTCCAAATTACTTTATAATTTACAAAACACTACGCTCGACTACCTCAAACTATCTAAACCTTTCAACTTGCTTCCTCATTTGGTGCCCTAAACCGTATGGCTGATCTGATTGCTCCAAGAGGACTCCAGCAAAACAAGTCCATTGACCCGGTGGTGTTAAAGCAATAGCGTGATGAAGCTTTATATAAAATTGAGACAGAGTGCTTACCTTTACCTTTGTTGTGGGTCGGCCTTACTTGTAAATATATGATTGGTAATGAGAATTGATCAAGGAATGTTGAGCCTTTGATTGGGGCTTCGACTTCACCTTCCTCCTCTTTAAATGGATTTACCGATCATACAAGGTATGACATTTAATTAGGAAGCAAAGGAGATTCTCCGTTGATGAGACCCTTGAAGGTTCCCTTTGGGAGTTGTCGTTTATGAAGAGCGATCTGATTAGAATGAGCTGAATAACATGGGTAAGCATGCGACGCTTGATTGACGCAAGCAATTTGAAGGGTCATATTCTTACTTATTACCTATCATTAGTCTTTACTCATATACTGGTTGTTAAAGAGCCTAAAGTTATGCTTAAATATCATTCCGATGAAGATATTCACAGTAACATATAAATAAGCTTGCATCTCTACGAAAACCGAAGACTATATATTAAATTGTCTAAACTTTCTTCTTCCATTCATCCATACCCATCGATTTTTCTTTGTTTCTCCTCATTAACATTTCACTATACCTCTACATCATCAAAACTATCAAAAATGTCAAATAGCTCTTCATGCAAAAACAATTCAGACAGACATCAAGTTTTTGATTTTGTCATTTATACAGGTTTATTTGTATATAATCTAAATCTAGACATACTCATCATATTTCAAGAAAATACTGCTGGCATTTTATTCTAGGTTCTTTACTAGTCATTATGCCACCTAAGGCTAAAAATTCCTCAAGATTAGTTGAAGATGTTCGAGTATAGTGTTTTATAGTTTAGGAATAAATTGAAAAAGTGAGATACTTTAGTGGGCTAATATGTGATTCAGCCCAATTGAGATATATACATATATCTGATTCCGGATATAACGGCGTAGGAAACCGGTAGTTGACTTCCGTTTAAGTTGCAAGTCACTCCAGAATCATTCAACTGGATTAGGTCTTTTCATAAATCTATGGGAGATTTTCTTCTTTTTTTTGACCTTTTCTTCACCCATTTGTTGCAACGACCTACTTATTGTTTGGTATCGATTTTTGTTTTTGGGGAAATACCCATTTTTTAGAAAATTCGAAAATTTATTCAAAAATTTTCGTAAATTGTTCGACTGATAAATGATGCGTATTTTAGAATTTCTTGATTTTGTCTTGGAAGTTCCAATGCTTAAGAATCACCAAACTTAGGCCCCGTTCTATTAAGTTTGATTTTTTAAGCTTTTTTTAGTTGATATATAAGGAGAATAGTCTGTCTCGTAACACATAAAAAGTCAAAAAAATTAAGAATCCACCCTCTGAAACGGGGTTTTCCATATTATCCATCGAACTATTAAAGTGTACAAATAAGTCAAAGAGAGATTCAGTGTTTTGATTGTCAGAATATTTTTGTTTGGAAAATTATTTATAATATTAAAGTCAATTTGACTGAAATAAACAAAAGTGAATCTTCACTGATTGCAAGAGTTTTTTTTTTTTTTTTTTGTCTAAAATAGTTTAAAAGGGTTGTCCAGAAAACTATTTTTTTCCGTAAACTGCCTTTTATTGCCTTTTCACACTTTACGTGCCTTTTATTGTCTTTTCACACTTTACGAGATAGATCATTTTCACAATGTATCAATCCAAAAAAAATAAAATAATAAAAGACAGCACAAGATGGTAAAAAGGATATTGTTTGTGAAAGAAGCTCTAAAAAGAATGAGATTGACACAAACCAACCTTTTTGTGTCAAGAGTTTAACAAACTTGCCACATCATATGGTTCTCTTGCCAGGGAATATTATTGCATCGGTTTAGCATGAATATTATATTATTATTTTCGTACTATAGGTAGTAAAAAAAAAAAAAAAAAAACTTGATTGCGCCAAAAAAGCAATATTAACTTGTAATGCACTTTAACTTTTGCCAATTTATGGTAAGTAGCTTCTTAGATGTTAATTGTTGTGTGTCAAATAAGATGACTTGATTTATCGCGGATCAATTTATCGTTGGTGTGACCGACATTTGATTTGGATATGTTGTTTGTCTCATTTGAGTGCAGTATGTATTTTTTCAGTTGTATTAGATGTATACGGTGAGTTGTAATGTTGTTATTATTAATATATTTCTCGCTCTTCCAACAAAAAAATTGAGATAACTTGATATAAATTGAGAAGACAATGCACAAAAGAATTTCATCTTTTAGTCTAATCTCTCTTGTAAAAGTGGAACTTATAGATATTTTGGCCTAAGTTAGTTATTTAACTAAGACTTAATTACTCTAATAGCATGAAAATTATTCCGTGCCCTTCGACACTACCACCACGTGTTAGCCGAGGTCCCTCTTACACCACACAATCATGTGGGTCCCACGAAATCTACTTCAAGTAATCAATTTGTTTTCCGTGTTTTTTTTTTCCCGCAATCTAAGACGGATTTTCTACCTTTGTTTAGATTAAAATAATTTTGTAGCCACAAAAAGAACTGAGTGATGATAACTGAAAGGGGCAAGTGGTGGCTAGCTCATGTGGTAGAGCTCTTAGATATCCCATACTGCATTCTGGGATCGAGTTCCATTCCCCCCTCCCCCAGGTAATAGATTAGGAATGACGAATGACAAAAAAAAAAAAGATGATAACTTAAAGGGACTCACCTTCCTAGAGGTTGGTGTTGTCTGAAAAGGTTGTTCTTTGATTGATGATAATAATCTACACATTAAAGATCAAACAAAAATCTAGTTTGATTTTCATTGCCCTCTCTGTAATTTTTATCTTTGTAAATAACTGCAATTGGAAGATAGAAATCTTTACTCCAAACTAATCAATCACTTAAAGCTAACAAATATCTTCATATTAAGTAAGAACCAAAATTATTCAAGTTGTTCAAAGGAAAAGCAAACCACTCTAATTTCATACATGAAACAAAAATAGTTGGAAATTGTCTTTTCTTATACACTATGCATTTGTCTTGAGTAAGTTAGGTAGTACAAGTTAGTCCCCCACTAAATCCATCTTAATTTGTATATATATAAGGCTCACTTACATTTCATAATACTATTTTCTTGAATTTTGTCATTAATAGATGAAGATATTGAACATGTTTGCATCCATTAAATCTAATTTTAACACATTGGAGAGAATGATTTACTTCTAACAGATTTAGTAATTAGTCCTGTTAGTTGATGGATTTGCTCCCAACACAATCGACTAGGGTTTGATACTTGCTAAAAGAAATTAATTTATCTTCTAATCTCGGCGTGAATGGCCTACTTTTGATCAGATCGGGGAGGAGATTAGTCGAGGTACACATAACCTCGTTTGGACACCTCTGATCGTCGGGAAAAAAATAGTTTCTTAAGCCTTATCCCCTAATTTCTTAAGCCTTATCCCCATCACACGATGTGCCAACTAATTAAGTTTGTAACGAATTAGTGGGTACAAATCTTCATCTAGCAGTGGGGACAAGGGGTGAGAAGGAAATTCAATTTTAGTGCATGGGATTTCCCCCTCAAGCAAAGGCTACATTTGGTATCTCAAATAACTTTTAGTTGAGGATAAACTTAAGACATTTGTAATTTCGTGATATACTTGAGTTTTTCTAAGAATGTACGTATAAGTTCACCTTAGTTTCATCATTCCATCAAGCATGTAGAGAAAGCCATGATCATGTTATTAGAGTCATGCATAAAGTAATTTTGAAATCATTGCTAACTACGTAATAGCCCTAAATTTTACTATTTTCTTAGCAGATTTTTTTGGGGATTTTTCACTTTTCATCGTCTTGCTCCGACACACATCTTGATACTACTAGTTAGGGGTGAAAATATAACCGGAATTTTTTTTTCGGGATTTTGTTTCGCTTGTCAATCAATCTAGGTTTGGTCCCCGTCGGTTTTTGTTTTTGAAGTGTACAAATTTTAATTTTTCAATTCAGTCTTGGGTCCCTGAAAATAATCCCAAACCAAACCGAAATATACATATTAGACCAATTGAATCGAGGGGATTTGATATTTTAGTAGTCTTAGACAGGGGTTTCGATATTTTAGTAGCCTTGGATAGGGGCTTTGATATTTTAGTAGTCTTGAAGCTCCATCAAAACCACCGGGAAAAAACTCCGACCAAACCTAACCACCCCGAATCGATTTTTTTCCACCGAATATTTTGACCAGAATCGGTTTCCATCATTTTTAGTCTATGCCAATCGGTTCGCTTTGCTATGCCCCAAATCCCCGACCGAACCGATTTCACCCGTAGATACTACTAAGAATAAGGGTGGTTTATAACACATAACAACAAGTCGTTATACCTAAGTTTTTTTTTTTTTGTAATGAATTACGTGTATGTAGGTATCTTGATCAAATTGCAAGTCAATGCATGTGATCATGAGTACCCAACAAATCTTAGTGGCTTTGGTGATCATAAACCATTACATGTGCGCTTATACCATTGCCATATGTTTTTTTGCTTAAAAGGTGGGGATGGGATCATATAGACTTTTTCAGCAACCCACTACTTTTTTGTGAACCCATGAACAAGAAGATATATACTTTGGGCATCCAAGTGGAGCCACACAAATCAGGGGTTCCCCTTTATTCAAGGGGTAGTTTGGCTTTACCCAATTTGGCACTTCAAGTATTAGTAGAGCCCTTGGATTTTGGGGGAAGGATATTGTGAGCTGTTGGTTGCAACTTGCAAGAAATCATACCTCTCATTCCAAGCAAATGCATAAATGCATTTTCAAAAATGCATAATTTGTTAAATTTTTATTGTATATGGTCTCCATATGGGTCTCGTGTATGTATAGGTCCCACCCCGTTGAAAATTACATTGAAAAATTTCTCTAATTATTAATTATTCGCGAGATCTCGGGCGCCACGCTTGATCGTGCGTGAATCATTCCAAAGACCACACATCTTATGTGGGCCCATATCTTGGTACTTAATGCACTGTACGTGAATGTGGTGTTGGAAATATTCCAAGTGGGACGTGACCATCCTTCGAGAACACTGAATTATTAGACTTGTAGAGTTGTCATATGACTCATATCTGAGACCATGTGCTTTGGACCCTCCACTCTTCTTCTGGGGAAGGTATCAGCTTGCAAAATTGGATGTTTGTAAATTAAGAAATAGAATAGCAGACAAGAAAGAAAAACACATTTTTAACATTAGAATATTTATATTGCGATCAAACTGCGGAAAAAAGTATTAATTATAAATGTAGAGTAGATTTAACTTTACTAATTGGCTTATTGTACATGTGGACCATATTCAAAGTAAACATGATCCACACTCTCACGCCAGGCGACGCAATATGCACGGACGGTGCATCTTGACCGTACGCGGGTTTTCGACGGTCCCGATTTAAAAAAAAAACTCTTCCATGTAAGAGTTACGTGGAAGAGTTTTTTTTTTTAAATCCGGACCGTCGATTCCTGAAATGGACGGTCCAAATGTGATCGTTTGCGTACGTACATGTGCGTGTACGTACGCATGGCCGGGTTGGTTTTTTTTTTATAGTTGTTACGGTCAATTACAGTTAATTTAAGAAATTATTTTTTCATCCTCGTCTGTTTGGCTAGGAGGTAAACATGAATTCTTCTTTAATGATGGGTCTTTTTCCCGGGCTGTCAATAAGCTAAGAAAATGACAAGAAAAATACAAACTAAAATATACATTTTGCTAGGTGTCCAGACCAAATTACATGCACATCGACTAATTCTGGGAGGTCAATTCCACCGTCTATTAGCGGGTGGCCCATTTAAAGAAAGATCAAAGCTGCATATACTGATCCAGAAAATAATTGATAGCATCGAAGAAGTTTCGAACACGAGACTTTAGGAGAGAAAACTCCTTAAGTTTTAGCCTTCAAAACTAGACCTAATTATACGTTCACAAATTCTAAGCTTTCCTGAAATAGTAAAATAATAAACGACAAGTTCGCACCCAAAGTTTTTTTTTTTTAGCAAGCAAAAACATATATATATTAAACGAAAATAAAGGACACTACCGGTCCACAAGTACAAAAAAAAAAAAAAAAAAAAAAACAGAAAATTACAACAACAACAAAAAAACACAGAATATACAACAACGTCGGATTCGGTGACGTTGGAATTCATCTTTTTATATGTATCTAGGGAACAGATTTGGATGTAACATAAGTATTTTATTGGGGATAGGAAAAACAAACATGATGTAAATCAAAGGAAGTGACTGATAAATTAAATAAATACATACATACATACACATACATAACTTTTTTTATGAACATCCAAACAATATTGGCTATTCTTTTCTAGGAGCATGTATAAATCGGTTGACTTCAGTTTTTTGGTTCGAGGTCAGGGTTCGGGCCAGTTTATGCTTACCCCGATTAAAACTTCGAACAAAGTAGTTATGATGGACTCACTTAGTAAATTAGGGTGGACCTTGAGGCCTATTGTGCTCAGCATGTTGTTGTGTTCTCTTACCCTTTGACTTTCTGTCGTCGTCTTAGTACTAAGCTTAAACGGCTATGCATTTGAGTTCGGTAATTCCTTCTGCACTGACGGGGTGCACCGACCCCGTACATGGGGTGATTTTGGATTGAGTTCATACAGCCGTCCGATTGCCTCGATTCCCGCGTCGGCCCACTCGGAATTCAATTTTGAGAAGGATGAACGGCTCGGATCGATCGTTTGGGACCCACAACGGCGTCCACAATGCCGTCGGTGCAGGTAGAAGGGTCCATTTGAGTCCATTTGAAGGGTCCATTTGTGTTTAATCGTTGTACTTTTAGCAATCAAGCCGCTTCTTGCAATAATTTAATATAGGTTCACATTATAAAATTCTGTCTTAACAGAAAATGCAAAGCTTATTTAATGCAATTACTCATTTTTTTTAGTGTGAATGAATCAGAATATGCCATGGTATCCTCCATTAATAAAACCACTTGAGGCTTATCTTTAACTGGATCACATAATTTTTGTAGTCTATGATTCTGTTTGTCTTTACACTTTCATTAGAACAAGAAAAAGAAGACAACCATGTAAAGGTTTTTTCACCTTTCTCTGGTCAAAAAGTTGTAAGAAGGACATGAGTAAAATCCTGACTATATACAGAAATCATTGAAATTTGAAGTTTCGTTGCTCGGTGTTGGATGCGTTCGTCGGTTTTCTAGTATATAAACCGTCCAAATTGCAATTGAATCGGACAACACTCACGGATAAGTATGGGTGGAGAAAATGATAAACTGCAGCGAGCAGTTCAAAACCGAAACGAACCACCCTGAACTGTCTGCTAGGCAGCCCTAGCTCGGTGAATCAAAACTTGATATTAAGTTGATAGCCGGGACAATTTACGAGCATCTCGATATCCGTGACTTGAAAAAAGAAGAAGAGGAGATGCAAATATACTAATTACATGCATGTATCCAACTTAATACATTAACATAGAAATATGCACTATCTACCAAACCCATAAAGATGGCAAAAAGTCTTGAGCCCCCCAAGGTGGGTCAGTTGAAATAGTTTGGATCCACTCAAACAAAGAAGAGCCCCTTGACATGGTTAAGAGATAGCTAGAGAGGATGTCACATGTGGCAAACCAGCCATAGGTCACAAAAAGTTACTAATCACCAAATTAAAAAGTGACAAAAAATAGATAGAAAATATATTTCTATATAAAATCGCCGCTTCTCAAATCAAAGACTGTGAAAGCGACGCTAACAAAGATAAACAAATAAGTCAAAATCCAAAAGCCATGTGCCTTCGAAAATGACAATCTTTTTCTTTTTTTGATAACCGGATGTCCGGATTAGTTTACGCGCACTTCAACTAATTTTGAGACACTGGAGATGAAGACCGGGCATGACCCCAGTAGCCCCACGTGCCTTAGAAAATGACAATGTTGAACAACAGCCACAGAACAAAAGCAACGCAAGTGGGACTAAGAATGATTTGAAAATTCACTAGAGAGAGGGAGAGAGAGAGAATATGAAAATGGAATAGCATCCTGTCCATTTACTGGAAGGCCCTGTTTGGCCCATAGCGGGCCTTTTGGGCCTACTTAAAGCATCAAGGCCATTCGTTTTCAAGAGCTCGTCGAGAACATCAACTAGGTCAAAAAGATATTCATCGGATATCTCGTCCATAACTTTTTGAAACTCATTTAAGTTTACAAAGAGTGTTTCACTTCATAGTTCGCCTCATTTTGTAACATAAATGCGTTATGAAAACATGTCAATCGAGATCCCATAAATATGAGTTTTGGCGTGATAATGTTCTCGACGAGGTCTATATAATTAATGGTTGATCACTGAAATAGACCTGAAAAAGACCCACAATGGGTCCACCAAAACAGTTCAATGCTAAGAAGAGACCGGAGAGGACAAGGAAGTATATATTATAGCAATTGGGATTAAAGTATAAAACCAAGTTACGTATACAGGTTGTATACGTAGCCAAAGAAGGCATAATGTTACAGGAGTCCCAAGCCTGGCAAGACATAAACATTACAACTCAGAAATGAGATGAGATGAGATGAAATATACCCCTATGCCCTTGTATAATACTCATAAGTCATAACCAACCAATGAAACTCGATTCACGGCCTAAGAAACACGGACACCTCTACCGAGGAGATGTGTCCTCTTGGATACTTGTATTCGGACACCGCCACTCTACGAACACTCCCAAAAAGCGTGTCCGACGGTCCTAAGCAAAAATTGAGATAATACTATTTCCACCCTTAAAAACACATTCTAGATGACGAATCAAGTCCCTTATTTGTATCATTGTATGTCTATGTTCTTAAGTCAACCCGTTAGGGAATTCATGGATGAAAAACATTCGACGGAGAGACACAACTATTAAAACCTGTCACAAATGTGTGGTGTCCTGCAATTTTCTGTTTTTCCCTTCTAAGCCAAGATATCAGCACGTTTGTGTCTTGTTGCGTGTCCGTGCTGCTAATTTCGTCGCTTTCATTATGTTTTCATTTCCTGGTTGCCGTTTTACAAATGTGTGGACGTAGATCCTTTGAAAAAGCTATCAAATTGGAAGGAGAGAAATGTATGTGCGGTGCATTTTTTTCTCTTCAGAAAATGGAAGCCATGATTATAGGCCCATTAGTGGGGGAATAGGGGAAACTGTAAGACTCTTTAAGGGCCACAATTCTTTGACTTAGTGGGGTTTATCATGGAGGAATCCCAGAACAAGTGCCTTCACAGAGGATGACAAGTTTCCCTTTTGCTGTGTCAACTGGTTGAAATCAACAGACACCATTTTTCCTAGTCAAATATCCACTATAGTATGTCTATGATATGCTTCAATCACAAATGAAGATTTACTGAATGAAGCTTTCATAATTTTTAGAAGGTTTGCAAGTGAACCGAGCTGCTAGCGAGTAGCTCGTGGCTCAGAGGGCTAAGGCAAGGCTCGACTCGTTCAGTAATTGAGCTCTAGTTTTATTCTCGTTTAGTAAATGAGCAAGCTAAACACTCTAAAGCTCGGCTCGTTTGTGTAGGCTCGACATGTTTAAAGAGGATCGATAAGTAAATTAACCAAGCTCGGCACGTATACAAACCAGCCGAGCTCGAATACTTCAAAGCTTGGCTCGGCTCGTTTGAACCTCTGATTCCTAGTTTCTGACTGGGTTAGGAAAATGGACAGATTTTTGCCACACTAAATAAAAATTCATTTTTTGGTTCTATTACCCATTTGTGAAGGGTGTAAGTGACTCCACTTTCCACTTAGCTTACCTTCTCTCTTGATACCCCAGGATCTAACAGTGCATAGGAACGGCCATGTAATTAGGCAAGACAAAAAATGATTCATCTGTGAAGCTCAGTCATAGAAAAGATTATCGAGGATTTGGACCATTTTAAAGACAAATGTGGAAGGTTTTTGAGCATTGATGAGCCTAGTCGATATACTCAACACAACTAATTACAGACCTATTCGATCTCCTCAAGAAATCTAATTACAGACCTACGCTACGACCTTCGCGAATTGTGTATTAGAAAGAACGTTCCGAAACATGGTACACTTATGTTCCAAAACGGTAAAGTTACCAACGCAAAGCGATCTCCAAAGTTTTTTTTTATCAAAAATCAACTTTTATGGTAAAAAAAATCTAGAGAAAATGTAAAAAATTCAATCATTATGCTCCTAAAATTGTATATCGGTTGGAAGTTATGTTCTAATGTTTTTATCTATAGAAGTCTAACCCTAGCGTACCAATATTTAGACATGTGGTGTACCACGTTCTCGTTTCCGTTCCTCGTATTGGGACGATCCATAGTTACAGACAAACAAATACACAATTGGAATTTGTACAAGATCTTAGCATACCTTAAGGCACCGCACGGTGTTTGTAAAATGGATTTGTGAAGGAATTTACAAGGGCACGAAAATGACAGTGAACTAAAGACAACTAAAAAGCTAAGGTCTATGTCCAGAGCAGAAAGTAGGGGCTAGCCATCACTTTTTCCCATAAAACCATGACTCCTTCACATGAAAGTAACTGAACGGTACCTTGTGTTTTTCTTTTCAGTATGCAGTTCTACTGAGATGATGATGCCAATCTCCCTGCAGTCGAGTCAAAAAGCCAAATTGAGCATTAAAATCTCCAGTCGAATACAAAACCATAAAAGGCTTTCATCTATGAAACATGCATGCTTGCAGATATTTACCTATGTGATAGATCTAAGGAAGAAAGCTTACCGAAAACAAGGAGGCATCTTGTCTGGCTGCATTTTTGCACCTAGAAGTGAAAATACAAACCATGTCATGCAGTTGTATCTCTATGTTCCTTCATATTTTACGGATAACATCTAGGGCAATCCAAAACTATTGGATAATCAACCAAGGACTGATTGTCTGTTAAAACATCTTGGGCAATCCATAAGTACACCTACTGTAGTCATAGTAACTTCTGAAAAATTTCATGGACAACTTATACTGCTGAAAATGAAACTGAAATTCTTTTTCAACAAGAAGAAAATTGTAGCAGAACAATAAGTACCAAAAGCCCACTACATGCACATGTATTATGTAACGAAAACATTAGGGACCTGTTTCTTACAAGTAGCTAAAATAGTCCAAGAGCAGAATGTCAAATTGAACCAAATTGATCATAAAAGTTATTTGATTTGCTTATACCTCCCGCAAGATATTTGATTTGCCTATACGCAAGCATCGCTAGCTGAGTTCTTGTACAAAGGCATCCGGGTAGCTCAACAATCTTAGAAACAGAATTCCATGTTATAACTGCATTTGTTTTGTGTATCTTTCTTGAAACCTGATGCATTATTGTTCCTTCATGCTAAGTACTTACCACCAGAATTTGTTAAGGAAAACAGTGCTGTGAAATCACTTTATAGATCACTTTCAAAGGCAAAATTGATCTCCTGACTCCCAGGGTAAATAAATGTCGAGTATAGATAAACAACCCTGAAGAATAGCAATTCAAGTTCTCTAAAGCATTCTAGCTTCCAAGAAAAGGACTTCACATGAAATATGCACCTACTTACTTAACCAAGCCTCTATTCCATGGCTCGTGGATTAATTTACCACAAAGTGATTAACCTCTCGAATGAATATCCACATGCTGTCTAAGTCCAAAGTTTAATGTCATTCATTCCTCAAACACTGAAATCATGCCTAATTTCTAAACAAAGGCCAGGCCTATAACCAGCATCTTGCATCTTTAAAGCCAATCGTTCCAATGTTTCATATATTCTATCACACCGAGGATGCTTTTGATCTCTAGACACAAAACAGTTAACACAATCAACCAAATCAACCCAACTGCAGCCAACATCCTTTGTCAAACCCATTCCACGCATCCCTTTTCTCACTCTGTTAGCATACTCCCAGTTCCAGTTCCCTTCCTCTGCATGAAAATGCAGCAAAATATGATAACCTGACAAGCTCTTTCCCATCTCCATTTGAAGCAACTTATTTTCTAATTCAAATTCTTCATGATTTATGCAAGCCGGAGATGGGATCCTAAAATTCTTAAGTTATCACCCTCTTCACCCAATTCATCGCATGTTTGCAACGCAACAATGGTGCTCCATTTCAAATTCCTTGTGCCTTGTACTATTTTGGGATGTTCCAACTTGTTAGTCCTCATTGAAAAGTCAAAATAAAATTTATTCAATTTTCCAAAATAACCCTTTTACCAACAATGATCATTTCATTCAAAAGTTGAAAGTGCATTGTTGAAAATTACTGAATCTGTTTAATGTGAATGCATTTATTGAATGCAGATACTGGATGTCTGCTTAAAAAGTTGGAATTCCCAAAAGTGACCAGCAATTTGGAACTGAGGGAGTAGTTTGGAAGGTTTTGTACTAGACACAGCTCTGAGTTGTTTGGCTTTTGAGATCCTTATGTAAGCTACGATGTTGTTCACTTGTATATATAAGTTATGTTTCCGGTATTCGTTATTTATGTCCCTTCAGTAATTAGCTTATATGATGTTAATGCTATGAAATTGTCTTAGTGATGGTTTCACTAGCTCTAGCTGTGATTAAGGCCTACATGGTCAGGTTAGGGTCGTGATAGCTTGGCTCACACTTAGGTTTACAATTGTATCATGGTAATAGGTGATATAAACTGTAGGTTATAAATACTTGCCATTATGCAGCAGCTGATGTACCTTTTACTGTCTTCATTCCAATTACATATTGGAACTGATGTGTGCCGTACTGTCTCTGTACCAAGTGAGGAGCCTAAAAGTGAAAAGTTGTGAATTTAATTAGTTGAGATTATAAAAAGATTACACTCTTACGCACAATACCAACTTTGTTTCAGAATAAGCAAAGAGATAAATTCACTTCAAAACAACAAAACAAAGAACAACCTTACCTCAAGTGGATCCAACAAAAAACCGTCCAGTGAAGTAGGAAGTGGGTTTGTGTCTAGCACATTCATGGTACTTCCGTCATCGTCCAGATTACCTACATGAGTTGGATTAAATCCATTCGCCTCCGAATTGCCCTTCCATGCTCATTTATTATGATCAACACATCATCAAGTGCAACATTTCACTCAATGATCATGCAGTCACCATTTCTGAAGAATTCCCAATAGTGTGAACTGGACCAAAAAATCCTGAATTAAATAGTAAGGAAAATGATTAGAAATGACAAGCGAGGCCATCCCAGCTCAGATCCCCCAGCTAGGTTTCAAGAACTTGGTGGATGCTAGGCGTGATTCCAGGAGAACCTCAGCTAGGTTTATGGGCTTTTCCCAAGTATGTAGGAAAATATGGTTGTCTTCTCTTAAGATATTCCTCTAAAAACCTCTCGTATTTGCTAACAATGTATACTCTCAAGCAAGGTCGCACAACCAAGCAATTGAGGATCAAGGTGAAATGTTCGTATAGCCCAGCCCATGAGCTAGATCCCTTCGAATTACTGTAGATTTTCTAACCCCTGTTCTTCACGGTATTTTCTACTAGGGTAAAGAGAGAGTGATGACTACAACAAGTTATGGCACCACCTGATGTTTGCATCCTTGCATGTAGCGGCCACTAGACCTAGGTGGCTGCCAAATCTTTCTGCACCAGAAAGCTCAGTTTTGTTTCTCTTTTATGCATGTCCAATGCATGCTCCCTTTCACAATCCCTATTTACTTTATGTCCATATTACCACTGCTGAAGTGGCTTATAATCAGTATCTGCAAAAGCAACAAAAGCTGAAAATCTTTATGTCAAACAATTAGAGGCCAACATTTGGATTAGGCGAAGAGGGGTGCTTAACAACTCCCCTCATCGTACCCTTGTCTCTCACATTCAAAATCACAATATACATAAGACCCAAATGGATTTGGATTTTGGACGCTCATAACAAAGGAGTTTAAACAAGAAAGTACTGAACATAAGTCATTATGAGATGAAAGCAAAATTATATCATAAAGTGAACATAGTTCTTTTCTTTTGGTAATCAAAGTGAACATAGTTGAGAATGTGAAAAGTCTACGCCCAAACATGTTGGTAAACAAGTCCCGCGCAATATTTGGGTGCGGCCCCAAAGACTTAAGCAGCCCATGCACTTGTTCAAAAAAAACTTATTTTAAGGGATCAACTAACTCAGGTATAGAATGTTATGAAAAAATAATATTAGTCCATGACCCAGTGCAGATCATCTTCAAAAACAATCGCTCATCAGAGACGTGGTAACTCTGGTGTAAGAAGTCTATTAAAACAAGTGAGATTTTTAGAAATTCAGCAGATTTGTGAAAAGCAAGAGAAACAGAATGAGAAATTGTTCATACAAGTATGTACTTTTTGTGGTATAAGCACAAAAGAATTAAGGTTACCGACTTACACATCTATTCTTAACTTTTCCTTTGCAGTTTCTTTCCTTCCACAATTCCAGGTGTTAAGGTGAAGTGCAACTGTAGTGAAAAGCCAAGTTAAATAGAACCAGTACAAAAGTAGTTTAATTCAACCCAGGATAGCTGGATAGAAGGGAGGAATTGCTACGACTAAGTGTGTAAAGATGCACTAATTAACCAAATGCCAGGTGTACGTTTAGTATGCAGTTATCATTGACGTGCCAATTCCATGGTACGTGGATAATGCATATCATGTATTGTACACTTCACCAAGAAACTTACAAGACCCACATCTGTAGGGTTGTCCAACCCCCAATCAACAACTGCTCGCAATTGTGGGAACTCCTCCATAGCATACAATATGGGAGCTGTTATAATTCCATACAGAAGATTCAAAATTTGCCAACGCTGAGGATACATTACATATAATACCTGCACATGCTTTCTTCCACTAAACAGAAGAAATGTATTAATGCAGCAATCACACAAAGAAAAGTTAACTAACATGACGGATGTCAGATAATGAACCCTTTCCGAGGGAAGTTGACGTGCCAATGAAATCGAGAACGTCATCTACCAACTGAAATGCTAATCCCTGGGGAGAAGAAATGAAAAATGAAGAAAACAAGTTGGTCAAAGCCGATAAAAAAAAAGTTGGTTCAAAGGTAAAGAGAAAACTACTCTCTATGAAAGTTGGAATATATGATTGGGAGAGGCAAATTTTGGTCTCTCTTTACTTGTTTTTCTTAGCGGTTTGCTTTCCAAGAAAAGCAATTAAGAAGCACTCCCTACACGTTCTCCAAAGAAGAACTATAAACCAATAAAAGATGAATCTTTCTGGCAAGAACTAAAGCTGTGACACCCCAATTTGTCCCACATCGGTGTGAGAAGATAAATAGAATTAGTATATAAGGCAACTCTGTTATGCCCCAAACGAAGGATCAAACCAAACCCAAACACAAATTTGAGAGGAAAACTCTGATTCTATTAAATCATGAAAAACCTCACACAATGTTGAGCTTTACAGAGGCTCACACCCTCACACTCAACAATCTCACTCACACTGAGATCAAATCCAAAGCTAAGACAATAGCTAGCTAATACACGATGCAGCTATTTGGTACCAATTACAAACAAAGGGGAAGTTCAAAAAAATTACAAACAAAGGGAGGCTCTACATATAGCCTCACAAATCAGACAAAGCAATAAACGTAATCAACAATGCGTATGGGAACCCATCCAAATCAACCTAACTTTGATAGCTGAAGAAGATGGAGAGTGATGAAGCAAGGCCCATCACAGCCTTACAGTCTCCATACCATGGAGGTAAACCAATGTGCCAGTGGAAGGATTGGGAGCCACCACCCAATTATTCAACAAACTCATGGAGTGTATAACTTGAGGTTAATGTTTTAAGCCACATGGTTAGGCCAAGAAGTCTATTGGACAAAAAATCTTCATAACCATTCATAACTTCACAACATGCCATTCACACCAGAATATGTCAGTATTACCCCGTCTTCTGGTGCATACTTTAATAAGATTCAAATGAGCTGCAAATTACCTAGGAATTTATCCAGGAAGCATGCAACCATGATTATAGATGGAACATACATTCTATCAAACTTGTCATGTTGTATTTTCTTTCTAAAAAAATAAAAAAAAGAAACTGTTGTATTTTCTAAAATGAGTTGAGTTGCCGGGACAAACAAAACATTCTTTTCAAATCTAGAAAATGCCTCAAGTAGCACATGAATGAAAGAGAAGAAACAAACATAAATTAAGCTATTTACTCATTGTTCTTAAAAGCACAAAAGCTAGTAACACTATTTACTCATTGTTCTTAAAACAAAAGCTAGTAACACCATGAACCAAACAGCGGATACTTTCCTGGATACATTAGATGGTGGAAAGAAAAAAAAAAAAAAATTAACCAAAACCCTTTGTAATGGCACGTAGTAAAGGAAAAAAAAATGTGATTAATGTATATTCAAGACCTACATATACAAAAATCAAAACAATAGAAACCTTGTACAGGTCGAGAGAGAGAGAGAGAGAGAATTGCAGAGGGGGCCACCGGAGTGGTTACCGGCGGTGGAGATGAGGCCGGAGGGAGAGGGACAGGGAGGAGAAGAAGGGACGTGGAGATTAATAGAAGGCGGTACCTTCTAGCGACCATACGGCGTCGTTGGGGACAGAATAGCGGTAGATTCGAGCGGTACACCGAAAACCTCACCTGTTAGCGCTATACCAGAACACCGGTAATTTGGTTTTGATTCAGTATATCCAGACATATTTTAAGAAACACAAATTCATTAAGATCAAGTACTAATCCACTTTCAATTACGATGAAATTTTTACACAATTTGTATTTATCTACGCTCTACTATATGAATGTCTTAGATCATCAAAATATTATTGAGATAGATAGAAAACGTCCTTAAAGTCCCATAAGAGTTGTTGATATGGAAAGAGATATGATTCAATGTATCCAAATCCATTTTAAGAAATACAAATTCATTTAGATTAAGTACTAATTTGTTATCTATTTACGAGAATTTTGTAAATCATATGTATTATAGTAACTTTTACAAAAAGGATGTCTCGGATCATTAAATAATTGTCTATATAAATAGAAATCGTCCTCGTAGTTACTTTTACAAAAAGATGTCTCGGATCATTAAATAATTGTCTATATAAATAGAAATCGTCCTCGTAGTACTCAAGAGTTCTTAGAAGTAAGAACTGAAACAAACGGAGTCGTTTTAGGGGACATGACATAGGTTCAACCTATGTCATGACGTGGAAAATACAGTAAAAACTAAAAACCCTCCTTAATTCTTTTCCCTTCCCACTTCATTCTCACAGACCTCTCCCAGTTCTAAAACCCCTCATCCTGCTCCATCACCAGCGCCGGCGACCCGATCTTACGCCGGCGACGCCCTCTCCGATCAGCCCAGGTATCTCTCTCGTTTATTAAAAGCCTGATTAGCAAAAACCGTACGTTGGTTAAGGATAAAGATCGGTATTATCTTTCTCCAGGAGATGTTATTTTCAAGGGGATTTTCTCGGATTTCGAGGACCAGATTGAACCACATTCGTTGGCTCTTCTCATTTCAAAGCAAGCATCCCTTCCCATCTGCTCACTTACACTCTCCGTTGGACTCTACTGAAACGGTAACAGTCTCACTCTTTTTCGATTTTTTTGGATTGTTTTTAATGTGCACCGCTGTTTGTTTAGGATGCTGAGAAAACTGAGGAGAATGAAAGAAAAAGGAAATAGAATACGTATTGTAACTTAAGCATTTGGTATGCTACTATTTTGCCGTAAGATGTCAATCCATCCTTAATTTTAGCTAACCACCATTTGCACTGGACCTTCCCCTTCTAATGCCACCTCAAAGTGTGTTAAAATCTATGGAAAGTGTGTAAATCACACAAGACATACATAATGAAGCGCAGCGGAATATTCAAGCTTTTGGAGATCGACGAACCGAGACCCGCTCTACAAGCACAATCCGTAATCACGAACAAGAACCCGAACACCGTCTTCTATCCTCGTCGCATAGAGAAGACTACTAGAGCCTACTCTTACTATCCACACCGCAAATCCTAGGGTTGTAGATGGAAACCCTAGAGAGAGAAGATATTGATAGGAGAATTTTTTTTGGGAAGAAGGAGAGAACTAGAACTATTTTCTTGTGTGTCTCTCATATATCTGCAGGACTATATTTATAAATAAAGTCCAAGAGTTTAAGTTCTCTTTAAACTCTCCTAACAAATAGAGATAAGAGTCCATCTCTTATCATCCTTCTAACTAACCCAATCACTTAACCCATGTGGACAATCCGTGTGTATTGGGTCTGGTTGAACCGACCCATAAATACCACTACAAGAAATCTGATATCTGCCAGCGCTTTTCCTACCAGCGGCTCAAAAAAACGCTGGAATTGAAGGTCTATACCAGCGTTTGAAAAGCCGTTTCTAGAAACTGGCCTTTAGTAGCGGGTAAATGCGAACCACCAGCGGCCCAATTTATGGCATTGGGATAGACCCAGCTTTCTCTATTTCCCAGCGGCCCATGTTATTAGGGTGATGGCATAGACCGCACATTTGGCGCTGAAAATTTCCCCAAATGTTGAAATCTCAAAATCAAGCGACCAAATGCTGAAATTTCTCCCTCTCTCCAAGATGATTTCCCCCAAATCACCAAAATCCCTCTATCAGTTTCGACTCACCGTCTCTCTCTGCCTCTCGCTCGTTTGCTGAGATATTTTGGTGAAATCTCCATCGCTAAGCTAAGTCGTCTCTCTCTCTCTCTCTCTCTCCCGATTATCATTCCATAGCTGCATATAGATTTTCGTTTTTGTTGTGTCGATTTTGGGTTTGAAATTGATGAAGCTGTTGTTTGAAATTGATGCTAATGTTAGCACTTGAATGTGCTGTATGTATGAATTTCGGCTCTGCATGTATGATTTCATACCCTTGTTTGTTGTTGAAAGCAGTGGCGATTTAAGTTCATTTAACAATTACTGGAGTCACATGGACCCAGTGATCGAATATTTCCTTGGATTGCCATGAATAAATTATTGTCTCTTCTCAAAAGCTCCATCACATGACACCACAACAGATTTAAGGATTCAATCCACGGCGAAAAACTTGTTCGGTGCGCATTAGTTCTACTTCTTTAAGTTTAGTACTATATATTTACTTCATGAGCCAACTAGCATTTTTTAACAATCATCAGATCTGCTTTGTCCTCTTACTCTTTGTATATGACCGGCCATATTGTGTGTTAACAAGTCCCTTTGGTCATTTTACTGGGTATTAATTAGAGAAAATTTAAACATGATGTTTGGGGTTTTTCTGCTTTTAGTTAAGGGGTTTTTCTGCTACTTTGATGATGGGTTTCAGCTATTGTTTCCTTTATTACCCGTTTCCTTTGATAGTTGTTTCCTGTGTTGCCTGTTTTTTGCTAAATGATGTGTGCTTGACCTTATTAATTTGGCTAGTATATTGAGTATGAATTTGCTACATTAAGTTTGCTTATTATGGGAATGATAGCATGCTTCCATGGCAAAACCTGCGGTTTTGGTAAATAATTTATTGCATTTAATCTGTGCAGTATTTCTTGATTTGAGCATCGAATAGAAATAGTGTGTCCGAAGTGTGCATATTGCATCTGTCTGGTATGAGATTGTAGTGCTGAATTTTATATAATTAGCACTTGCAATGTTCATTTTGTATGTATTGATGCCTGAACAAGGAATTATAGGCCATTGTAAGGTAACTCTGAATGGGTGATATGATTTTGATAATTTAAACAACTCTTATTCTTAATTTAAACATTTGATAGGTTAACTTACTGTTTTTTGACCCTGATAATTTCATGTTCAGAGATGTTTAAAAACTGCTTCTTACCAGATAATTTAACGTACGTGAACTTGTATTTACTTACCGGGTGGAAGTTTTAACTGTGATTCTTTCTCCACGTATGGCGGAGGTGTAGAGGCCCCTGAGTCCCTGATTACTCATTTAAACATCTTCTGTTTAAGTGGCATACTGAAAGGCCTATATTCATTTTGCTCTTTTGTGCATTCCTTTTGGTGCATTTTACTTAAATTGTTCTTCCTCACTCGAAATGGGCGTGAAGGAAGGAACGAACTATGCTTGACCCAGTCCTGTCAAAGATGCACTGATAATGCCTTGTAAAGGAATACTGAAGGCTTGTGCAATGTCTCTTCCCGTAAGTTACTCTTACTATGTAATTTTGTCTTGAGCCAAGTATGTAATGCTGTTGCATGGCTTTAATAAAATCTTGTTGTGTAGGATCTTTGGAGAAGTCGCTGTTGCTTACAGCTAATTGAAGGTTTTGATCACTCTGTTGTTAATGCCACCTTGGGGGGATGTGGCAATTTACCTCCGCCCCAAGAGAGCCCTTGTTTGCCCTTTTTTATCTGGCAGTGCGGGGAGAACAAGGTAACCGATATATCATCTATCTAAAATTTCAAGTACTTTGGTTTGAGGATTTGAAGTTACGGATGGAAGTGACCGCTTCACTCCCTCTTTTAATTGCAATAGTAAACGAATCATTTCAGGGCCTCAGCAAGATATTTTCAGTTATGGAGTTTGATTTCTCAAAACCAATAAGTCCTTGTTTTGGCAAAGCCCAGGTATTCCAATCTCATATAGTAGTTATCATTTGTCTTGAACATGCTTGTTTTAATACTGTCCCTTGCGTTATCAAAATTCCGTTTGTACAAATAAAATTTTCCAGGTTGAATTTACGGAGATTGGGATATGCCATGGTTTTGCTCTCTCGATAGATTGGGTGATGGACACAAATAACTCCATTGCAATTTCAGCAGGACTAGGTATGCTTTAGTTTTGTCCTTAGAGTGAACTGCTGGAATTTCGGACACTTAATTATGCCTTCTTAGTTTCTTGAAAAATTAATTGCTATTCAAATAAAGTTATTTGCTATAGGCTTCTCTATATACCAATGTTGTGCTTTTCCATTTGTCGTGGGAGTTAAAAGATAAATTGACTCGGTTCTTATTCTTCGTCCTTTCTATTGCAGGTAATAGGATGGTCTAGTCAAAAGTGTGATTTCAACCCGTCATTTTAAAAGCTCTTTCATGAAGATTTTGTTATAAGGATGGCATCGTGAATTTTTTATTGCTTTGTTGTTCACAACTTAGTTTAGCCTATAGACTTTTGGATTATGGTATTTCGGCACGATAATGAACATTTGATCTAGTTTTGTATGTTGACAAGGTTATGAAACATGCCTTCGATCTACTTGTGGTATTTTGTAATGGATTATTAGTTTTTCTAATGAAAAATGAATTCTATTGCTTTTTCATATTTTTGAGTTCTTGCTAAAAAAATTAGTGAACGGTGTGTGGGCAAGTGACTAATGTAATTAATTAGTTTTTTTTTTCTAAAAAAATAAAACCCCGTGTAACAGCGTTTTCATTTTGCTCATTTTAATTTAAAAGCGCCCCACCCCAAATTGAGTCTACTTGCCAACGTTTTTAAAGCACTTGGTAAAACTTAGTCTATACTGTAATCATCTGACCCATTGAGAAAGCAAGCCTTCCTTGGCGAAATGACGGATAAAATAAATGTTGTACCAACGCTTGCCAAAAAGCGCTAGTAAAGGGATACAGCAGCGGGTAGACGCCAACAACTTTTTGAAGCACTAGTATAGACCTCACAGGTCTATAACAGTGTTTTTAGAGACCTTTGCCAATGCTTTTGGCCGCTGGAATATCTCAAATTTCTTGTAGTGTACTGACAAAGTGTTAAGGAACAAGAGTCTTACATTGCTTAGCAGTGGAATGGATGATCACTTAATATATGCTGGGATCTCTTCACTCATTGCCAATTGGTTTTGAGATGAATATAAAGTTTTCACACAAAGGAGGCTAGAAGTTCACTTTTTCTAGTAAATGTAAAAAAAATTCTCCAAGTATTTGTAAAAATGAAAGTACCCAGATTTGTTTCTCTTTCTCTCTCTACCTTTCCTCTTCCTCTCTCGAGAAGTTTCCTCTCCCAAATAAATTAGATCTCGGGGGGCTCCCCCCCCTCCTCCTTTCTTCCGGGTAATAGGATGGTCTTCTTCCCTCCCTCCCGTCCGTTTTTATCCTCCCCCTGTTGTTCACTTAGTTTAGCTTAGACTTTTGGATTATGTTTTTGCCTTGGATGGCTTGGTGCTTGGTCCCCTATGGTGCCTTTCTACTTGTGGTAGGTGTTGATCCGGCCGGGGAAAATTTCTATTGCCGCATGGTGAAGACTTGCTAAAAAATTAGGTGGTCCGGTGTGTGGGCAAGTGACTAATGTAATTAATTAGGCTAAAAAAATGGGTGAGGTGTTTTTGTTTTTCCTTTTGGTTTTGGTCCCGGTCCGGTTGTTCCCGGATCCGGTGGGTTGTGGTGGTGGGAATAAATTTTCTCTTTCTTAGTTGTGTTTTCTGGTTGGTGAATCACCAAGAGGGGTGGTTGTCTTGCCAAAAAGCGCTAGTACGGCCGTGTTGGAGGGGATCGTAATGTTTTGAAATGGCAACATCCCCGGATCTATAACAATGTTTTTAGGTTTTCCTTGCTTGGTTGGCATATCGTAGTTCCGTTGTCTAACAATTAGGTTTGTGCGCTATTGGCACATCGTAGTCCAAGTTCTCTTGGTAGTGTTTTGAGTGTTTGATGTGTAATCTGATGTTGTAACCTAATCTTGTGATAATGGAAAATCTTCTATTTCCTTGTCAAAAAAAAAAAAAAAAGAAGTTCACCTTTTTACAATTTGAAAGTACCCAGATTGACAATTTGGGTACGACCGCACAAGTGTTGTCACCACCAGTGGGCATGAGTTGTAACCATAAGAAGAGCAATAGGATTATTTGTAATGGAAATTCAAACTGCAATAGGATTATATATATGATGATGATTGTGCTGAACATATAGCCCTTGACATGGCAGAAAGCAAGCAAGGATTTATGTAGCCAACCTCCATTGATTGGGACAAGGTTGAGCTGCTGACTTTGGTTTCATTGTGGGTATATGACATTACTGTTTAGGAATGCACATGATAAATGGAGATGGAAGCGGTCTCCGCAGGCGAACCAGCATCTTTTGCAGGTAAACATTGGATCAATCGGTGAAGATACTGATTCCCAGCACCCAAAGCATTCTCCTTTGTCTTCATGTTCCCAGAGAAGAGTCAGTGGATGGTGATGAGCGAAATTTTGAATCTCCATATGATCCGTGAGTCTCTCCCTCCTGTTGACTTTGTCGAGTGATCAGGGGCGTGCTTGATTTCGAGGATCCAATCTCACAATTGCTTTGTCTCTGCCTCTCCTGATTGTATATACTCTATTACTTGTATAGGGAGAGGGAGAACAAATTTGGAACAGATACAGAGTGAGTGAATGAGAGAGAGAGAACCGAGAGTGTGAGGGTTTTTCATGGTGTTTATATCTGGGGATTTCTGACTTAAAGGAGTAAAGAAGGTTACACCTTTATCACTTTGCTTTGTTCGGTTTACAATTTTGGATCCAGTTTTGATTCGTTTCTTAGTTTTGGTTCTAACTTATAGAAAAGAAAAAGTATTTACCATCCGAAAAGTTATCGCTTGAGTGTGACAAGCTGTCGGTGTTGTATAGAGAAGTGGAATCTTCCTAATGACATTTGCTATATGCATATATCGTGCAAAGAATTTGTGGGGCCCATTTCAAGGTCTTACAAAAGTAATCCCAGTTGTTCGGTGATTTTAAAATACGTTCTAAAGAGGCATGTAAAAATATCAGCTCAATCGTCTAACATTTAGGGAAAATGCCACAATACACACCCTTATTTGGGTGTGTATGATACACACCCTATAAAAGTTACGAATTTTTTTTTATAAAAGTTACGATTTTTTTTGTAGAAGTTACGAATTTTTTTTACAAAAGTTACGAGACACACCAAAATGTTACGAATCATATTGCTGCAAAGTTACGAAAACCTAAAAAATGTTACGATTGCGATGAGGTGGCACAATCTGGACCATACAATAGGTGCATATGGTACACCCAAACAAAATGTGTATTGTAGCCATTTCCAACATTTAGTACTTGATCCAAATATTTTATTTTTGATTTGGTGTTTTGATTAATCAAAAATTCCAAAAATGGATCAAGCATTTAAGGGGTGTTCCACTAATAAAAAACAATTTTTTTCTAAAAATCAAGACATGTCATTCTCTCACAATACATCACAGAAAAAAAATCGTGAAAAACCAGTTTATTCTAAATACACCTTTAGCGGATAACTAACTTTGAAGACATAACTTTAAGGCTTTAAGCATAACTAGTAAGAATGATAGAACAGTAAAAGAGGAAAAGACCACACCGTTATCACTTTGCTTTGTTCGGTTTACAATTTTGGACCCAGTTTTGATTCGTTTCTTAGTTTTGGTTCTAACTTACAAAAAAAATAAAAAAAAATATTAATTACCATCCGAAAAGTTATCGCTTGAGTGTGAAAATACATGCTTACCTTTTACCCTTCATCTCCTCCCATATTTGTAGCCTTTGGAATTTACCACTTCTTTCTTTATTTTTCTTCCTTTCCTGTTCCAACTGCCGATTCCCCAGAAAATCCACCCACATACATACCCCTTCTAACTCTTAGGCTCTTTCTTTTTTATAGAATGCATGCGATGAC
Source organism: Vaccinium myrtillus (assembly GCA_016920895.1). Classification (NCBI taxonomy): domain Eukaryota; kingdom Viridiplantae; phylum Streptophyta; class Magnoliopsida; order Ericales; family Ericaceae; genus Vaccinium; species Vaccinium myrtillus. The sequence goes on from CM029280.1 coordinate 7,904,257, forward strand.
TAATAATAAGAGAGGTGTCAATACTTGACACATCCTCAAGTGTCATTTTGTTTTTTTACTACTCTTTGTTTCCCTTGTCCTTGTGCTACATCTTGCTCGAACATCTGCCTAAAGGTGGTGAAAGCCTGCGCAATTTGTCCATTTTGGGCATTCCCAGCAATCAATACTTGTGCAGATCCGATCAGGCCTGATTTAGCATACATATCTGATGAGTCGTTTTCCGGCGCTCCCAATCGACGACCTGCAAAACAAGGAGTATGAATGCGGTGCGGGACCGGCCAACACCCCTCCGATGCCTAAGTTTAGGTAGGGGGAAAGTAGAATTGACAAGTGTTGGAAGGTAGTGTGTACCTTTTACCCACTGAGGGCTTGGTATTTATAGACACCTGAAGAGGTGTGTTTTGAATATCCGGCGTAACTGGACGGAAATGACGAGCTAAGTTTATCCCGGAGGATTCTCTTGGCCATTGGGAACTATTTGAATTCATATCCCCGATGACCAGGTTGGACGGACCATGTTCCTGCTAGAGCCAGATTTGGCTCTATCAATATCTACCGTATAACTTTCTCGTCTACGCATATTCTAACATTTCGCAATCACATCTTGTTTACACGCAGCATCAAACACTCTACAATCTACACACCAGATCATCAACATAACCGTTTTGTCATTGGTTGTGAGCTCAAACAAATACAGTATATGTTCAAAACATCGAATGACCGACAATTCTACAAGGGTTTTAAACGAAATCGCAAAACAATGCAGTGAACAACTTTACCAATCTTTAAGCTGCCGAGCCTCGGCACAAGCCTTGAAAACTGCAGAGCAAGTGTAGAAAATCATAAACGGTAAGTATTTGCTGTTGAGACATCATTAGGGAATAGAACATCAAGGATTCATCGGGCATGGAACTGCAAATAAACCCACTAATGATTTGTGTCCCAAAGCACCATTTTTTGGTTGGGCAATTGTGTCGAACAATTGGCGGGCGAGGAATGTGGTTGGTAAGAGGATTGTTTTGGGTTACGGAATATTGTAAAGGTTGATGGAAATGAGAGGTTTGATGAGTAAACATGGATGTTGTGATTAGCGTGGGAACTTTATGGAGGTTGATGAGAGTGGCAGAGGACGATATGGAAGGTCGCATTTGAAGCGACATGCGGAGGAATGTAACCCAAGTGATAATAATTAAAGTTTCCTCCACCTCTGTTACATTTACATTGCGCTATCTATCCAAACAGTGATCTCGAAAGGTAGTACATGGACACATGACACAATACAATCAATTTGAAGGAAACTTTCGCTTTGTTTGGTACCTGGAAAAGAAAAGAAAATAAAAGGAAAGAGCGAGAAAAGTTAGAGGAATTTTTTTAGTTAAAATAGTTTAGTTTACTAGTTTAGTAATTTTCCTCTCCTTTTCCTCCCAACCCAAACAAAGGGAGAGGAAATTTTTTCCATTTCCTTTCTTTTTCTAGGGTACGAAACAGAGCCTTTGGTTTACACTGTCAGTGTAAATAATTTTTTCTCGTGGTTATAAATAGTTAATTTTGCTTTTATTTCCTAAACTGTTCATATTTTGTTTACTTCGTCCCTAAATTTATAATGACGCTTGAAATTGAGTTGGGCCAAGTTCTATCTATACTCCAAAAGCTTATGGAGGTTTGGGTTTCAAACTCCTGAAGGAGTGACGGACTGGTATATGGAATAAGGACTCCTTGATAAGAGCAGCTGCAGCCCAGACTCAGAACCAAACCCAAATTTGAAATATGAGTAAAAACCCCCAAAATCAAGCTCCAGTTTTTGAACCAAACCCATATCAAACTGAGTTTTACTCAAAATTTTACCCAAATCAAGGGAGAACCAAACCTTTAACCCAAATTTCTAATGGCTACTTTGCAGTGGTCGGAAAGCATTCGTCGCCATGGTCGTCGTCGGAAAGCGGTGGTTTCATGAGCGGTGACGGTGGACGTTTGGTGGTGTGGTGGTTGGCGGTCGTGGTTTCAAATCTTGTGACGGTGGACGTTGGTGGTGGTTTTGACGTCGATCGTGGTTTCAGACGTTGGTGGTGATAGGCGGTGGTTTCAGAGCTCGACGACGACAATCTTGGCAATGGAGGCGATTGTTTTTCTGGTGGAGGAAGGCAGCGTGTGGTGGCGAGCGGCGGCGGCTAGGGCTTGAAATCTGAGTAAAGGGTTGGAGAGGGTGATATCAAAGTGAACTTTTACTCAGATTTTTGAACAAATTTGAGGAAAAAAAAGGTTCAGGGCTGGAATTGCTCTAAGGCAAGTTTGTGCCCTTGGCTCTCAAGCTTATACCTTATGGGTTAAATGGATTTGTACTATGGTTTTAAATAAAGGTCGTTACGTATTGTATCGGTCATTATGTAATGGGATTTCAGACCTCCGATACCGTTATTTACTTTTACGAATTGGCCTATACGAGCTGATACGGTACAATATTGGTTGATACACGGCCGTATTCCTAATACCGTTACGTTCTCGATATTGTTATTCAAAATACTGGTTGATTTTTTGAAAGGCAAAAACTTTTATTAATCTTTAGAAACGGATTACAAAGATTAAAAGGGGCCGAGACGAAAGGCATCGCATCGTGAGGAAGCATCTCAACAATTTTGGCACCCAAACACACAATGATGGAGCTAGAGGGGAACAAGTCGTGGCGGCCGCCACCACAAGGTTTTCAAAAAATGGAATTATTGTATAAAAAGTAAATACAAATCTATTGGCAGGTCCTCTTATTTGGAATTTTGGCCCACCGGGTCCTAGGCTAAAATTTATTGCTGGAGAAGTCCTTGGGCACAAATATGGTTGGAGATTTTACTTTTTTGCTCATCCTCGTCGTCGTTTCTCTTTGTTTATACTAACCATTTAGGCACTTTCATAGGGTACCCTAGAATTTTAAGCACTTTCATAGGGCACCCTACAGTTTAGGGTACCCTAAATTTAGAATGTACATTTTAGAATTTAGACCGTATATTTTAGAATTTAGACCATACATTTAAGAATTTAGACTGTATATTTAGAATTTAGGGTACCCTAAATTTAGAATGTACATTTTAGAATTTAGACCGTACATTTTAGAATTTAGACCGTATATTTAGAATTTAGACTCCCCATATTTAAGAATTTAGATCGATATTTAGAATTTAGGGTACCCTAAGGGTACCCTAAATTTAAGACCGTATAAACATTTTAAATTTAGGCTTATATTTAGAATTTAGACCGTACATTTTAGAATTTAGACTCAAATATTTAGAATGTACATTTTAGAATTTAGACCGTACATTTTAGAATTTAGACCCCTATATTTAGAATTTAGACTTTTTTAGAATTTAGACCGTACATTTAGAATTTAGACAAGGACATTTAGATTTTAGGCATTTTCATAACCCTAGGGTTTTAGGTTTAAGGTGCACTTTCCTATTATGGTTTTTAGTGGTTTAGGTATTTCAAAAAAATGGTTCCCTGATTTTAAATTTTTTTCAAAAGTTCGTATGTTAATCTTTTGGATTTAGGTTTAGGTTTAGACACTTTCATAAAAACTTCAAAATTTTTATACTTTTCAAATGCACCCTGCAAAATTTATTTAGGTTTAGGTTTAGGCGTTTTAAGCTTCAGGATGATTTGATAGGTGGGGTGGGTAGAGAGAGAGATGGGACGGATAGAACATGGAAATGTGAAATGATGGGCCAGAGGGTATTTTTGGATGAAAAGAATGCGCAGGACCTTGTGAGGCATGAAGTTTGTTTGACAATTTTTGGTGGGACTTGTTGGGGTATGGTCCAACCTTACAGGACCGGCCCACAAATTTGCCAAAAGTAAATTTTTATCCCTGAATATATGGACTTGTCACAACTAGATTTTTTCAATCTTTCATCCTCATAATGTAGTTTATCTTTTTATTTTTTAAGTACATTTTTGGTCGCCACCTGACTCCGTCCCTGCAACCACATGACAATCATTTGCCGGCACGGACCCAATGGAAGAACCAATTGACAAGATGTCAACTAAAGGGAAAGTAACAGATATTACAAGCCAAGATGAAGCCGCCCCAAATACGACCAAGCTAAATGGGCCCCAAATAGAAAGACAATAAACAATGGACAAAAAGACGGACTTAGTTGGGCTTTTGGGGTCCAAGAACTCCCCCATATGAAATTCTATAGAAAAAGAAAGGTGAAATCGCTACCAAATATCCTTAGCAACTCCACACGGCTCTAATAAAAAAAGAACTCCGCAAAGGCTTGGCTGTTTTTTGTTGCTCGATGCCTGTTGCTGTTACTAGACTTTTGTCTTCTCTTTGCTGATCCAACAAAAAAAAATAAAAAACCCCTAGATATTTTTTTTATTTTTCGTATGTTGATCCTAGTTCTGTCCCTATTGACAGAGCGATGGTAAAATTTCTAGACTAAAAAGTACTCCCTCCGTCGTCCCAAATTTTTTGTCCACTTGCACTATTCACAGCACATCAAAAAATTGTTTATATTTTTCAAATGCATAAAGTTATATAATTTTAATATGGATCTTGTTTGATAGCACTCGATGGGTTCTATTAAACAAAGTTTTCAAAACTGTAAAAAACATTATAGATTGAAAGATATAAGCAATTGAAAAATGACACACATGCCCCGTAAATGGATTTTTAGACCTCACACTGCCAAGGCCAGTTAGTCTATTTTTGTGCAATTTTTTTTATTATAAAGTATAATGGTACATGCATGGCCTGATGACCCCTCCTCCCGGTCCACCATGTCCATAAATAAGGGTTTGGCCGGATTATTTTTGAAGTGACAAATAATCCATGTGCCTTTTTTCTTCCAAACCAAGACGTAAGAGTGGGCCCGAGATTACTTATTCGACACAAACTCATTGGGCACTCATTAGGCCCTCTTCTCTATATGTTTGGTAGCAGGATGGTTTTTAACATCCATGAGGATTCTTAGAGGTGGCCTAGACCAGAATATATATATATATATATATATATATATATATATATATATATATCCTAATCCCGATCCTTTATCCCGGAAGGGTTTTTTTGGACCTTTTGATGCTTTTAAAAATTATTTTTGGGAAATTTTGCCGATCCAATGTCTTCAAAGTGTTTTAAAATGTTTTTCAAGGCGAAAATCTTCAAAAAAAAATACGGGAAGGGCTTGATCCATGTAGTTTTTAAAAACGCTAAATATAAAGTTTTTGCTAAAAACTCGCTTTGGGATCAAGCCATTCCCGTTTTTTTTTGAAGATTTTCCGCGACCTTGGAAAACACCTTTTAACACATTGGATGGATCGGATCGTCAAAAATATCGGGAAGTGAGAGTCCTCATGGATCCGGGACCTCCCGGACTAGAACCTGAGGTCTCTATATATATAGCTATATATATATATACGCCGGATCTGTCCTGGATCCCGGAAATTCCGGATTGAAGCGTTTTGATGCTTTCAAAATTGTTTTTGGGAAATCCGAGCCGTCCAATGTGTTCAAAGGTGTTTTCCAAGGCCACGCTGAAATCTTCAAAAAAAAATACCGGGAAGGGCTTGATCCATGTTTTATTTTTTGCAAAAACCTGCATATTTACAAAATTGTGTGGATCAAGCCATTCCCGTATTTTTTTGAAGATTTCAGAAACATTGGGACAAAATTGAAAAAAAATTGGGAAGGGATCCGAAACTGAGCACGCATATTCTATATACATATATATTCTTCTCTCATATGCTCAAATTCTCTGGTTCCTAATGGCCATCTCCTGATAGGCTTGGTTCCTAATGGGGCCAATCCAATCTCCTGATAGGCTTAGGCTCACCTGCCGGCTGCCGTCCATAGTGAGTATCGGTTTGGTGAGTATTCAGAGATATTCTGGCACGCAACCATACACTTACAATTTGGACTAAACAATTCTAATTTTTAGAATCTATCCTCTTTGCCTTTTACTTGTCGGCTAATTGTTTTCTTCTCTCTCTCATCCTACACCCCACTCAACCTCTTGAGCAATTTTTCAGTGCCGAGCTGGCACCATCCTATGTGGTGTCGGAGTACACATATCAGCCGTCTAAAACACTTTTGGATGACCCGGATTTAGAGAGAGAAAGAGGAGAGAAAAGAAGAGGAAGAGAGAGAGAGAGAGAGAGAGAGAGAGAGAGAGAGAGAGAGAGAAATCTGGACCGCTCAAAACATTTTTGGACAGTTGAATGTGCGCGCACGGGGACCACGTGGTGCCCGCTCAACATACAAAAAAATTTCCCCTCTCTCCACTGATTGCAAAATAGCTAAGTGGAGGTGTGGACAGGCGGGTATGTTATTGAAAGGCGTGGGGTGCGTCTAAAATTAGTCCCCTACAGAGGGATAAACATATCCTTGCTAAATTATATCCGGGAAGCAAAACCAAAATAAGTGCTAGATATACACATCACAAATATACATATTCGGGTTCTCTCCATATCCCACCTCAATATACCTCAAACAAACAAACAAACAAGGTGTTAGGTATATATATATACACGACAAACTTCCAATCAGGTATACTTGATAGGCTTCCCATCAGGAGTCCTATAATTCTCCAATTTCCCAATCAAATTTTCATGATCCGAACTGTCCAATGTGTTTAAAAGATGTTTTTAAGGGTCCTCGCAAGAAATCAGTGAAAAAAAATACCGGGAAGGGCTTGATCCGATCAGTTTTCGATAAAAACTACATATATACATTTTTATCGAAAACTGATCGGATCAAGCCATTCCCGGTATTTTTTCGCAAAGAAGAGTGATACATGTACAACAAAAGTCTCCAACTAGGCTCCAACACACTCACATGATGTGTAGAACCCACACACACCTCCACACACCATGTGAGTGTGTTGGAGCTTAGTTGGAGACTTTTTGTTGTACACTTATTATTTTTGTTGCACTAATCACGGGATAATTATCACTTCAGGCAGCAGTACTTTCTTTTCTTTAAAGTTTAAACCCTCATTTTGTTTGTACTGCTGTTAGAATATCAGTTCTAACCCATATATGGTGCTTCCCCTTTACCCCTTCTACTTTTATTCTTTTTGTCTTCCAACATTAGGAATCTTAAGCCTAGTTCGGTTGTGTAACTTTCACTTTATAGGTATATTATAGGTATATTTTTACTATTATTCATAATCCAACACAAAATTAAGATTGGGTTTATCTCAAATGATTATGTTTAGAAAGTGATTTATTTTAGTTAGTTTTTAGTTTTTTCCTTTTTTAGGTTTTGTCCTTTTGTCTTACTTTTATCACTAGTATGTATTTTTTAAATTTTTGTCACATTTTTTATTTTTTCGATCTCTCTCGTATCTTTTAGAAATTTTCGTAGCAATGAGTGTGAAATTGAATATAAAAAGCGCAATACTCGTGCTCGACGAGTTTTACAAAATGAACGACTCCAATCATCAATTTGGATCCAAAATAAGCTCAAAAAGTGAGAAACTGAATAGCCAAATCCCTTCCTAAAACTGGAAAGTATTTAGACCCATAAAAATATGTTTACACCACCAATCAAGGGAAAATTATCACTTCACAAGGCTTTTTGTTGCATTTTACTACTCCTACATTTTTACTTCTACACAGAATTCTAAACTATCATTGTTGCTTTGCCGTGCTTTGTACTCCTTCTATCATAACAGTTTTAGCCCATATGTTGTGCTTCCCATCGCTATTTACCCCCTCTACTTTTTTCTCTTCTCTCACTCAGACAGTATGAGAAACCCGAAATACTTACACCAGCCAAAGAATTCTTAAAGCCCTAAGCTTGGTTGTGTAACTTTTACTTTATATGCATACTATTATAATACATAATCGCAAAAAAAAAAAAAAAAAACTTAAGATTGAGTTTATCTTGCTATATTTGTTTTGAAAGTGATTTATTTTAGTTTCGTTTTTTAGTTTTTAGTTTTTGTCTTACTTCTATCTTTAGTATGTATTTTGAATTTTATTTATATTTTATATTTTTCAATTCCTCTCGTCAATATGAATAAAAAAACTAGACAAAACATTACTTGAATTAATAAAAGTTTAGTGAAATAAATAATGAATCAGTCCAAACTGGTAAACCTCCATCTTGTTGCCGTTGGAATAGAATCGAACTGACATGCTATTACTATTAGAACTCTTTTTTTTTTTTTGCTACGATCTTATTATTAGATGATGAAAGTCATTTATTAAGTTCTAATCTTGCTAAAATAAGGGAAAAAATTAATCTTTTTTTGCTTTGCAACGAGAGCTGATTGACCCGCACTTATTGATAAAACATATGCAGTGCTTGAAGTTCTAATCCTGTGAAAAAAAAAGAAAAGGAAAAATGAGCTAATTCACCAACTTTAAATGTAATTGCTTTTTTAGAATTTTCGTATCAATGAGTGTGAAATAGAATATACAAGCGCAATACTCGTGTTGTGCATTGAAACATGGATAAAATTTGTGGTATTTACCTCACAATGATTTACAAATTAGTATAGAATATGCCAAATTTGTAAAGAGAGAGATTTGAATGCGAGGAAAAACTTGAATGTTGAAGACCAAAAAAAAAATGGAAAGATACAAATATTAGTGGTTGAGGTGTTAGTTTCAAACTCCTTTTTATAGTTTGATCAGAAAATAAAAAACTCCTTTTTATATCAGGGGTGCTTAGTATAATATGTAGTGAAACTGGGGACGTTATATTGTAATATAGGCTAAATGTTTTTGGTACGACCTGACGTTTGACTGTGAAACTTGTGGAAGATCTCGGTTGGATTGTCTGACGTGTGATATACCGTTAAAGGAGTATCATTAGCATTTGACTTTAATTAGTTTAGGAATCGGAAATGATCGAAATGATTTGGGTAATCACCACCATGTACTGGTAACTTTGTGTCCAGTTGTGGAACAAACGCTTTGGGAGGCCAGATTTAAAGTGATTTGATGACCGGCATAAATCACTTTAAATCTGGACCGCCCAAAAAAGCGTTGGACGGCCCCGATGAAGTGGGGTGCAATTGGGGTACCCATATATGGGGTACCCATAGCGGCGTTCGTTTAGGAATTCCGAAATGCTACGGGTTATCGACAGTATGTATGCTGCACATATCAGTGTGTAGGATCTACCGAGTTTTGTACGAATAATCCAATTTGTTCAGTAGTTTTAAAGTAGATTTTCATGTTGTCTCGTATAAAACCAGCTTGATATGATAAATAATTCTCTCTTTTAATTTTTCATTCATAATTCAGGATCTTGAAATCTCAATAAGTTTTAAATAAAAGTTAGGTAATTAGATAAAAAACACATGTTATCCGATTGAATTGAGTTTTTTCGTACGGTTGATTGAAAAATTATTTTAAATTTAATGAACGACTCGGATCACTTATGCGCGATTCTGTAGTGAACCCCACATACGTATCTGTGCACTTCAGTCTGTACCCATAATTGGGTTGGGAATGAAATCACACCCGTTAAAAGTGCACCTGTAGCCCAGCTCATTCACTCACACTCTCTGTCCAGTTGTTAATTTCTCTCTCTCTCTCTCTCTCTCTCTCTTCCTTTCTCGCCTACCAAAGTAAGTTTTGAAGAGTGAAGGAATTTAGACAAACAAGCCCAGAAAGGAAAGTATCAAACTCTCAGATTTGGGACAACTTTGAAAGCAAGCTGTGTTGTCCAATGGAAGAGAAAGGAAGCAGAATTTGATCAAAGCAAAGCAATCCCTTGATTCTAATATCAGGTAAGATGAAAATTTCCCAGTCTCCAATTAGAAGTTCTAAACCAAAATTCCCTTGATTTCTTAGATTGTGAATTTGTGTGTGTGTGTGTGTGTCCGAAATTGTTGATTGGGGAACCAGGATGGGATGTGCAGACTTGTTAAAGTTTAGTTCTTTGGATTGTTTGGTATCTGAGTTGCTTACTTTGAATTCAAGAGTATGAAGTATGAATTATTTGACTAAGTTGGGGCTTTTGATTCAATCCATGAATCCAATCTAAGCCAACTTATTTTGTGGCCCTCTTTTGTGAATTATAGAGATTAGGATTAGAGGAGTCAAATAGGCCGGGCCCGGGCCGGGAGTTCAATTCCATGCCGTGCCTAGCCTGGTCTATTTATTAGTCGTGATGTGCCTTGCAGACCCATTTTAGAATATGCTCGGCCTGGGCCCGGCCCATGTGCACGCCACATTCCATGTTGTGCAGTGACAATTCCTATGCCATGCCAATCCAATCCGGACCCGGGGGTGCTGGAGAGCACCCCTGGAGATTGGCACTGGTGTGCGACATCAGGGCTGTTGGATGTGTTTTCAACAACTCGGATTTCACCTCGGCAATGTATGGCTCGGATTAACAAAGTGCCAAGATGAGATCTGAGCCGTTATAAACACATCTGACGGCTCTGATGCCGCACAACAGGGCCGATCTCGAGGGGGTGCTCTCCAGCAAACCCCTTCCATGCCAATTCCCATGTTGTGCTGCCTGGTGCTGTGCACGTGGGATTTTTTTATTTTTTTTTATAGGACATTGTAAAGACGAACAAAATTCTTCTAATAAATTGCTAACATTTTTTTTTTTTATTGATAGAAAAATTATCAAACAGTTAAAACTAAAATAAAACAATAAAATTTTAAAAATACAAACATTTTTTTGATAATTGTAATTTCGTAATACAATGGATGTAAAAATGTTAGATTTGCATTCTATAGTTTGAGTACATTCCAACTAGATTGACACCTATTCAACTATAAATCCTTTGCATTTCTCAAATCTTACAAGGACCCAAAAATTATAAAATAAGTATAATACTTCTCTATCAGTAATCATGAGTATTATAACTCATTCTCCGCTAGATTCATTGTTTACATGTACGTTCGAAAAATATCTAGCAATGCCATCCAATCCTTTAGCAATGCCTTGGCCTGCCGTGCCTGTGCATCTTCCCAATCCTTTAGGCAATGCCTTGGATGTGCATCTTCCGAGTCTTTTAAGTGCCAGTGCCTTGGGGTGTTGTGCACGTGCCGTGCCATGTTTGTGCCCGTGCCTGTGCGCATGTTGTGCCCGTCCTCACTTCGGGCCGTATCTGTGTCCGTGCCCATGTCATGTGTCCCAAAACAATGGCCCAACATAGCCCACCTTTAGAAATAGTGCTGGGTCGTGGCGCTCTTAAAGTGTCGTCCTCTTACGGTGCCTGTGCCGGCCAGGCTTGGCTCTTTTGACACCTCTCAAATTTAGGATAAACTTGGGTCCTCTAGGAATTTGTTGATATTTTACTTTTCGTTTGGAAAATAGTTATGGAGAGAAAGACCCCTAAGTTATGAATGTGTGTGTGTCACACAGTTTTCCCTGTCCCACTCCTCTGTCCACCTCACACAAATGCCAAGTGACTCACTTCTCTCTCTTCCAATCTCTCCAACATCTAACACCGTTAGCTGCTAATTTTACATTATTGCTGGTGTTGCCTATTTTTTTTTGGATGCTAATGGTACTGGTGCTATACATTGATATAAATAGGCTCCGCAAGGATGATTTAAACCGCAAGTTTTTTTTAAAAAAAGTATTTTTTTTACGAGTACCTACAGAAAATTTGCTCCATCCGATATCGTTAAGGACTTTTTCAGAATTCTTAGGGCGGAATAAAATTGGTAACAATATCCGTACCGATTTTTAACTCTCGGCCGAAACGGTACGTCTTTGCCGATTTTCCAGCCCTACATATGTTATTTTTTGGATGCTAATGCTACTGGTGCTATATGTTGATATAAATAGGCCTAGCTCACAAGGATGATTTAAACTGCGATTTTTTTTAACGCATTCTTTTACGAGTACCTACAAAAAATTAGCTCAATCTGATATCGTTAAGTGACTTTTTTAGAATTCGTAGGGTGGACTAAAATCGTTAACGATATCCGTACCGATTTTTAATTGTCGGCCGAAACGGTACATCTTGGCCGATAATTCCGTCCGTACATATACACTTAAGTCTCCCCAATTGAATATGGTAAGTTCACTCAGATTTTAGTCGCTCGTATTATGCTAAGATAAAACTAACTTGCAGGTTAATATTATGCACAATGATTCAGATGAGGTACATGTCAATTGAAAAAACCTCTAAATGGTTCGATGAATGAGTTACCCCCACCAAAACAAATATAGTTTGCTTAGATAAAATTCTTAACATGCAGCAGCAAGAGCAGGTGAAAGGAGTTGATTCGAATGGACGATTTTGGAAGCAGCAGTACTTATGAACCTGCTGCAGCTACCACAAATGGCACGTTGGAAGTCATGATTGAGCCTAGAAGAACTAAGCCTCCAAAACGTCGTATGGAAAAAGTCCCGTTGACAATGCGAAAAGATGAAACGACTAAGGGATACTTTGATCCTAGGGTGGTTTCAATAGGTCCATACCACCATGGGAAGGAGGAGCTCCAGATGGTCGAGAGGATCAAACCTATTGTAGCGGAATTGTTTATTTTAAGTAGCGGAAGGAGCATGGATGAATTTCGTAAGCATGTTCTGGAGATACTTGATGATGCTAGAAGCTGCTACCTTGAAGGATCGACAGATAGGTATTCCGATAAGGTATTTGCTGAAATGATGCTCCTTGATGGTTTATTCGTTTCAGCTTTTATTGAGTCCATCACTCCAGGTTATGGGGATCAAACAATTGAAGACGAATTAACGAAACACTTAGGTAAACACGCGTTATACCTTCTGCCAAGCGATATAACATCTTTGCTTGAGAATCAACTCCCATTTCAAGTTCTCGAGTTGCTGATGAGCTTAAAGTCCAAACACAACAGATTGACTGAAATGGTGGACAAGTTCTTGGACAGTTTGGAGTCTCGGGAGTCAACGCGACAAGATAAGGAAGTTGGGAGGGAATTCAGAAGGTTGTTGGCCATGAAAAGAATTGTTACGAAGCAACCCCTTCATTACCTTGAATACATTTGGTTGCGGGATAATAAATTAAGCCAAACCAATCATACTCGCGGAACCTTAGTGAGCTCAACCCTTAGTGATTTCTCGGAGTTTTATTACTCCTTCAAATCTATTACTGAGCTCAAAGCCAAGGGAATCTATGCTAGGAGTGGTAGTGTCTATACTCATAGGGATTTCAACTTCAAATCTTTCGTCTTCTTTGCAGTGCTCGAAATTCCTCCTCTTATTTTGAATCCTCAGTTTATTATACATACTTCAAACCAAATTGCATATGAGTGGACACCAAACAATCCTAACAACCTACCCACGATGGCTTATATGAATTTTATGAAATCTCTTATTAATACCATTGAAGATGTGAAAGAGTTGCGAGCAAGGAATATATTATTCAGTGCTTGTACAAGTGATGAAGAAGTGGTCAAAATGTTCAACAGCATCTCTACATTTGGAGTGGAAGACTTCAGGATATATGATAAGGTGAAGAAGAGAATCCAGGGGCACTATAATAACACGGCGAGGACTTGGTTTGCCGAATTGATTCATAATTATTTCAGCAGTCCATGGACATTCATCGCTTTCGTTGCTGCGACTGTTCTTATTATCATGAGTATTCTTCAGACCTACTTCACAGTTTTCCCTCGCTAACTAATTTTTTTTTAATCCGGTTTCTATCTGTTCTATTTGTTTTGTATTGCTTTGCGTTAAAAGTAAGTGTTTATTGTAACCATAGTATTTCACTCCAGGTTACGGGGATCAAGCAATTACCCGTGCCTATGGCACTCTCCAAATATTTCCCTGCATTGTTCTTTGGATTGTTATAAGCTCTTCCCATGAATTAGACTTAGTAGGATGACCATGGGCTGTTGTACAAAAAATTAACGTAAAGGACACACATAAAAGTAGAATAAAATTTTATTCTTAACCTTTTTATGTATACTTTCCCTAGTAAACCAGAACGTTGAAACGATTTTAAAACATCTGAATTGGAGAAGTCAAAAATTAGGAGCAATGAATCAACCTCTCTCTCACAATGAGGTTCATGAGACTTGCTATGGCATACTGAACGCCGGAAGATCATGGCTGAGAGTTTCTGAGGAAGAGATTACCACGGTTTATTACTCAGAGCCCAATTAAAATCAAGGCAAAGCCGCATGCAGACGGATACCGAAGTCCTTAACCACATAGCCAACCAAGGGCTGACCTACACTATAGCAAGTACTAATTGAAAATCCCTGCAGAGTAGGTATATGTGCTCGCCTCGGAGCAATCCAGAGATGAGTGACCCACTGGGAAGTCCATGGAGCTTGGGCGACCAAAACGGACAATATTATACACGGTGGGAGTAGATAATTATAATTTTTACTAAAAATATACAACAATAATGGCACCACCCCCAAACCTAAATCCTGGCTCTGCCACTGCTAATATAAAGGCAGAATTCCACAGTCTCTCTCCATCAACTTTAAACAAGATGTTGTTACCTTAGTAAATATCTTTTTCGCTTGTAGTTACTCTGGGTGTGTTGACGCCGTGTCTACACACCGTGAGTAACTAAAAGCCATAAAGATGTAGCTACTAAGGTAACGACCTAAGGTTTTAGTTGAAGACAGGTAGAGGTTGCATTGTGTTATGGAGTTGGTCAGTTGATTTAGCCTGAGTAGCATTCACATTAGGGAAGATTAGGTAATGATACCTGCAAACAGCTCATTTTGTCAGTGGCTTTCTAATGTTTGCAATTTATAGCAATGATTTTTCTTTTTTTGTTCCGTCAAAGTCGTAGACTATCCCAGTCCTTGAATTATGCAAGTTTATCGAATACAATTGGGGTGGGAACACTTATCCAAAAAAGAAAGCATATGGAAATATGTAATCATTATAATGCCTTCTCTTCTTCTTTTTCCTGATTCATAAATTTTGGCCCTGTAATTCAACACCCCTATTTGAGAATGTGGTACCTGGAGTTGGATTTAGATCTCACATTGCCAAGGCCAGTTAGCCTAACTTCTGCGCAATGCTTTTATTATAGAATACAATGGTACATGGCCCCTCTAGATCTACCATGGCTCACCTGCCGCGCGTCCATAGTGAATAGTGATCGGTTGGTGAGTAATCAGAAGGCCTACACTTACAATTTGGACTAAAGAATCCTAATTTTTATCCTCTTTGTCTTTTACAGTACTTTGTTTGGCTAATTGTTTTCTTCTTTCTCTCTCATCTTACACCCCACTCTCTCTCTCTCTCTGCAGATTGCAGAATGAGGCAGTGGAGGTGGGGCAGGGAGGTGTTAAAAATTAACTTAGAAGACAAATGGGTGGCGAATATGTTATTATTATAATAAAAAGGGGTGGAGTGTGACTAAAATTAGCAATAAAACTATGAGTGCACAGTTCCTCTACATAGCCACATAAGGATAACATATCCTAGCTAAATTATAATATTCGGAAAGCAGAGCCCAAATAATTGCAGCATATCTGTGTTTTTCCTATATCCCACCTATGTATATCTCAAAGAAACAACCTCAAACAAACAAGGTATTATTAGATTGTTAGGTATAAATATCTTTTGATATTTTATATAAGCATTTCATGCACTGGATCTGGGGGCCCTGTCTGAGTGAACTCAATACATGCGAATAGTGAGCTCTCTCGGCCGTCCGATCCGAGATTGATGGTTCGGATCGTCTTACACTTAAAAAAAAAACACTTTTACATTTACTTTAACTCCAATTTATCAGGACTATTGATATCGGATCAGATGATCGAGAAAGCTCACTACACGCATATAGTGAGTGAGCTCACTACAGGGCCCCCAATTCCTCATGCACTTGAGTTTTGCCACAATCAAAAACAATTTTTGTATTATCACGAGGCAAATTCTAAGGTCAACCCATTGGGCTGATATGAAGATTTAAAAAATATATTGAAATATGTAAAAAATGTGTAGAAATATATGTGCTTTTTTTGTCTTTATGCATTTGTGCTTATTGTGAGCTAGCCCATTTAACTGACAATAGAAAAACCTTTTATATATCGGTTATGCTAATCGGGGTTCGTTATGAGTTTTTTAAGAAAGGCAAAAATAGAATTGTAGTACTATAAAATATACTCCATATTTGCGCTCCACGCAGCAGTACTTTTCTTTAATTAAAGTTTAAACCATCATGGTAGTTGTTTTGTTTGTACTCCTTTTAGAATATCAGTTTTAACCCATATTTGGTGTTTCCCCTATTCATTTCCCCCCTCTACTTTTTTATATTCCAACATGAGGAATCTTAAGCCAGCATCCTCATCAGGGGAGGCAAATCCCCCTGATGGCTAAGTTGTTGAGTGAAAGGGGGAAAAACTTCTCAAAATCAGACTTAACAATTTTTTTGTAAATCCGCAAAAGGTATAACTTTGCTACAGTAACTCGGTAAATCCTTTGAGGCACTATTCACAGGTTAAAACAATTCTCTCTCCTGACTTCCTGAACAGAGAGTCTGATTTTGTGAGTTTTTGAAAAAGTGACTTGTTAATTTATAAAAGGTGTTTTTGAGGTTAAATTTGGCCTAATTTTTGTTGAGCCTGATGAGGATACTCTCTCGGTTGTGTAACTTTCACTTTATAAGTGTATTATATGTATACTATGAGGAACTCTCTAGTCCGGGACCCTTCGGTCCGGAACTCATAGTTCTGGATCAAATTTTCATGATCCGAACCGTCCAATGTGTTCAAAAGGTGTTTTCCAAGGTCCTCTCAAGAAATCTTCAAAAAAAAATACCGGGAAGGGCTTGATCGACACAATTTTGTAAATATGCAGTTTTTGCGAAAAATTGCATGGATCAAGCCCTTCCCGGTATTTTTTTTTGAAGATTTCCCGCGTGGACCTTGGAAAACACCTATTGAACACATTGGACGGCTCGGATTTCCCAAAAATAATTTTTAAAAGCATCAAAACGCTTCAATCCGGGATTTCCGGGATCCTTGACAGGATCTCCGGCTTGTATACTATTACTATTATTCATAATCCAAGACAAATTTAAGATTGAGTTTATCTCAATGTATACTATTACTATTATTCTACTTTTTTCACTTCTCTCACTCAAACAACATGAGGAATCTTAAGCCCTAAGCTCGGTTGTGTAACTTTCACTTTTTGTTTTTGTTTTTTGATAAGTGTATAACTTTCACTTTATATGTATACTGTTACTGTTATTTAAAATCCAACACAAAATTAAGCTTGATTTTATCTTAAATTAGTATATTTCTTTGTTTTTCTTTCTGTGACTTATTTTAGTTTTGTTAGTTTCTACTATTGTTTTATTTTTTTTAGGTTTTGACTTTTTGTCTTACTTCTATCACTAAAATGTATTTTTAAATTTTTTTTTTTTTTTTCAATTCCTTTCGTCAAGATGAATAAAAAAAGAGACAGAACTTTACTTGAATTAATAAAATTTAAAAGAAACAAATAATGAATCAATTTAAAATATCTAGTCCAAACTAGTAAAAACCTTCATCTTGTTGCTGTTGGAATAGATTCGAACCGACATGCTATTACTATAAGGACGCTTTGTTTTTTTTTGTTTTTTTGTTTTTTTTTGCTACGATATTTTTTCGCTTTGCAACTGGAGCTGATTGACCCGCACTTATTCATAGAACATTTGCAGTGCTTGAAGTTCTAATCCTATGAAAAAAAAAAAAAGAGAACAAAATGAGCTAATTCACCAACTTTAAATGTAATACTAATTGCTTTTTAGATTTTTTTTTTTTGTAGCAATGAGTGTGACATACTGCAAAATTGCTTTTTAGAATTTAGTGCAATACTCGTGCTCGACAAGCTTTACAAAATAACAATACAATCAATTTAGAGTCTTAGATCCAATATGTCCCGTAAATGGTGTCCCCAACCCTGTCCCAAAGCCAAACGGCAGCATTTTGGTGTAAAACCAAACCTTTGCAAAATGTAATTTTGTGGGGCCCACTTTCGAGTCCCGCACAAACGATCCGAACGGTTAAATAATTTTAAAATAATTATTAAGGTGGTCTTGGAGAAAATCAAGCTCATTGGATTTTTTTTTTTACGTTATTCATCTAATTCTTTGATTATCATTTAGAATTTAGGACCCTACTATTTTGAAAGAATGATCGGGAAAAATTATAAAATTATGGGATTAGAAACCCATTGATTTGAACTATAAGAGACGTAGGGCTCATTGAGAAAAGCATCCAGTAAAAAAATTATCTTCTTCGGACATCGATTGGTGTCAAAACACTAAAAATATGAGTTTTTTTTATACGTATCGATGTCCGAACAAAACAATTTTTTTACTAGATGCTCTTTTCAATGAGCCCTACGAATCTTATAGTTTAGATCAATGGGTTTCCGAAACTATAATTTTATAACTTTTCCCAAATGTTATTTCAAACTGGTAGGGTCCTAAATTATAAATGAAAATCAAAGAATTAGATGAATAACGTAAAAAAATCCAATGGGCTTCATTTTCTCCGAGACCGCCTTAATAATTATTTTAAAATTATTTAACGGTTGGGATCGTTTGAGCGGGACCCAAAAGTGGGCCCCACAAAGTTACATTTTGCAAAGGTTTGGTTTTACACCAAAACGCTGGCGTTTTGGCTTTGGGACAGGGTTGGGGACACCATCATTTTCCGGGACAACTGATCCGGAGCCAAAAAAAAAATTGAGAAACTGAACAGTCAATTAATTCCTTCTTAAAACGGGAAAGGATCTGGCTGGACCCATAAAATATGTTTGCACGAATCAAGGGAAAATTATCAATTCACGCGGCTTTTTGTTGCATTTACATTTTTACTTGAACACAAATTTCAAACCTATCATTGCTGCTTTGTACTCCTTTTATAATAGTCAAGTTTGTGTGCCCCATTTGATAGCTTTAGAGCATTTTTCTTTTTCTTGACCCTTGTTCGTGTCAGACTTCAAAGCCTTGTTAGTTCAGGTGCGTACGGTAACAATAGTTTCATGGGACCCATTTGAGAGAGAGTGAGAGTTAGATCGATGCCTAGTTTTTCAAAAGATTTTAGCAACTCAGTTGTTAAAATTACCATGATTTTAGAAAATGAATTAAAATAAAATTATGGTTTTATTAAGAAAAAAAAATGGTTCGTATATCGTTTTTGATTTTTTTCACACAAAATTAAAGTAAATTTTGTACTTTAATTCGGTGTGAAAAGTTCAAAAAATACACGGAAACACTTAATTTTTTTTTGATTTGAAATACCACGATTTTAAGACTCTCAACTCATTCTTTAAAATCAATTTTAACAACCTTTTTGATTCTTTTTTTTAAAACTTTTTAAAATCTTTTTAGAGAACTAGTCTTAGAGAGAGAGAGAGAGAGAGAGAGAGAGAGAGAGAGAGAGAGAGAGAGAGAGACCTGATTTTTCGGGAAAACACGTCACATGATTTTTCGGTCACATACATATGTTATTGTCCATGTATAGCTGTTGTACTTTTAACTCTTTTTTGTTCTTTAAACACTTAAAAATGACCAATGGAGCATTTTTTTTACCCTCTACCGAACAATCCTTGAAAACACAATTTTCGGGTCTCACTTTTAACACTTTCTATCATATATATAACAAACATTTTTAGAGAGTGTCAAATGCGGATGCTCTAAGCTTGGTTGTGTAATTCCCACTTTATATGCATACTATTATAATACATAATCCAACAAAAACTCAAGCTTGAGTTTTTCTTAAATTTAAATTACTATGTTTGTTTTGAAAGTGATTTACTTTAGTTTCCTTAGTTTTTAGTTTTTTAGTTATTATTTTTTTGTGCCTTTTGTCTTACTTCTATCTTTTGTATGTATTTGTAAAAATTTTGTTATATTTTTATTTTTTCAATTCATCTCGTTAAGATGAATAAAAAAAGAGACAGAACATTACATGAATTACTAAGATTAGAGAAACAAATATTGAATCAATTTTACTTATCTAGTCCAAAATGGTAAACCTTCATCTTGTTGCCAATAGAATCCAATTGCCATGTTTTTACAATTAGAACTGTTTGTTTGTTTGTTTGTTTTTTTCTACGATCTTATTATTAGGTGATGAAATTGATTTATTAAGTTCTAATCTTGCAAATATAAGAAAAAATACTTAATCTTTTTTCACTTTGCAACGAGAGTTGATTGACCCACACTTATTAATAGAACATTTGTAGTGCTTGATGTTCTAATCCTATGAAAATTGGAACAAAATGAGCTAATTCACCAACTTTAAATGTAATTGCTTTTTAAGAATTTTTGTAGCAATGAGTGTGAAATATAATATACAAGTGTAATACTCATGCCGTGCACTGAAGCATGTATAATTTTTTTTGGTATTTACTTCATAATGATTTACAAATTAGTATTGAATAGGCCAAATTTGGTAAGAGAGAGATTTGAATGCGAGGAAAAACCTAAATGTTGAAGACCAAAAAATGCGAAGATACAAATATTATTGGTTGAGGTGTTAGTTTCAAACTCCTTTCTCCTTTTTATAGTTTGATCAAAAAATAAAAAATTCCTTTTTATAGCAGGGGTGCTTAGTATAATATTCAGTAAAACTGGGGGAGTTATATTGTAATATTGCGTAATGTTTTTGGTACCACCTGACTTTTGACTATGAAACCTGTTGAGTAGGTTGGATTGTCTGACGTTTGATTTACCGTTAAAAAGGAGTATTATTATTTGCCCAATAATCCACCTATTTTGGTTTTATTCAAAAAATTTTGAGTTTTGACCACAATTTTATGCTCTTTGGATTCGTCTCGAAATTGTGAAATGTTACGAGCTAGATAGGAATCCAGAAACCACAAAATTTTGACGCAAAACTAACAAATGCAAAAACAATTTGAATAAAGACAAAACGAATAATCCAATAATCCAGTTTTTGGCTTTTAAGCCAAAGTAGCTCTAATAGCATTTGCCTTTACGAATTGTGAAATGTTACGAGCTATCGATATCAACAGCATGTACGCTGCACATATTAGTGTGTAGGATCCATCGAAGTTTGTGCAAATGATCCGAGTTGTTCAATAGTTTTAAAATAGATTTTCTTGTTGTCTCGCATAAAACCAACTTAATAAGATAATCAATTCACTCTTTCGATTTTTCATCCAGAATTCAGGATCTTGAAATCTGAACAAATTTTTTAAAAAAAGTTAGGTAATCAGATCAAAAACTCCTTGTCATTCAACTAAATTGAGATTTTTTGTACGGCTACTTGAAAAATTATTTTAAATTTGATGATCAACCCGGATCACTTATGCGGGATTCTGTAGTGAACCCCACATATGAATCTATGCACTATCTGTACCCATAGTTGGGTACTTGGGTTGAATGAAATTACGCCAATTAATTGCACCGGGAGCCGGGGGCCCTGCAGTGTTGCACTGTGCAAGACGGCTTTTTAACCCTTCAAATGTGTTTTCGATGGTTCGGATTTAAATAAAACTATTCCACTATCTCACTCACTCACTATCCCGTATTCTCGTTAAAAGTTGCACCTGTTGCCAAGCTCACTCACCATCTCAGTCTCTGTCCACTGTCTCTTTCCCTATGTATCGAGCATAGGTTCTTTTCTCTCTCTCCCACTCTCTCCTACCAAAGTAAGCTGTGAAGAGTGAAGGAATCTATCCGAAGCAAAGCAAGAAAGAAAAGAATCAAAACTCTGAGAGCAAGCTGTTTTGTCCAGTGGAAGAGAAAGGAAGCAGAATTTGAGCAAAGCAAAGCAATCCCTTGATTCCAATATCAGGTAACAAACAAACTTCCTACTCTCCAATTACAAGTTCTAAGCCTAAATAAAACTGGTGCAGATTGATTCTTTCTTAGATTGTGAATGTGTGTGTGTGTGTGTGTGTGTGTACGAAATTGTTGATTGGGGAACCAGGATGGGATGTGCAGACTTGTTGAAGTTTAGTTCTTTGGATTGTTTGGTATCTGAATTACTTACTTCGAATTTAAGAGAATGAATAAGCTGGGGATTCAATCCAATCTAAGCCAACTTATTTTGTGGCCCTCTTTTGTCAATTAGAGATTAGGATTAGAGGTGTCAAATGATGAGCCAGGTTGGGCAGTTTAATTTCGTGCTGTGTCATGTTGTGTCTAACCTAGCTTATTTATTACTCGTGATGTGCCTTGCTGGCTCATTTTAGAATATGCTCGGCCCGGACCAGGTTCATGTGCACGCTACACTCCATGCAGTGCCGTGCAAACTCCCATTCCCTGCCATGCCAATTCCTAGGTTGAGCTGCCTCATGCTCTGCACATGGGATTTTATTTTGATTTTTTATCGGACATTGTAAAGACGAAAAAATTCTTCTAATAAATTGCTAACATTTTTTTACAGTTGACAGAAAAAATTATCAAATAGTTAAAACTAAAATAAAACAATAAAATCTTAAAAATACAAACATTTTATCGATAATTGTAATTTCGTAATACAATGGATGTAAAAATGTTAGATTTGCATCCTATAGTTTGAGTACATCCCAATTAAGTTCCAACTAGGTTGGCTATAAATCATTTGCATTTCTCAAATCTTATAACCACACAAAAAAATTACAAAATATATATAATACTTCTCTATCAGTACTCATGAGTATTGTAACTCATTCTCTATTAGATACATTGTTTACATATAAGTTCAAAAAATATTATGCAATGTCATCCAATCCATTAGGCAATGCCTTGGTGTGCCGTGCCCATGCATCTTCACAAGCCTTTAGGCAATGCCTTGGACATTGATGTCCAAGATGTGCATCTTCCAAGTCCTGTAAGCGCTAGTGCCTTGGCGTGTTGTGCGCATGTTGTGCATCTTTCGAGTCCTTTAAGCGCCAGTGCACTTGAGCGCATTGTACCCATCCTCGTGTCGTGCCGTGTCCATGCCCATGCCACATGTCCCGAAACAACAGCCCAACCTAGCCCACATTTAGCATGCCCGGCCCTGGGCATAGGACCAGTAGGCCGGTGTCTGGGGCACCTCAAATTTGTCCAAAATTGGGCTCTCAATTAGCTATAACCTCCAATGACTCAATAAATATGTAATGAAGCGAAATTTGTCCCGAAACGCCTATCGGCCTAGTGGTAAGCCCAAATCACACTGAAGTCAAATATAATGCACTACCGAGTCCTAGAGGGGGGGACGATAATTTAATAATTAAGTTTAATTAAGAGATATCCAATCATACATGCTTCATTCAAATTGCCATAATTTAAAAGCAGGATATAAAGCAATTAAAGTAAAGAGACAAGACAAAAGATATATGTGGAAACTACTCAGGGTCCAAACACCCTAAGCATAAAACCACGGCCTAGTCCTACTTATACATTCCATAAATCAAAAGGTTTACAAGAATTAACAAGACTAAGAATTACCCAACAAGCCCCTTGTGACACCTAGCTCCAATTCTTGATAGTACCCCGTACTCCTCTTTGATTCCGTGGACTCCACAAGCACACCCGTCTTGATCTCCGAGTCAACTCGGCACCGGTCCAACCGGCTCATGTAGGAAGCAATGCAATCAACCATGATATGAATGACATGATGATAAATGAAGATTTTTGATAAAGAAAATCAATCTAGAACAAATACATGGTGAACAAAAGTATTGCACTAGATTGACAAGGAAAATGATCAAACACAAGGTTTAAATCGTATAATGCATCAAGAACCCATAAAAGATAAAAAAGACTTGATTTTTAATTAAGGGTTTTGAATGAAGAAGATCAATCTAGAGCAAATACATGGTGAACAAAAGTATTGCACCAGATTGACACAAAAGATGATCAAACACTAAGTTTAAATCATACTTGAAGCATCTAAACACATGAATCTAAGAAAAGATTGTTTCTTGATGGTGCAATGAAGATTTTGAGAAGAATCAAACTAGAGCATATACATAGATATTATAATATAGTACTAGAATGAATAAAAGATGATCAAATCAAAATAGAAATCACCTCAAAAGCATAGAACCCCATGAGCAAGTGAAAGAGATGTGTTTCTCTCTCTAAGGTGGGCTAATGCTCTCAAAATCTGACCTAGAAGAGTGAAAAAATAGTTTATATAGTGCCAAGGTCGGAGCCCTAAAGAGGGCCAATGAAAAAACGCCACATACTCAAGAAAATAGGCGTTGCGCTAGTAAGCGCCGGCCGAAAAGCTAACGAGCGCTGCGGAATAAAAGGGTGACATCATGCATGACCTCAAAACGCGTGGCGCTAGTAAGCACTACGGGCGCTGATCTCTGAAACTATTTTGAATGAAGCAAACTGAAGCGCTAGATTAGCGCCAATAGCACTGAACGAGCGCTGCGCTCAGAATCTCTTTTAAAATAGGTACATGCCTTAGAAAAATACTTGATGCTCACATTATAAGGCTAAAATGTAAAATCATGCAACATAAAAGGATTAAATCCCTAATCTAAATGAAGACCATGATAATACAACTTTATACCTTTCATAAGCCAATCCAAGCCAAGGTGCGTGTAACTCCATTTCTCCAATCCTTCAACCACCGGGTGGAGCATTTAGACTCAATCAACTAAGCTACCTCCCAAACCCAAATGGAAAAAGATAGAAGTACATACACCAATGGTTTGTCGAAATCCGAAAAATGCCAATAACACTAACACACACTAACCAAGAGGTGCTTGGTTCGAATCCTACCTAAAGCTGGCCTAGTGGTAAGCCCAAATCACACTAGACTTCTTTAAAGTGACCAAATTTTTTGGAATGAGTTTTCTTTTTTGTTTAAAAGTGTTCACTTTCGATATTGCTCTTGATTACAACAATTTCAATAGATCCAAAAATTAGATCATATTTTCAGTTATTTTTCCACCCTTAACCTTTTTAGTTATTTCCCCCCCTTAAAACTAGGGGTGCACATGATTCGGATTGGATCGGTTTTCTAGAAATCCTGTAACCAGACCATTTCGACTGGTTCTAGAAAATTAAGAACCAAAATCTAACCAATATACGTATAGGACCAGTCCAGATCCAAACCGCAAGATCGATCGGTTTTGGTTCGGTTCCGGTTCTACCCGATTAGCGTTACAACACTTTTTCACAACACATGAACTCAAAAGATTATTTAGAATTTGTAGCACCAGACAACTCATAAAATAATTATAAGATTTTATAAGATTCGAAACCAAATATGGTCCACATGATACACAAAGTACTTGACAATCTACCATCAATAAATCAACTCCAAAAATTGATGAAAACAACGAATAGAGTAGCTTAAACAAAGAATGGAATAGCCTAAAAACGAGAAAATAAATTCAGCAACATGTCTTGCTTGGGAATTAAAATTGAAAATTCGGTATTAGTGAGTCAATAGTTGTAGTAATATATTAAAGATTTCCTAACAAAATAGATTTCTACCCTAAATAGATATAAAAGAATACCTTACTAGGGAAATAAAATATAAATTTACCAAACCAAGATAAATAATTATGTACACAGACACATACACACACACTATACGCAGTCACACTTTTGCGGTTTTTATTACAATTGAGGCTTAGGCTTTATTAAAGTAACTAAATTTTTTGCAATGAGTTTTCTTTTTTTTTCTTTGTTGTTCAAGAGTGTTCACTTTAGATATTGCTCTTGATTACAATAATTTCAATAGATCCAAAAATTAGATTATATTTGAGAAAATAATACTTAATTTTGACTTGAGTGGGTATTTCTAATATTATTTCAAATTTGCTTTATTTTTTATAGTTTACTTAGTAAAATACATTGGGCCCTATTTTATAAGTTTGTATAGGACCTAAAAAATCTCAGGGTTGGGCCTACCTTTAGGAATTGTGTCATGTCATGGAGCTCTTAAAAGTGTCGTCCTTGTACCATGCCTGTGCCGGCGAGGCCTGGCTCTTTCGACACCTCTCAAATTTAGGATAAACGTAGGTCCTCTAGGAGTTTGTTGATATTTTACTTTTCGTTTGGAAAATAGTTATGGAGAGAGAGACCCCCAAGTTAGGAACGTGTGTGTCACACAGGGCAGCGGATTCGCTGTCCTGTTTTCCATGTCCCACT
The DNA here is from genome assembly GCA_016920895.1 of Vaccinium myrtillus. NCBI lineage: Eukaryota > Viridiplantae > Streptophyta > Magnoliopsida > Ericales > Ericaceae > Vaccinium > Vaccinium myrtillus. Next base: position 7,930,242 of record CM029280.1, read on the forward strand.
CCTCTGTCCCACCCCCACACAAATGACATGAGGCTCACTTCTCTCTCTTCCAATCTCTCTAACACCGTTACCTCGTAATTTTACATTGCTGCTGTTGTTGCATATTTTCTGGATGCTAATGGTGGTGCTATATATGTTGATATTTTGTGGGGCTTATTTCGGGTTCCGCAAGGATGATTTAAACCGCAGATTTTTTTTAGAATGTTTTTTTTGGATTCCTACAAAATTAGCTCAATCTGATATTGTTAAGGATTTTTTCAGAATTTGTAGGACGGATTTTTTTAGAATCCGCACCGATTTTTAACTCTCAGCCGACACTGTATGTCTCGGCCAATTTTTCCGCCCCAACATATGCCCTTAACTCTCCCCGATTGAATATGGTTTGTTTGCTTTTGTTGCGAATTACAACCAATGTAGTCCTTTTTGGCCTTAGTTCACTCAGATTTTAGTCGCTTGTATTCTGCTCAGATAAAACTTTGAAGGTAAATGTCAATCAAAAGAACCTCTAAATGGTTCGATGAATGAGTTACCCCCACCAAAACAAATATGGTTTGCTTAGATAAAATTCTAAACATGCAGCAGCAAGAGCAGGTAAAGGACTTGATTCGAATGGACGATTTTGGAAATGGAACAAGTAGAGGAGTTGACGAAGGAAGCAGCAGTACTTATGCAGCTGCTGCAGCTACCACAAACGGCACATTGGAAGTCATGATTGAGCCTAGAAGAACTGGGCCTCCAAAACGTCGTATGGAAAAAGTCCCATTGACGATGCGAAAAGATGAAACGACCAAGGGATACTTTGATCCTAGGGTGGTTTCAATAGGTCCATACCACCATGGGAAGGAGGAGCTCCAGATGGTCGAGAGGATCAAACCTATTGTAGCGGAATTGTTTATTTTGAGTAGCGGAAGGAGCATGGATGAGTTTCGTAACCATGTTCTGGAGATAGTCGATGATGCTAGAAGCTGCTACCTTGAAGGATCGACAGAGATATATTCTGACAAGGAATTTGCTGAAATGATGCTCCTTGACGGCTTATTTGTTTCAGCTTTTATTGAGTCCATCACTCCAGGTTACGGGGATCAAACAATTGAAGATGAATTAACAAAACACTTGGGTAAACACGCGTTATACCTTCTGCCAAGTGATATAACATCTTTGCTTGAGAATCAACTCCCATTTCAAGTTCTCGAGTTGCTGATGAGCTTAAAGTCCAAACACAACAGATTGACCGAAATGGTGGACAAGTTCTTGGACAGTTTGGAGTCTCGGGAGTCAACGCGACAAGATAAGGAAGTTGGGAGGGAATTCAGAAGGTTGTTGGCCAATAAAAGAATTGTTACGAAGCAGCCCATTCATTACCTTGAATACATTTGGTTGCGGGATAATAAAGTAAGCCAATCCAGTCTTACAAAGAAACCCAGTCTTACACGCTGCGGAACCTTAGTGAGCTCAACCCTTAGTGATTTCTCGGATTTTTATTACTCCTTCAAATCTATTACTGAGCTCAAAGCCAAGGGAATCCATGCTAGGAGTAATAGTGTCTATACTCATAGGGATTTCAAGTTCAAATCATTTTTCTTTTTCGCAGTTCTCAAAATTCCTCCTCTTATTGTGAATCCTCAATTTATTATACATACTTCAAACCAAATTGCGTACGAGTGGACACCAAACAATCCTAACAACCTTCCCACGATGGCTTATATGAATTTTATGAAATCACTTATTAATACCATAGAAGATGTGAAAGAGCTGCGCGCAAGGAATATTCTATTCAGTGCCTGCACGAGTGATGAAGAAGTGGTCAAAATGTTCAACAGCATCTCCACATTTGGAGTGGAAGACTTCAGGATATATGATAAGGTGAAGAAGAGAATCCAGGGGCACTATAATAACACGGCGAGGACATGGTTTGCTGAATTGATTCATAAGTATTTCAGCAGTCCATGGACATTTATCGCTTTCGTTGCTGCGACGGCTCTTATTATCATGAGTGTTCTTCAGACCTACTTCACAGTTTTCCCTCGCAGCTGATTGTTTTTTTTTTCTTTATCCGTTTTCTATTTGTTTGATTTGTTTTGTATTGCTTTGCATTAAAAGAAAGTGTTTATTGTAACCATAGTATTTCGATGTCCATCTCAATGTAGGACAAGCAATTACCCGTGCCAAATGTTTCCCTGCATGATTCTTTGGATTGTTTTAAGATATTCCCTGTATGGGCTTTATGATTGTAAAAAAATTTAACGTAAAGGAAACACATAGAAGAAAAATAAAAGTTTATTCCAACCTTTTTATGTACATTTCCTTAGTTATAAGGGTTCTAGAATAAAGATGACTAAGTTGTTTGGACTTAGAAAAATCATTTTTCCGGCTTTTTTTTGCCCATGCAATCAGGTATTTTTGTATTACTTTGAGTCTTGACTAGAACAGCAACCAAACCCAGAGACTTAAAACGACCATTTAAAACTTTACTAGTAAAGAGAATTCTGACGTACCCAACACCGGAAGATGACGGCTGAGAGTTCTGACAAAGAAATTACCACGGTCTACTACCCAGAATCCAATTAAAATTAAGACAAAGCCATATGCGAATGAATACCTAAGCCCTTAACTACACGGCCAACCAAGGGCTGACGTACACTGTAGCAAGTACTAATTGGAAATTCTTGTAGAGTAGGTATATATATATTGATATTTGCTATATAGCTTCATGCCTTTTCTTTTTTTTGATGTATCCCACATTGTATTTGCTTTCGGTTGACTACTGGTTAACCTTTGTTATTTCCCCATCGGGTCCTTGGTGGTAGATGATTGTCGCGGAGTGGGGTGCCAACCTAGTTCGGATGCCTCTCTTGCGTTGTGATACCTTTTCCCTTGGATCCCTTTAATCATTGTAATCCGTTTTCAGTGATTAATAAAATCTTTCTTTGCCGTTCAAAAAAAATATATTGATATTTCGTAACCGGTGGTTCGAATGGGCACCTGCTAGGCATTTTTTTTTTTAACAAAAAAACTAGTCTCAGGCACGTGCGATATGCACATGCTTTATCATTGCCTGCGAATCTCAATCGATGCAATTTGAAAACTAAACATGCACAAACGTTTGACGTCTCAAAAAACAAGAGAGAGTTTTCTAAAATGTTTAAGTAATAATTATTAAAACACAATATTGAGAAACTTGTTTGCGTTTCAAATAAATCGTCTTGATCTCAACTTTCTTGATAGCTGTATATAATCGATGCCCACTGTTGATAATTGCTTGTTTTGGTTTGCTTCAGGTTTTGCGTTTGTTCTTTGATTCTGACTGTCTTTTTCTTTGGGTGGTTGAGTCTAAGTGGCCACTATCTGATTCATCAAGTTGACTCTTCTTTTATTCTAAAGGAAAGGATATCAAATTTACAAGCATAACAAACAATTACTAAGAATCATGTTCATCGGCACTTTCGGAAATCAATCCACTTCTTTTTCATCATGATTCGTATTATTAGCTTTGGGCTTATTTTTATTGGCTTGTAATGCCCCGAATCTCGTACACGTTAATAAAATATTTTCCAAAATATTCCATTAATTAAAAAGCCAATTTCTTAAATAACAGCGGAAGCATAGTTTGATTTCACCAACTTGACAAAATAGATTTAGTTACTAAACAAGATTATAGCTAGAAATCTAATTTCTAAAAAAGGAACAGAGCAATTGATGCAGCGCAGCCTATGGAACAGAATCAATCGTGCAAGAGAAACGCGAACAATAAGATCGACCCAGAGGTACTCCCTCTTTAAACGATCAAGATATGAGTAAAACTCGTTCTTTCATTCAATAACAACCAACCCTAGCCGTTTAGGCTTACAACTTATTATATAGGAAGCTAGAAACCCTAATTGATTTGCTCCGAAAAAGGAAGGCAAATCAATGGAAAACGTAAAATTGCTAAAAAGGGAAAAAATCGGAAATAACAGCAAAATAACGAGGTAAGCCAATCGGCCAAGTTAGGGCACTCGGTATCGATACGGGGAAAGGACCGTATCGATACGGGTGGCTTCTGTTTGCCAATTGGCAGCACGGTATCGATACGGCACAATGACAGTATCGATACCGACAGCCTTATTCTGACACTCAGGCCTTTTTGGGCCTACGCGGGCGCAGCCTGTCCAACCATGTTGACGCAACCCGGTCTGCATCAGCAATTATACTACTAAGGAATCCATGACTTGACAGGCTGACAGCTTCATCCTCCAGAGGACTTCACCTTTAGCTTATTCCTATCCTTCAATTCCGTCTTCTGTATCTGACATGAAAAATCAAGGTATGCGAATACCATGAGCGAATAACGCTCATCAGATAAACTCCTACCCATTAACCCTTACATTACAAGTAATATATAGTTTGATATATAAATGAAGTGCGACATTAACAAATAGATTGATTCAATAACAACATTAAACATAATGAAAGATATCCTCGAGAAATAATCTTCTCAATTAAACAACACTCTAAACATCCCATCGTTCACTCTTTTTCTAAACTTCGATCATACTACGATTCGATACATTTCCGATTCCCTGATTATCAATGAGTTCCATATTCGTTCATCACAAGATTCAATTCTCTTCCCTGACAGCATTTAGACATTCAACCTTCCATCAACATAAGATTCATTTCCCCCCTTAAGAATGTACATACATCGCATTCTTCAAGATGCATATACAACACATAAGGATATATGCACATTCAACACATATCCTCACTACAAAAATTTTGAGTTTTAGTGACACCCTAGTGATAACGACGTGTCACTAAAAGTGTGTTGCTAAAGGGTATTCAGTGACATCTTTTTGTACTAAGCTGTCACTAATTACAGAATTAGTGACAACGCATTAAAAAATTGTTACTAAAACTCTTTAGCAACACGCTTTTAGTGACAATCTAGTGACAAAATCATTGTCACTAAAGATCATTTTTGTTGAAGTGCCTTGAGATGCACGTACACCACGTGAAGTTGTACATACATCACATTGTCTCGGGATGCGCATACTGCATAAGAATATATTCAATTCCGCGCAATTCCTCATCTCTATAATCTCTAAATGACTGCCAATCATAAAATTGTGACTTTGCTGGGTGGACTCCCTAGATTTCATTATACCACTATCTATTATCCTTTTTCCAATTTCCATTAACTTATATGTTTAGGTGATCTTTATGAACATACAGCAACCCAGGAACCTAATTGTCTATTCTAGCACTATATAATCACATCATAGTCATCGACATAGAAACTCACGTATTCATGATACAATTGATAAGAGCAAATGCGACAATTTATAAGAGCATTTAAAGCACACATCAGTTACATGGATTAAAGTATCGTACAGTTTAGGGTTATCAAAATAATTTGGTAACGATAAGGTTCAAAATGTAGAATACTAAGAGTGGGGTAAATGTGTAATTTGGCAACAGTTAGGGGTGAAATTGTGAACTTATGAAGTTATAAGGGTAAAGTCGTATTTTCGTATAATAAGGGCATTTCAATCATTACCACTTCAAAGGGTATTATAGACTTTTATCCTAATATAGTCTTATTAATTCTATTACAAGTTTTAAATAGTTATTATGAAATTTTAATCATAATGCATATCCTAAAGTTCATATTATCATCGGATAATTACTATAAATCGTTTTCATCATATTAAACTATATTACTTGTGAAAAGAATTAATCCATGGGATTTTTAATTTACATACTAAAATAATTTACAGGTAAGTCGTTAAAGCTATGTAATTTCTCCTAATAATAATTGAATTCATAAAACTTTAAAATAACAGTCAATTTATTCTAAGTACTTAATTACTAAATATCAATATTGGCATATTTTTAACAAAGAATAAACATTACAATTATTAAATGGGTATAACATAATTTTTTTTATAAGCTTAACAATATAACTTCCTTTATTATTAAATATTTTATGTTATGCTATTAATTAGTTATTGCTTTAACACACAATTATTTAATGTTTAAATGATAATAAACATATAAGTCTAGGGGTCAAATAGTCATATTACACCCTAATGTTGGATTCGGCTATGACTAAACAAGGAGCAGTTGAAATTCGAGGGTCACAATGTAATGTCTAAACAACTAAAGGGTGAAATTATGGAAATAGGTAAAGTGGAAAGCAATGATTGTGTTTATATTTAAAGTCCAACAATAAAGGACTGATCTGATCGATATTTTGTTGTGCGGTCGACCGGTGCGGTACTCGGTTGTCCAGTTCTGGGTTCTGGTCCCCCTTTTTTTTATGGTTTGAGTTAGAACCGTCCTACAGGTACGGACCAGTGGTACTAGCCACGTACTGACCGGCGTCGGAAACCCCGTTGTTGGTCCCAAACGATCAATCCGAACCGTTGATCCATCTCTCAATCAAATTTCGAGTGGATCCCACGTGAGAATCAATGTAATTGGACGGCTATATGAGCTCGATCCAAAATCACCCCATTTCGTTCAAAAAAAATTGTGGTGAACACATCTTATATTTATATGTGGCCGTCGTAGAGGTGCTTGTTATGTCCAAGACGTTGCCAGTAATGGTTACGGCCGATTGTGTATCCAATAGTTTTGGGTGGTTGTGTTAGGAGTACGCATTCTATTTCGGCGGCGGCTACGCATTCTTGTGGTGAGGCGGTTGGTGAAGGTGGACGAATAACTGTTAAGATGGAGGTCGCAAGATTTCATCCGAATTTGGTTTCTTTAGCTTTCAAGATGTATGTGCCATAAATTGGGAAAGGTTATATTTGTAATTTGCAGTAAGTGCATGACACAACTCCCTCCCTAAATAAGTTTGCACCAATCAAGCCAAAATTATCATTTCACGCGGCTTTTTGTTTCATTTTATTTGGTGCTTATGAGGGGGTTTTATTTTTCCTTTATGTTTTCGGTCTTTTCAACCATGAGTAGCAAGTTGGCCAACCAATTGAGCATCAAGCAACTTTTTCAAACAGGAGTTGTGGTGGTGAAATCATATGAAGGTAAAAAAGTAAGGCATATATTCATTTGGTCGAATAACTGTTAAGATGGAGGTCGCAAGATTTCATCTGTATTTGGTTTTGTTTGGACATGGGGATGCTGGTGTGCAGCGTAGTGCACAACACATGTTATGCACATCCGGACCTTCCCGTTGCTTGGATGGACGGCCCCGATTTTACCTCGACATCTTTGCATTCGAACCGTTCGTTGTCATGAGTGCAAGATAAAATCTAGGCCGTCCATCCGAGCAACAGATGACCCGAATGTGCACAACACGTGCTGTGTATTACACTGCACATCAGCATCTCCTCATCCGTTTTGTTTATCTCAAGATGTATGTGCCATAAATCAAAAGGAAAGGGTATATTTGTCATTCGTAGTGAGTGCATGAGACAACTCCCTCGATGCCCCACACTGTTTCCCGGGATCGAGTCTCATTCCCTCCAACCCCATGTAATAGATTAGGAATGACAAATGAAAAAAAAAAAAATAGCACAGGAAAGAATAACAGTTTTAGCTCATATGTTGTGTTTCCCATTTTCATTTATCCCTACTTTTTTTCTCTTCTCTCACACAAAGAACACATAAAGAGCATCCAGAAAAGATTTTTTGTAGTTGACTGGCCATTTTCCTAGATCAAGGGTCCGGACGGGATATCCGAGCATCCGGATTTCCAATTTTAGGTTTGATGCGCCAAAAAGCCCAATCAAAAGTTCTTTTTAAAGAGAGACGGTATAAGGAGAACAAAAATGATACTTTACAACCATTTCATCTCCAACTATTTACAATCCCCTTACATGCATGTACAGCTCACACCATGGGCCCTACATATATGTGAGAGAGTTGTAAATGGTTGAAGATGAAATTGTTGTACATGAAAACTTTTTTAGGGTTACCAAACTTTTTCAAGTCACAACTAGACTCGGAGGTAATTAAAACACTAGGCTAGACTAAGAGGGCACTTACAAAGTGAAACTAGACTAGACAATAATTTTCCCCCATTTGTATTGATTAATTGCTGGCCTTCAAAAGGGACATCACCTGCTGTCCCGGACGAGTCCGGGATGCTCCGGTCTTGTTTTAATGATCGAGAGCTCGTCGAGCAGAATAAGTTTACCAAAAATTAGGCCAATCGGATATTATTAAGTGTCTAATCTGAAAATTTTTATCTTGAAAAGAATGTATCCGAAACACTAGATCAAACCCATAGGAACCCATTATTGCCAAGTTATATGTGTACCGATCAGGTAGTTATTGCTATCCGATCGAGCTGATTTTTGATATACTTGTTCTACTCGACAAGCTCTACAAAGTGAACATTTCCGATCACCGAAACAAGACCAGAGCATCCTAGAATCGTCCAGGACAACTGGTGTTGTCCCTTTTGAAGGCCAGCAGGCCCCCTGTTTCCATATAGAATTGATGGGAGCCTTTCGGTCACCAACATTAATTTGTTTCATAAGCAGTGGGTGTTCTGAGCGTGACTGCACCCCTAATATCCACTTTTCGCTGACTTCCTTCCTCAATCACACAACTGAGATGAATTCAACAAAAAGTTGGTCAATTTAAATTTTCATGTGTATCCTTATCTATAGACGGTTCATAAAGATGTATAGCTTGTATCCGGAAAGATTACATGGATGACAACCTTTATATTTATTATTTCATTAATTCTTTGAAAGTGAATCTAGAAAAAATTACGTGGATGACAATTTTAATATACAACTGAGTTGAATGAATTTATTGAAGGGCTATAAACTATTTTGGGTAATAAATCTGAACACTCGTTTATATGTTCAATTCCATAATGTAAGCATTTTTAACGAACTTAAAATGGTGTTTATTTTCTTGAAAATCAAATTTGATTTTTAATTTTATTTATATTTGAACATAAAAGTCTGAATTGTTAGATACCACAAGGGCTTTTTTGATAACCTAATTTAGAACTTAAAATTGAATGAATTAAGTAATACGCGATTAAGTTTTTGTTTGATAACTATATTTCATATTACTTGATCTTTTAAGTGCTGCTTAAAATGCAGTGGTAAAAAATTGTAAAAATTAACTTTTTTTTTTTGAACAGTAAATTTTTTTATTAATCTTTGAGGGATAACAAAGATTAAAAGGGAAGAAGTATAGAAACCCCAAAAAGAGAACCAAACAGTTAGCGAGAGGCCAACAAAAGAGTACAAAAAGACTCGGAAAAACCAAAACAAACAGCGATAGGAAGAAACTGAAACCAGCCTGGAGCATCACAGGGATGCTATGACATTCTTGAGCCTGAAAATAAGATCATCCATCGAGTAACCATTACCCCCCAAGTTCGGCTTTATCCAGAGAGCAATTCTTATCTTGATGATGTCTGCCGCTCCATGCCAATCAGGTGCTACCTTATCGAATAACCAATTGTTTCTCATATTCCAGATTGTCCACAAAGTCGCCATGGGAATGACTTCCCAAATCATCTTTTTGTCATTTTTCAGATCCCAGTCCTTCCACCATATTAGGAGATCAACCACAGATTTGGGAGTAGCCCATAGGACACCCCACAGATTTGTAAGTCCTGCATTTCCATGTCGTCAATGAAGTAATTCAAGTCTCTCATCCCTCTATCTCTATTTGAGCATCCCTGCCTCTCCTCTGTAGACCTAACCTCATTCAGATCCCCTCCTAAGCACCAAGGGTTAGGAAACTGACTTCTTACTGAGCATAAAACCTCCCATAGATGTCTTCTTTCAGCTAATCCACACGGGCCATAGACATTGACAATGGTGCAGTGGAAGTTAGGTTGTAAGATTCCACTAATGAGCAGGAAATCCTAATGTTCCAGGACATTATTATCAACGTGGCAACTATCAAGCAACCTTATTCATGTCATCAGAGATCATAACTTTACTCATTACCTCTTCGTCATTACCCAAGAAGTCCTCTCCCAAAATCTTTGAGACAGTCCTTGCTGCTTCATCTTCATCAAGAATAATCCTGTTCCTATTTTTGATTCCCTCTGAGGATATGGAGAGGGCAGCAATAGCTATTGCCGATCTGAGTAGGACACATTTATTCCTCTTTTTCCTTCCATTTTTGAGCTTTGGTAATCCGATCAGTTCATCAATGGTCTTTAGTTTTTTTCTTGCTTTTGTGGGGTACATTTTTTCTCACTGTACATAACCAGTCATTATGGAAAGGTAGCTCACTCCAGCTGGAGTCTTCATCTGCGTTCCCTTTGGATGTACTTCATACTAAATTTTCAGACTAAGAGGGATTAATCTGAGTGGGATTTGCCTCATTGATTGAATTTTGGCTTTGGATGGGAGAGTTAACTCTGACTTCATTAATGAGATTTGTTGTTTCCCTTGCATTTCCCCTGAAAAGCTGCTGATTTGATGTTCCTTTTGCATTCCCCATGTAGGGCTGCTGAATAGGTAGTGGTGATTTCCTTGGGTCCAGCAAGATGGATTTGAAAGTGTTTAATTGTGGCTCCTGCTCATTACCAATCCCAATGTCCCCAGCATTACCAGGTGTTTCTTCCACCACTTCAACTTCCACCATTTCAGCACCTCTGCTAACATAATTTTGCATCCTCACATCTTGTTCATCATTTTTACCTTCGCCATCTTTCTCAACATCTTTCCCATTTGGTTCCTCATTGGCATTTTCCATAGCATTCGTATCTGAGAGCATAAGATCCAGATCTGAAGCAATGACTCTAAAGGATGACACCTCTTCAACTCTCACTGAATAACTAGAATCAAGGATTTTGAGTTCCACGTATCCTGAGATTTTCTGAATGTGGTCTGTGGCTATAAGAATTCTACCACTTTCGTAAGATTTCTCCTGCAGTGTATTATGATCCAATTGTAAAAAATCCCCCCATAAGCTACCAATTAACTTGAAATTTGAATACGACCAGCCATTAAGTGGCATACCATAACATGCCAGCCAAACAAATCTATCCTCTTTAGCAGGTTCACCCATCCATTTCTTAATTTTGTCAAACCAAATTTTCAGCCCTTTCGACATCCTGCCTTCTTCTTCTTTACACGTCTTTCTTTCTGTAACACTTCGTTTTGTCAATCTCTGCCATGGAAGCGATGCACCCTTCTCGGCTCTCAAAAATTAGGTAACTTGGTACCTATTTAATTCTAGCTGAATATGTCAAGTACTTATATATCACGCATTCCTTTAGCACCACCACCCTTTAAAACCACTTCCACTGCCACCGCACACCATCGTCGCCGCCATTCGACCACCCCCTATCACCACCATATGTCACCATTGTTGCCACCACCACTACTACTATAACGCCCTCACCACCACCACCACCACTATTTCATCATCGCTAGCACCACCACTTCACAGGTGCACCACCAGCACAATCGCCACCACTGTGCCACTGTTGTGACCACTACCATTGCCAGTACTCCACCTCCGCACAACCACCACCACTCCATCATGGCCACCACCATCATGCTATCACCGTCACCACCACCACCACCACCACTAGTCCACCTTTGCTGCCACAGTCGCCTCCATTGCCATCAACCACCACGACTACAACCCCGATTCTAATGCCGCATCAATACCACCACCACTCTAAGTAAAAGTGCTACAATTACTACGACCACGTCTACCACTGCCACCACCAGTATCATTATCACTACCGCCACCACCACCATCTCTCCAATACCACGACCATCGTTTAACCATCATTATCTATCCAGCTCTCTTTCACGTTCCACCACTAGATTCACTAGGCACTTCTTCACCACCACAAATATAGCATCCCTGATTATTGTCCTCAGTTGCACCGCTCTCTACCACCGCCATCTCTCCACCACCACCAACCTCACTTTCCTTCCATTATACCATCTCCGCGGATGTACACTGTGGCAACTGTGGTCTTCTATCTTGCATAGACAAATCCCAAGTCCCGTATGATCGGGTACCTATTGCCCAAGACTTAAGCCTTGACCACATATCTAAACAAGGCCAAACGTACAATATGCCAAGTGCAAAATCCATGTATGGAGGTATATTTATTTTGGGTCCAAATCCAGTGTTAAAAGGGACTAGACCCGTCCAGTTTCTCTATTTTTGGGCTCATCCCGGGTCCAAATAGATAATGAGAGTCATTCATTTTGTAAAACTCATCGAGTACTTCAACTGTTCAAAAATGATATCGATTGGATACTGATAAATATCTTTTATCGCTTATATCTTGAAAAAATAGATTTTATCCTAGGTGCATGATTGATTTTTTAAAAATTAATCCTAACATTCATTGATCGGTATCCGATCAAACTAAATTTTTATATTGTTGAAGTGCTCAACGAGTTCTACAAAATGATTGACTCCAAGCATAAATTTAGGGAACCGGGGGCCCTATAGTGCAGCGAATGCGTTGCACTGTGCAGGGTGCATCTTTTCAACCGTCCAAATGTGCTTTCGACGGTCTAGATTTAAATAAAACTCTTCCGCTTTCGATGGTCTGGATTTAAATAAACTCTTCCATCCATCCAAATGTGCTTTTGACGGTCCGGATTTAAATAAAACTCTTCTGCTTTCGACGGTATGGATTTAAATAAAACTCTTCCATGGATGAGTTTTAAAGCCTTTCATCCGAATTTAAATAAAACTCTTCTATGGATAAGTTTTATTTAAATCCGGCTGGAAGAGTTTTATTTAAATCTAGACTATTGATAACACATTTGGACGGCTCAAATTATGCTGCACGGTGCAATGCATTTGCCATCCCCGCTGCCTAAATTTAGACCCCAAATAAGGCCAATAATTGAGAAACTGAACAGTCCAATATCTCTGTAAAAGTGGAAAGAATTTAGACCCATACAAAATGTACTGGTCCAATCAAGGGAAAATTATCACTTCACGCGGCTTTTTGTTGTATTTTACCGGTACACAATTATCATTGTTGTTTTGTACTCATTCTAGAATAGCAGTTTTCACCCATGTATTGTGTTTCCATCTTCATTTACCCCCTCTATATATTTATTTTTTTTCGTCTCTTCTCTCACTCAAACAAACCCGAAATGCTTACACAAGTCACCTGATAAAGGAATCTTAAAGTCCTAAGCACGGTTATCAGGTTTTGTAACTTTCACTATATATGCATACTATTTTATAGTCCAACGAAAACATAAAGCTTGAGTTTATCTTAAATTAATATATTTGTTTTGGTTATCCTGCGGACTTTCTATCTTTAGGGCCTGATTGGCTATGGGATGAGGAGGTGGTATATATAACTCATATTCATTCCCCTTAGGTCCCACCACTTAGTGCATGGTTTCCCTCAATACCCTTGGAGGGGTACGAATTAATAACCCTCAATACCCCATTTAAATTACAACCCTACATCCGCTCATCCCCCTTTCCCTCTCCCTCTCTTTTGAAAAAAAAAACCGAACCCCATTAAGTGTTTTATGAGCGCATGCAATTTTCTTCGGATCAAAAGATAAAGTATTTTCGCGCATAATTTTTTTATTTTTTTGGCACCAAATTAAACTACTAACTGAGATCTTTGATACAAAAAAGATTGAAAAATTTTATACTTTAAAAATTTGACATTGTTGGCTTGCTTTGTAATATCCTTCGGATCAAAAAATAAAGTACTTCCACATTGAATTTTTATTTTTTATTGCACCAAATTAAACTACTAATCGAGATCTTTAATTCAATACAAAAAATTTAAAAAAATTTATACTTTAGAATTTGACATTGTTGGGGTATAATATACATATTACTAAATTAATATGTAAATTAAAAAAAATTGAAACATATTAGGTGGTATATTCCAAATACGTATAATTAGGAAAAATATATAAAAAAAATTAGTTGGTATGCATAATTATGAAAATGAATAATTAAAAAAAGAATACCTAAATTTTTTGATTTTTTGACAAGTTTAATTAATTTAATTAATCTTACATTTATGTATTTATTTTACTATAAATCTATAATATCTAATATGACCCATGCACAAGGGCAAATAAGTCATTTGTCAAGTTTTTATATCATCCACCCAACCTTATCCCCCCTTTATCACAAATTCACCCAAACCAAGTACTATTTAATCACTCAGCTATAAATATCACATCAATGTGGGTCCACCCTTACTAAATAATACTTTTTTATCTTATCCTCTTACTATTTAATCCAACCAAAACTTATCCCGCATCCAATCGGGCCCTTAGTATGTATCTTTTAAATTTTTGTCATATTTTTTATTTTTCTAATTCCTCTTGTCAAGAATAAAAAAAGAGACATAACTTTACTTGAATTAGATGATGAAATGGATTTTTTATTAACCTTTTTTCACTTTGCAACATGAGCTGATTGACCAGCACTAATTTAATTGATTTTTTAGAATTTTCGTAGCAATAAGTGTGAAATAAAATAGACAAGCGCAATATTCGTACTTTGCATTGAAGCATGGAGAAAATTTAGTTGTACTTACCTCTCAGTGATTTATAGAAATTAGTACACTTGAATTGGCCAAATTTGGTAAGAGAGATTTGAATGCGAGGAAAAATCTGAATGTTGTGATTTTATTCACTCACTTCCTAGTGGGTGGAAAATGTGAGAGGCAAGAGGACTAGATATGAATAGTTTAAGCAATAAAATTAGGGTGTAGATTGGGGTGTGGCAATTGGAACAAGTGAAGAACTCCTTTTTGTAGTTTCCTTTTTAGGCCTTGTTCTCTTATAGATTTTAGGTGCATTTTATGAAAATCTTATAAAATGAACATTTTATGGAGGGGTGATAAAATTGAGTTGTTTTCCCAACTGATAAAATGTAGTGGTTTTCCTATAGATTTTAGGAGGATTTTATGAAAATCTCATAAAATCACTTTTACATTTTATGTGTTGAGATTGAAGTGTCATAAAATATGAGATTTTATGTCCCAAAAATTTGTTGAAGAACACATCCTTATAAAAAAAATCCTTTTCATAGCAGGGGTTCTTTAGTAAAAGGCGAAAAAAAATAGTTCGTTTTGTGCTCACCGCACGGCTGCGTTCATAGCAGGGGTTGTTAAGCATTACTCAGTAAAAGTGGGGAAGTTATATTATAGTATAGCCGAAGTGTTTTTTGGTCCCACCTAACGTTTGACTAATGACCATGAAACCTGTGGATGAGATTGCATTGTCTGACATGTGATTTACCGTTAACGAGTACTTAAGCATTAACCCTTTAGGAATTCCGAAATGTTGCGGCTACCGACAGTATGTGCTGCACATATCAGTGTGTAGGATCAATTTCAGAGCCTTGTACAAATGATCTAAACCGTTAAGTAATTTCAAAATAAATTTTCACGTTGTCTTACAAAAAAAAAAGCTTAATAAAATAATTAATTTACTCTTTTAATTTTCCATTTAGAATTCAAGATCTTGAAAAATCTGGATGGGTTTTAAAGATATGTTGGTACTTAAATAAAAAACACATTATTATTCGATTGAACTGACATTTTTTGTATGACTACTTGAAAATTTATTTTAAAATTAATGAACAGCTTAGATTACTTGTGGCCAATTCTGTAATGGACCCCACATACCGATCTGTGCACTATCGGTCAGCTGCCAGAGTTTGGTTGGAACGGAATTGCCCCATTGGCATTTAGCACCCGTGAAAGTTGGCAAGTTGCACCTCTTGCCCAGCTCATTTAACTATCATTACCAATACATTATCAACACACACAATCCACTACCACTGCCATTACCACTTGTGCACGATTCTCTGCTCTCTCTCTCTCTCTCTATCTCTCTCTCTCTCTCTCACCAAAGTAAGCTGTGAAGAGCGAAGGAATTCAGGGCTCAGGCAGAACAATACAAAGCAAGAAAGGAAAGTATCAAAACTCTCAAATCTGACTGTGAGAGCAAGCTGTTTTGTCCCATGGAAGAGAAAGGAAGCCTAATTTGAGCAGGGCCAAGCAATCCTTTGTTTCTAATATCAGGTAACAAGAAAATTCCTACTCTCTCCAATCTGAGAAGTCTTAAACCCAGTTTAATTTGGGGCAAATTGATTGTTTGTTAGCTTGTGAATTGTTGATTGGGGAACCAGGATGGGATGTGCAGAGTTGTTAAGTTTTGTTGTTTGGATTGTTTGCTATGTGCATTGTTTACATTGAATTTAAAGAGTTTGAATTGCTTAATTAAGCTGGGGCTTTTGATTCAATCCAATCTAAGCCAACTTATTTTGTGGCCCTCTTTCTTTTGTCGATTAGAGATTAGGATTAGAGCTGTCGAATGGGCCGGGCCGTTTAATTTCGTGCAGTGCCGTGCCTAGCCAGGCCCATTAGTCGTGCTGTGTCTTGCCAGCCTAGTTTAGAATATGCTTGGCTAGGGCCGGCCCAAAGGTTTTTAGTACCCAAAGCCTAATGAAAAAATTGTGTCCTTAAGAGTAAACACTTATACAATTTTTACAATAACAATCACAACACGACAAAGCAAAAATCATATAAAGTTCTACTAATCATTATATTCGGTCCTTAGATAATGGATCAGTTGTAAAAGTTAATTTATTGTGTGTTTTATTTTGGGCCTTTAGGCCGATGGACTCTTTTTGTTTAGACCTTTTCTTAAAATCAGATTGGGCCTTTTTTCTTTTTCATATTGGAATATAAAGACTCCCTACTCAAGCCTAATAGTAAAATTATGCGGTGCCCCTATTTTTTTGGATTTCATGGATGCCCAAGGCCTAGGCCCCTTGGGCCTTGGGGTTGGGCCGGTCTACTGCTTGGCCTGGCCCCGGCCCATGTGTACGCCACACTCCATGTGGTGCCATGCCGTGCATGTGGGCTTTTTTTTTTTTAATCAGACACTGTAAAGATGAAAAAAATTCTTCCAATAAATTGCTGGCATTTTTTTTATAATTGACAGAAAACGTTATCAAATAGTTAAACTAAAAACAAAATTAAAAACAACAAACATTTTATTGAGAATGGTAATTTTGCAATACAATGGATGTGAAAATGTAAGAGTTGCATCCTATAGTTTGATTACATCCCAACTATGTTGGCACTGACTCAACTATTAATCCTTTACATTTCTTAAACCTTATTATAAGTGCCTTTCAAAAAATAAAAAACCTTCTTATAAGCAGAAAAAATTACCAAATAAATATAATGCTTCTCTAGCAGTAATCACGAGTATTTGAAGTTGTAAGTCATTCTTCATTAAATTCGATGTTTACATCTACGCTCAAAAAATATTCAGTAATGTCATTCACTTTTGGATGTTGAAGTCCAAGAATTGCATCTTCCTAATACTTTAGGCAATGCTTTGTTGCGCTAGGCTGGTGTTGTGCCGTGCATGTGTCCATGTTGTTTCGTGCCTGTGCTCTTGTCGTGTTCTGCTTGTGTTGGTGTTGTGCCGTGTCCGTGCCCGTTCCACGTGTCCCAAAACAACTGCTCAGATTGGCTCACCTATAGGAAATGTGTCGTGTCTTGCCACTCTTACAAGTGCCATGCTCATGTCGTGCCTGTGCCTGCCCCGCCCTTTTGACTCCTCTAAAATTTAGGATAAACTTAGGTCTCGTAGGAGTTTGTTGATATTTTATTTTTCCTTCGGAAAATACTTATGGAGAGATATTTTTGAAAAACATTTACCACAAGAATCATCAACCTTTTTTAGTAGCAAGGAGCCTTTCAATGCATGGTAGTTTGGTTTATGAAGAGGGAGACATTTTTATAGCATTACAAATGAGCTGTTATGCATCGATTATTAAATGTTGAATTCGTGATTCAATTGAAGTTATCTCTTTCTGAATGGGTATCTCTTTTTTTTTTCTTTCAATTATGTATTGTATTTTACTTTTCCCTGTTTTTCGAGTACAAATATAAATTTTTACACTCTACATATTGGACCCAATACCAATAAAATTTTGGCTTCACCGCTGTGGCCTACCTCTTGAGTTAACTTTGTTTCAAATTTATAGCTCATATATATATGTTTTCCTTTTCTTTTTTTTTTATTCATCTTGTGGAGGCGATTTAAAAAGGCTAAAAATTGTTCATTGACAATAAGAATAAAACTCCTTGTTAATCAATTGTTATTTCCCTTCGGGTCCATGGCAAATGAATTTCGTGAGGTTGGGTGCAACATTGTTGGGATGTCTCCTCTCGTTGTGATGCCTTTTGCCTTGGCCCCTTTTAATCTTTGTAATGTGTTTTCAAAGATTAATAAAATCCTTTTTTGCCGTGCAAAAAAAAAGAATAAAACAAGGACAATATGCTTGATTAAAATAAATACAGTGTCTAATATATATATATGTTTTTTTTTTATTCATCTTGTGGAGGCGATTTAAAAAAGCTAAAAATTGTTCATTGACAATAAGAATAAAACAAGGACAATATGCTTGATTAAAATAAATACAGTGTCTAAAAAAATTATTAATTTAGTCCGAACTCCGCCAACATTTATTAAGTTAAAGTCAATCATGAAACAGAAGGCTAGGAAATATTTTCTTTCAATTTGGATAGAGTAATAACTCATATTATACTGTATTTTGAAACAAAGTGTTATAATTGGGTGTTTTGACATGGAAATATTTATTAAAATGCAATACCCAACCAAGCAGGTGAAGCATTTTTCGATATGTATTCTAGGAGTATAGATGTGGAATGTCAGATTCTAGTATCAAAGCTAGAAAACGAAAATAAGATTATGGGGGAGTGCTAGTGTGTGCTTCTTGACGTACGGCATCTGAGCGGTCGGATGTGTTTTTCAGCGGTCATGATTTCATCTTGACACTTTGCAGATCCGAGCTGTCCATTGCCAATATGAAATCTGAGCCATTGATTGCCGAGGTCAATGGCTTAGATGCGCACACCAGGGCCACACACCAGCACCCCGGGCATGAGGGTTGGGCTGGTTACATTCCACGTGGCATTTACTTTGAGGTAGACCCCTTCTTTTAGTACATTTGTAGATACGGATCAATTCATTGAAAATTGACGAAAACAAAAGAAAGAGTAAAACAAGATGGTAAGAAAGGACAAATTTCAATTATTCTGGACTTCCATCTGGGTGAGTAGTGATAGTTTATAAAAGGAGGGGAATACACATGTGTGGGTGTGAAAGAGGAAAGAGGAAAGAGGAAAGAGGAAAGAAAAATGGGACACAAGACAGGGAAATTGCAGTTCAAAAAAAAGAGAAAGGGAAAGGGAAGAATGGGGGGATCGAGATGAAGGGTAAAAGGGGAAGCACATGAAAAAATGATGGTAAATGTGCACGAGAAATTATGTAAGTGTGGAAGGAAGTGGTGGAATGACTTTTCAATAATTTTCTGTTGTTTTGATTGAGTTGGTGGCATAAATCTTTCGATGTTTGGTAAGGTATATTATTGTGTGAGAATCCGGACGTTACAGATAGAATTGTCCCCACTAGGTGTGTTCTGATCTCTAGAAAAGAAAACATCGTACTAGTAGTATGAGAGAGAGACAGACATGTTTTGATTGACATGAAATTTGGGGGGAGGGAGAGAGAAAAGGGAAGAAAGAAATGTGGAGCAATAGTGGCTTCACTCAAATTATTTTTTTATTTTTTTTAGAAACGGAGGATTTTTGTGTAGGGAGACAGACTATATCTATAGAGGTGGGGCGGGGCTATATAATTTAATTACATTTTTCAATGTAATAGTAGGATTATTTCAAATTGTAGTATGAGCAACAACCCCTACTAGCCCCCTATTGGCTCCATCCATGATTTTTTTCTCTTTTAGATAACAAAATCTTCCTGTGAACACACGTTCATTTCTTTATAATCGGGTATCTGGATTAGTTTTGCGTGATTTTATAATCGGATGTCTGGATGCCATGCCTCACTACCCCAAATTTGTGTCTGCTGCCTTACTTTTACAATTACCCTGCAAGTTGCAGCACATAGGTGTTTAATTTTATCAAGCAAAGGAGAAATACCAGATCTTGATGGTTAAGTCATTTTGTAGAAGTAAACATCGGTGCCCTGCAACTTCTACTCAATGTAGGTGCAATAAAAAGCTTTTCAAACGACACATCCATTGAGAAATAAAAAAAAAAAAAAAAAAATAAGACATTTTACGCATAGAAAAACGTAATTTCCAGGTTAATACTAGGCACAATCCTTCAGATGAGGTACTTGTCGATCAATTGAACCTCTAAATGGGTGAATGATATTACATGCACACATGGTGTTTTTTCTTAGATAATTTCATAACATGCAGCAGCAAGAGCAGGTGAAAGGATCAGTTGATTCGAATGGATGACTTTGAAAATGAGACATGTGGAGGAGTTGATGATGGAAGCAGCAGTAGTTACACTCCTACTGCAACTTCGACATATGGAATGCTGATTGATGCTGGCATGGAGCTTACAAGTACTAAGTTGTATCCAAAACGTCGTATGGAAAAAGTCCCATTGACAATGCGAAAAGATGCAACGACTAAGGGATACTTTGATCCTAGGGTGGTTTCAATAGGTCCGTACCACCATGGAAAGGAGGAGCTCCAGATGGTCGAGAGGATCAAGCCAATTGTCGCACAATTGTTTATTTCTGATAGCGGAAGGGACATGGATGAATTTCGTAACAATGTTCTGGAGATAGTTGATGAGGCCAGAAGCTGCTACCTCGAAGGATCAACAGATAAATACTCTGACGATTACTTTGCTGAAATGATGCTACTTGACGGTTTATTTGTTTCAGCTTTTATTGAGTCCATAACTCCAGGTTACGGGGATCAAACAATTGAAGACGAATTAACGAAACACTTGGGTAAACACACTGTATACCTTCTGCCAAGTGATATAACATCTTTGCTTGAGAATCAACTGCCATTTCAAGTTCTCGAGTTGCTGATGAGCTTAAAGTCCAAAGACAACAAATTGACAGAAATGGTTGATAAGTTCTTGGGTAGTTTGGAGTCTAGGGAGTCAACGCGACAAGATACGAAAGAACTCGGGAAGGAATTCAGAAGGTTGTTGGCCAACAAAAGAATTGATACAAAGCAACCCATTCATTACCTTGAATACATTTGGTTGCGGCATAATAAATTAAGCCAATCCAGTCTTACAAAGAAACCCAGTCTTACACGCTGCGGAACCTTAGTGAGCTCAACCCTTAGTGATTTCTCGGAGTTTTATTACTCCTTCAAATCTATTACGGAACTCAAAGCTAAGGGAATCCATGCTAGGAGTGGTAGTGTCTATTCTCAAAGGGATTTTAAGTTCAAATCTTTCTTCTTCTTCGCAGTTCTCAAAATTCCTCCTCTTATTGTGAATCCTCAGTTTATTATACATACTTCAAACCAAATTGCCTACGAGTGGACGCCAAACAATCCTAACAACCTACCCACGATGGCTTACATGAATTTTATGAAATCCCTTATTAATACCATAGAAGATGTGAAAGAGCTGCGCGCAAGGAATATACTATTCAGCGCCTGCACTAGTGATGAAGAAGTGGTCAAAATGTTCAAGAGCATCTCCACATTCGGAGTGGAGGATTTCAGAATATATGATAATGTGAAGCAGAAAATCCAGAGGCACTATAATAACACGGCGAGGACATGGTTTGCCGAATTGATTCATAAGTATTTCAGCAGTCCATGGACATTCATCACTTTCGTTGCTGCGACTACTATTATTATCATGAGTTTTCTTCAGACCTACTTCACAGTCTTCCCTCCCAGCTGATTTGGTTCATATCTCCAACTTCACTTATGGCTTGGCATTGTTTTTTTTTTCCTTTCTTTTTTTGGGTTTCTATTTGTTCTCTGCCTAATCTTCCTTTCATGAATCATGATATATAGTGTGTATGACCATGTGCAAACCTATTTTTCAAAGAGTTAATGTGTCTGCTCTCTTAATCACCAACATTTATGTAAGATATTGCTTTGAATAAATTATTTCTTGTAATCATAGTATATCAATGTCGATCTCAATTTAGAACAAACTAGTGTATTATCCCAGTGCCTACGACACTCTCCAAATGTTTACATGCACAATTCTTTGGATTCACTAGCGCCTCCACTTTTGAAAGGGGGTATTCATTGGAACACCCTAAATATTTTCCAGGGTGTATAGGAGTAGTATGTATTTCAATCCTATCCTTCATTTGGACACCCAACTCAATAAATTTGAACACCCATCATCTTGATTCCTGATCAACTCTTAATCATATTTAAACACCTAGCAAGTACCCCACAACTATAAATGGTGAAATTAAAAAATCGTGAGAGAAGAAAAGAAAGATAAAAAAAAATGGCATTAGTAGGTATTTCTTTTCAAGTTGCATATATTTTGATTATTTGGTACGATTACATATACACTATTTTTTATGCATGTTTAGTATGTCTATTTAGATAAATCACCGAAGCCAAGGAAAGATGGATGTACGATTGCATAAAAAGGTATCATATATTGTTGATTATAAAACTATTATCTACGATTTTATGTATTCAAACTCATCGATAAATATGACATCATATAGTTTCATGTTGCTCGGTCTAGCCATTGACATCAATCTAGTAAAATTTTGTTTATATATATGTTGTATTGTTGAATAGAGTTTGTGGAGATTAAGAGTTTTTTGAACACCCTGATATATATTTCTGAAGCTGCGCCACTATTTGGATTGTCGGTCTTAGTAGCACGATCATAGACTTTATGGTCAAAAGTCTTAAAAAAAATTAAACATAAAGGAAACACATAAAAGAAAAATAAAAGGTTTTTATATCATTTTTATGTACACTTCAAATTCGGAGTAGAGGATTTTAGAATATATGATAAGGTAAAGCAGAAAATTCAGAAGAACTATAATAACACAGCGAGGATATGGTTTGCCGAATTGATTCATAAGTATTTCAGCAGTCCATGAACATTCATCGCTTTCACTCCTGCGACTACTCCATCTCAACCGTTGAAATGGATGACTGAGATGATATTGCACTTTCTCCCCTCCATCTCACTCACATCTAATCCCTCCCTCCCTTTTTCCCTCACAACAGATTGCAGGCCCCTCCCCTCCCCTTCGTGACAATTTCATCTCTGGCCAACCTCAACTCTGGCCAACCCCATTTCCGGCAAACCCCAACTCCGGCTAATCCACCTTTTATCGACCCCCTCCACTCTCCTGCCAAAACGATATCCCGCCGATGAGTCTCCTATTCAAGTACACAAAACGGTCAAATCGGTGACACCACGTTGACGATTTTTGGTTTTTGTGTTGAGGATAATAATAATAATCTTGATATCTTCGATTGTAAATCCCTCGCAGCAGATTGAATTGACTCGGGAGATCGATCTCAGTTTATCCCTTGTTTGTGGCGATGCCTCTCATGATGAGATTGGTGATCAAATTCCTAGTTGAGGACGGTGGGGGAGTAGAGGGGCTCAGGAATTAATAAATTCACCACAGAAAAAGCTAATAATTTTGCTATGAGGCTTGATGGAAATTAACCACTGTAACAGCCCATGTATTTTCCAATCTCGTAGATGGAGTTCGCTGGGGATGGTCACCGGAGATGTGGTTTTCCGGGGAAGTTCACAGGAGATGGGCTTCGCTAGGGAAGGTCGCTGGTTTGGGTTGGGAGTCCCTGGAGAAGACATGTGGGAGAGAGAGAGAGAGAGAGAGAGAGAGAGAGAGAAGGGAAGGGAAGGGGGAATTACCTGAGACGGGGAAAGAAACATGGAGAGTACATTTTTTATTTTTTAATCGAAGCCATTGATTTTGATGGCTGAGATGAAGTGTCTTTTTTTGTGTTTTCGAAATAAAAACATGCTTTATTTCGAAACAATAAAACATGTTTTTATTTGTGTTTTTGTCCCAGATTTCGTTAGCGCTTTCTCATGGCTTGAACTGTGTGTATCCTTTTGGATCCTCTGCTTCCACGTCTTTGACGGGCTCTATTTACCAACCTCGTTGATGGTCTACTTTTGCAGTATGTGCCTTTGAGCATGCTTGTGCCTTTGAGACAGTATGTGCTGTGCTCGGGTCTTGTTCGTTGGTAGCTTTGGTTCAATCCTTTTTATTGTTTCGAAATCTGTATTGCCTTCGGACTGGTTTAATGCCATTTGCACTGTGTTAAAAAAAAAATTGTGTCTCTGGAACCGACCACTATATATATATGCAGTCTCGATCCAATCAGGGATTCCGAATCCGAGACTCATAGTTCCGGATCAAATTTTCACGATCCGAACCGTCCAATGTGTTTAAAACGTGTTTTTAAAAGTCCCCGCGAGAAATCACAAAAAAAAAATATCGGGATGGGCTTGATCCGAGCAGTTTTTCACAAAAACTAGACACATACAGTTTTTTTGAAAAACTGCTCGAATCAAGCCCTTCCCGGTCGTTTTTTTTATGATTTCTTGCGGGGACCATTAAAAACAAGTTTTAAACACATTGGACGGTTCGGATTATGCAAATACAATTTTTAAAACCTCCAAAACACCATTTTTCCTTCAATCTGGGATCCATGACTGGATCACCGGTGTGTATATATATACACAAAACGTTTCTTATAAGGTAGCCCTTATATAAGAGATTTGCGGGACTTTTAACCACGAAACGTTCTGTGTATAATTATACAACAACATGGCGCTTCTTATTAGGGATCTCGATTTTTGCCCCATTTCCGGACTCCACCTCTCAGCCGTTGGATTTAATCCAACGGCCCACGCTGGATTCAAATTAAAATGACCCTTTCATGTGTGAAAGGTTCAGGGTCCAACGAAAGGGCCATTTAAAACCCCTTTCCTCATTTCACGAAATCAGCTCCCGAGAGCAGAGAGAAAAACGAAGAGAGAGAGAGAGAGAGAGAGAAGCGAAGAAGAAGAATGCGAACAATGGAGCCCTAAATTGAACGAAGCTACGAAGAACAAGCTAAATCGACCGCGACCCCAGAAACTCTCTCTCACTCTCTCTCAAGCACAAACAGAGATAATAGCGACAGGCTCGTGCTCGTAATCAGTCTTCGAGACGCGTATGTTCTCTGTAAGTAGCTTCTTCCAATGTGCCCTTGTTGTTCATCGTCTGTCCTGCTGTTGGTTTGTTATGTGGACAGTGGAACATTTAGGTTTACAAGAGTTAAAGTTTTAGGGCACAAAAATCTGGCCAAGAAATTGTAACTACACTCAAGCACTATAGTTCACTGGCCAATTCTATTCATTTTGAAACTGATAACTGGCAATTTACCCACGTGTATGCATTGAAAAGTCAAGTGCGGTCAAATTCTCTACAAGAACATATGTATTTGTCATCCTTAGCAAACTTCTGAACAGCATAATAGTTATGTTATGGTTTTTCATTTAGCCCGCCAAACTTACAACAGTACAATGAGAAATACTTTCGTATGTTTTCATCTTTCTCCTACAAAAATGGATTCCCTTCATTTAAACAACTAGAAGTCAAAGATGCCAATTATTTTGCCTATAACAGATTAGTAAAATGGTTAAAAGCTAATGCCATAAATCATGAGACTTTGACCTGGAAAACCAGTATTGTTTCTTGTTATCTTGATCGTTGAAATTACATGACTTGGGCACAAATAAAGTGTCATTGTTACGGTGAAACCTGCAGCATGTCCCATGCTCTTTCAGGTCAGCTTCTAACAGAAACTAGGCCATCAACTTAACCCAATACTCAATATGCTCTACCCAGCCTCATGTCTGAATGAGACGCCATCCTTTCTGTCAATGAGAAGTTTTAATCTAATCCCAGTAATTTTGTTCATGTAAATCACATTTTGCTAATATTTCCTCATTGTTTTGTCTTTTGTTTTGTAGGACGGAGTCAGTGGAAGATATACAAGTATCATCTGCTGCTTCTGCCCTAATGCCACACATTCCTCGAGTAGAAAGGGAGCTGAGACCTAAGATTAAGCAACACTTTGACAGTTTAGATGCCGCTCACGAGTTTTATAACAACTATGCTAGAGCAGCTTGATTTGGGACGCGGAAAAATTCTAGCAAGATTAAGGGGAAAACTGAAGTAGTAAGAAAGGAGTATGTTTGCTTCAAAGAAGGGTCGAGGAAAATCTATGAACCAAATTCTGAACCCACAACACAGAAACGTGTGTTAATTAGAGAGGGTTATGGTGCAAAACTCACTGTTGTCAAAGATTACAAGTCAGGGAAGGGGTTTGTTGTAAGTCAATTCGTGGAGGGCCATAACCACCCTCTTGCGACGCCTAGGAAGGTTCATTTTTTGTGTTCTCATCACAAAATGTCAAAGGCAAAGAAAGCCTTAGCAGAACATTTAGCCGCTGCAAATGTGTCAATGTCACAACAAATGAGTATTTTAGAGATGGATGACGGGGGTCTTCAGAATGTTGGTTTTTTAAAACAAGATTTGTATCATGTTGCAAGGGACGAGAGGAAAGAGTTAGATGGACTTGACGTGGACCTGATGCACGAGAATTTTCTGAAAAAATCAACGAAAGAATCCCGATTTTAGGTTTAAATTTGCACTAGATGGTGAGGGGAGGATGAAGCATTGTTTTTGGGCCGATGCAACCATGAGAGAGTCATATCGGTATTTTGGGGACGTGGTGGTGTTCGATTCAACTTACAACACCAACCGATATAAGTTGATCTTTGCACCTTTGTACCATTCACGATCAGATAAACATTAGATAGTACATTAATACATTAATCAGAGGTTCACGACAGTGCTAAGCGATTGCCTTTTCGCAATGAAGTGTACAAATAATACATTAACCAACTCACAAAACCATAAAACAAAACTTTCCACATGGATGTTCCCTTATTTTGGGACTCTTGTGCAGCATGGTTCACTAGACTGGCCGCCTTCAACTTTTCAAAGGGATAGAACTGTTGTCAGCTTGTTCAGTGCCCCTCCCCACATCTCTCACTTTCCTAATCTTCATTGGCCTCAAACCCCTTTTTTCAAATTCGGCGGGGGGTCATACCAGCAGAAAAAAGTGCAATGTTCTTCATTCTTAAAACAAAACAAATAATAAATTTATGGTTCGATAAAAAAAAACAAGACCAAAAATCACAAATGTTAGCCTCATTGAAATCTTACCATGTAGTTGGAACACCTAAAGAATCTCCGGCCTGGGTTCGGTTTGGATTTTGATGTACATAGTGGGGCTGTTTCTCCGCAAAAGCACATCATCGCAACATCAATCTCATCTGCACAATAGCTTCCTTCCAATTCCATTGTAGTGGTTCAAAACACCAATTATGTGACTCATATAAAAGGGTCTAGACATTCATGTATTATTACCAGATTTCAAGTCAATGAAGTTACCAGAAGTCAAAGATAACCAAGTGAGCTAAATCAGGCAATGAAAAACCTATCTATTGGAAGACTCTGAACTTGCTCACATGCTGAATTTAGTCTCAAAGTCACTTGTACTCCAGAATTTGGTAACTGTATCTCTTTAAAGACTGAATTTAGTCTGAAAGTCACTTGTACTCCAGAATTTTTTTACAGTGGACTCAAAGACATAAGTTTTAGTTTTTTCACTTTATTTACTGAATGGAAGTTCCATTATTGTTACCTAATTGTGCTTTCTCAGCAAGAAGCAAAAGGGTCAGAGAGGGCTGAACTAGAATTTCAATTCACAGGAGTGCCAGACTAAGGCATATGGCATGCAAAATTTCAATTCACGTGAGTGCCAGACTAAGGCATATGGCATGCATTTCAACTCGCTTAACAAACAAGGTTAATGGACTTCTTCGATGGCATAGAGCATGTAAAAGTAACATATAGCCTAAGATAGAAGACTAAGGCATATGGCATGCAAAAATTGTACGAGTTAACTAAGTGGAAGTAGATGGAATCTTACTAAAGCATTGAAAGAGGCACATTCTCTGCACACACCGAGAATATATAATCAAAAGAACTAGGGAATCTCACCAACAATAAGTGCATTTGTAAAGCCTGCCTAAGAAAGAGATAACCAATAACTAGAGGTACTCCAAGGCAATCATGCTATACAATGAAGTTAACAATTAACCAAAGAACTAATGCAAGTCTCACTGTTCTCAGTATGGTACCACTCCAGGCAGCCTTCACCCTCAAGGTAATTAAGAAATTTTAACTTATCGAATTGGTTAATGCAAGGACCATTATAATGGATTGACATAGCCTGCCCATAGGTGTAGAGACCTTACTGGTCTTGGGGATGTGTATGTTTAAACATAATAGACAGACAAATATACTAAGCATAATAAAAAAACCTGTGGACGGCCCACGGAAAAACGGTGCGGTTCGCATTCGAAAAGATTGTGATTGTTTGAGTCGCCACCCGGATTTAAGGTCCGAACCCGAGAAACCGATTAAAAAAAAAAAACGTGACTCGTTCACCCATTTGAAAAAGATTTCACTGATCTTGGCGGAACCAAAGATTTCTCGAATTCGGGGGTTTGGTTACGAGAGAGGAAGGGTTTTACGACACCCCTCTCGCCCGGTCCGTGAACCGGTCTCTACTCAATGTTTTGTGGGATTTTAGAAATATTTGAAATTCAATTTATTCACAAAAATAGGGAATCGGGGATGGGAATCACGTAAACAGTAAAAACAAAATATAAAATGTGAATCTAAAGTGGATGCTTGTGCATGATATTTTACATGAGTGATTGATGATGATGACAAAAGAAATTACTACAAATATTTACAAGAAATGAAAAATTACAGAAACTGTACAACAATTCCAGAAATTATGAACATGAGGCCTAATTAAACTGTTTCACAAACTGGATCCCAGAATAGAGATTGAGCGCTCAGAGACGATGGCTTGAGCGCTCAACCTCTTCAAACCAGTTTGAGTGCTCAAGGCTCACGGATTGAGCGCTCAAACCAATTCCTGGCTTCTGTGAGTTTATCCCTTTTTTTACAGATTCTCTTCTCATTCTTTGCAGGATCAAACATTGATCAGACATTTTCCAAAGAGAATCAAATAAAAGCAGATGGATTGATCCCTTAAAGAATGAGGAAGAGAGAAGAATCACCACAAATTAATAAAGAAATGCTTTAAGATGGAAGAGTGAGAGAGGGATCCAGATCCTAAACACAGAGATAACAACTCACACACACCAGAAATATGCTAAACCAAGATCCATCACTGAAACAACCAGCACTTAGCAAACTGCTCAAGAACAGCTTGAGCGCTCAAGTGCATTACCTTGAGCGCTCAAGCCATAATATGGCTTTCAGGCTTCTGACTTGAAAATAGGTTTTGGAATGATCCTCAGGGGGGATAAAAATACAGATTAAAAGTATTTGTAGTTGAGCAGTCACTGTTCTACTCTTAACTATGAGATTTGCAAAGGTTTTGATGTTTGATCAACATAAAATAGCTAACCAATGTTCATGCATGTGATTTTATGACAAAAATAAGCTGTTTTGAGAATTACATGGACACTGGTAACCATTAAATATTGATCAAAGCTAAAAGAAAGCACAAAAATCTGTAAGACAGAAACTGTTCAGAACTGGGCTTGAGCGCTCTAGGACTGAAGATTGAGCGCTCAACCCCCGTCGTGACTGCAGATTTTGAAAGTCTTTTTAAACAACTTTTAGACCTTTGTGAGTCCAATGCAAGTATAAAGAACTTGATTGAACTCACTGATCTTCCTCAGAAGGATCAAAACAGTGAGCATTTCACATGTTTAACTACCTTTTGAACTTGGTTGGAAACTTGAACTTGATTTTGGGCTTAGGAATGGATGATTGTGGATGTTTTGGTTAGTATTCTGGGTGAATTGGATAATGTATATGATTAGTTGATGATCAAGGATCGAATTTTGGACTTGAAGAGTGGTTTTTGCAAGTGGTTTTGATGGGGGATGAGTGGTTTTTTTAGAGAGAGAGAGAAATGGTCGATTTTCTGGAGGAATTAAGAGAGATGGAGTGTGAGAGTTCGTAACCCCAAAACCAGGGGTGTTGAGTGGTTTTTATAGAGTGAGTGGGAGGGAAGAGAGGAGAGAGATAGAGTGGGTTTGTGTTTGAAAGTGGGTTAGGAGTAGTTTTAGAGTTGGCAGAGTGTATTGTACGTATAAGGATCGTAGAAGATCACCCCAGACGCTCCCATGCAGAAAATCTCATGATGAGATACTCTGCAGATTGCTGACTAGATCAGAGTTGAGCGCTCAAAGCCGTAGGATTGAGCGCTCAAGGTGTTTTCCCAGGGTTGAGCGCTCAAGGTTCTTGATGGCAGATTGATGGTTTGGTTTGGTTCAACAATGCTTGGGTTGGTTTGGGCTATTTTGATTGCTTGGGGTGGTGTTTGGCTGATTTTGATCAAGTTCAAGTTACTCTCACAAGTTTCGGGTAGTTATGATTGGTCCGTTTCATCATCGGGAATGCTCGAGCGCATCCCGGGTTCAAAATCGGGGTGTCTACAGTTGCCCCTCTTGGATGGGACTCTATGCCATTGATTTGGTATGAGTGACGTCCAAGATAAAGACAACCCAACTCATTCCCCGTAATGCATCTCAAGCTGCAAAGAAAAACATTAAAGATCAATCGGTTGTGCTCTGCGAGCTGCCTATGTACCCCATTGTAGGGATCAGACCAGCGTATATCTTAGGGGTGATTGAAAATACTTTAATCAATAAACAAACATTAATGGGTTCAAGACCCTCGAATGATTTAAACAAGCACTAGGCTTTCAAAATGATTTAAACGAGCATAAGGCCCTCAAAGAAAATGATTTAAACGGGCGCAAAGCCCTCAAAGAAAATGATTTAAACGGGCACAAGGTCCTCAACATGATTTAAACAAGCACGTGGCTCTCAGACGCAGTCAAAACACTTCGCGCATACGCTAACGCGAAACATGAAAACATGATTTAAACAAGCACGTGGCTCTCAGACCGCAGTCAAAACACTTCGCGCATACGCTAACGCGAAACATGATTTAAACAAGCACGTGGCTCTCAGACCGCAGTCAAAACACTTCGCGCATACGCTAACGCGAAACACACATACACAACACGTCTCGATTGATTAACACGGTCTAGCACGACCGAAAACTGAGATTTAGATCCGCAGATCTACGAGCGTTCGATTGATTGGGACTAATGAGTCCAAGGTACACCAACAAATCACAAGGGATGTCCAAAATGCCCCTGCAAAGCTTGCAAAAGAAGCCAAAAGCCACGCCAGGATTGGCTTTGAGCGCTCAACTCGACTTGAGCGCTCAACTCCAGAGCTTTGAGCGCTCAATCCCTGCCTTGGTCCCCCAGCGCTCAAAGGGTCCAACTTAAGCGCTTGAACCCCTGAACGGGGACGACGGTTCAGAACCCCAACGTTCGTTTTAACTCCGATTTACACCGATTAAACACACACAACATTCGGAAACTTTCAGAGATTAATCCTCACACCTCTCTTGCGATTTCGAACCAAACCCAAACATTTCTCACTCAAAATTCTTGCAAAATCAGAAATCCCCAAATTCTAGGGTTCGTCCGTACGATACTCGATCGATTTCAGTTCGTTTGGGGCTTGATTTGAGAATTTTTGACCGGTTTTTATGGAGAATCCCGACGAATTGCAGCCTCCGGTGGCCTCGCCGACGGCGGAGAGGGGCGGTGGTAGTACGGTGGTGCCACCACCTGCGAGTTCAAGAACTCAAGGCTCTGATCCGGTGGTTGGCACTGGTTCAACAGGGGTTACACTGCCACCTGTGGCCAGAGAGACAGTTGAGAGAGAAGGAAATGGAGAAGGAGAGAGGGAGAGAGAGGGCGGCAGCGGTGATGGTGATCCGGCGGCCTCTGGCAGTGGTGGAGATCCAGCCACCAAAGCGGCGGTGGCTGGTGATGGTGTTGGTGAAGGTGGGGGTAGAGATGGTAGTGGGGGTAGTGGTTTAGGCAGTGGATAGCAACGGTAGTAGTGATAGCGAGGAGACCGGGACTAGGGTAACTCGCTGGAGGATAGAACCGAGACCCGGCCGGCAGCCTTGTGAGGAAGACAAGGGGAAGGCGGCGGTGATTGGTGGTGAGTTGCTGACTCAGGGACCGAGTAGCGGGCCGACAGTTCAGGGTCCGGTTGGGATCTCCCGGGGGGATTACCTTGAGCACGCGCCACCGGAGGTAGTGCTGGCAGCTGCAACAGATGCCCCGGGGATTCTGGATGCGGCGAGAGAGGCTGTTGCTGAGAGTAGGGAGAGAGTGGCGGCAATGTTACGGGAGGCCGCCAATGAGGATGAGGCGGCGAGGGCCTTTTGTGAGGAGTTTGAGACAGAGGAGGCGGCGGAGGAGGCTAGGATACGAGCCGAGGAGGAGGAGAGGGCAGCTGGACGGAGGGTGACAGTGGTCCAGGCTGCTAGACAGTGGCTGAAGAGGGAGAGGCCGGCTTTTGACGCGGTGACCTATGCCCCACCAGTGCACCTCTTTGTGCCTTCTGGTTCAGAGGACTACACTCCCAGCCGGGAGTTGTACTTTGGAGAGGAGGTGCTACTGGACCCCGAGGTCCACCTTTTGACAGATTGCCTGACGGTACGCTTGCTTTACTTTCCTGCTTATTGCTTTCGCGCACTTTCAGTAGTTAACAACCTTGATTTGTATTGAATGATTGAATTACTGCATGATTGATGACTGGATTTGATTGAATGAAAGATTGGACTAACGCCTGATTGTTTGTCTGTTTGTTGATTGTTTGCAGAGGAACCTGCGCTTGGAGGCTCACGGAGGTATGGGCTCCAGTTGGGAGATCTACCAGCAGTTGCATGCCTCTGTGAGGGCTCTGGTGGATCAGGCGGGGTTCGGGACGTTCATCCCGACTCTCACGAGCACACAGCACGACCATGCCGTGGTGACGGCATTGGCAGAGAGGTGGAGGGACTCTACGAGTTCTTTTCACCTCACCTTCGGAGAGGCGACGATGACGCCGCTGGACTTCTCGGCGATCACGGGATTGCGGGTAGGAGGAGACCCGATCCCGTTCGACTCAGGGATTGGCAGGGATGAGGCGGCGCTGCGGTGGTTCTTGGGCTTCGTGCCCAACAGGGAGGGAGAGACGGCCACATATGGCCAATTCATGCTGAGGGGGTTGGGCGAGCTGACAGATGAGGAGGACACAGCGCGGAAGGCGAGGTGCTACCTGTTATACTTGTTTGGGGCTTCTTTGTACCCAAACAGGCGTAACAGGGTGCACCTCTCCTATCTCGGAGGGTTGAGGGACTTCGCCGCGGCGGCGAGGTACAACTGGGGTGGAGCGGCGCTCGGAAGCTGCTATGCGTTCATGAATGCCGTCTCGAGACGGAAAGGGACCGGCATATCAGGACTGTGGAGTGTCTGGGAGGTAAAACTCAAAACTTTCATTTCAAATTTAACTGCACGCATTTCAATACTCGCACTTGGTTATCAAAATTCACATGGATTGCTTGACTTATTGTTTACCATGCAGCTCTGGGCTTACGAGGTGTTGGGGTTGCACCCCCCGGAGACACGGTACCGGGATCCGGACGTCATGCCCCGAGCACTGTGCTAGGGGGAAGACTTCCGCTACGGTGGTTCAGCGCGAGGGAACATCCACGTTCTCCGCGCTTCGCTTGACAGACTCCCCGCTTCCTTGGTAAGTATCAAACTCTCACATGCATTCAACTTGCTTTCGATTTGCTTATGTATTCGATTATTAATGCTCTTAGCAACTCTCGCAGGTTCGCTGGGAAGTATGGGATGCCGTCGACGAGCCTTACTTGGCTCAGAGCAGGAGGCTCGCGAGGGGGAGGGTCCTACTTGAGTGCCAGTACGGCTGGTTCTGGTATCTTGGCGACAGGGTGCTGCGCCAGTCGATGCGGGCTGAGGGACCACAGGTGCCAGGACGCCTTCCTCCCCGGGTGGTGATGATGTCTCGGTACACACTGGCGGAGATCGAGCGTTACACGACGCCCGACTTGGACATGAGCCAGCACTTGCGCCCAGCCTTGAGCTACATTGATTATCGGAGGAAGTACTTGGCTGGCTCGCTGAGGTCGGTGGAATGGAGGGATAAGGTGGAGATGGAGAAGGCCGCGAAGGCGAGCGCCTCAGCTGGAGGGGTGGCCAGAGGTGGGGGCGAGGACACTTGTACCTCGACCCAGGAGACAGTGGTGGCCAGGTGGTGGGTGCACGTCACCTCCGCTGGTGGAGAGGCAGGGGATATAGACATCCCGAGGCCACCGACTGACTTTCCGCCGCTCTCGGCACCAGTAAGAATCATTTCATTTATTCAATTTCGCATGCTCTGATTACAAATGCCCAAATGTACTGATGACTCGAATTTTGATTTGCTTGCAGGTTTCACAGGAGGCGGCACAGACTTTGCATGAGTAGAACCGAGGACTACGCGTCCTGATTCGCCACCTCATAGCCGGGGAGGAGGTCATTATCCGCCGGGAGGGCGAGCCAGCACCTCCTGCTGCCCCGGGCCTTCTCGTCCGAGAGTTGCACCGGTATGTAGTTCATTACTTCTTGCATTTTCAATTCCCTGATTATACCGTGTACTAATTCCTTTTCATGTTTGCTTGATGATGCAGCCGCCCGTGATTAGGAAGAGGCCCTATGCTGGAGTCGGCGGTCCTGGAGACACGACTGTGCGGCTTGGGCGTTCGAAGCCAACGGCGACGGGACTCGAGGAGGAGAGACCGCGGAGATCGTCCCGCCGGAGGGTGGATGTAGCACCTGAGGGGATAGTAGAGACTACGAGCTCGAGCGACGACAGCGTTGAAGACGCTAACTATCCCTCTTCCCGGCAGGAGCGACAGGAGCAGCGCCGCGGAGACGAGACTGAGAGCTCGGACGAGACGATGGACGAGTCGGAGTAGTACATAGTAGACACAGAGTAGCTTAGAGTCTTGCTTTTGCTTTCTATTTTTCTCTTTTGATTGGGCCTGCGTGCCCCAGTAGATAGGTGGATTGGGTCTGCGTGCCCCAGTTGCGGATTTCCTCATTGGGCGTTGTGTGCCCTGGTAGTTAGTGATGATACACAGTCTTGATATTTTGACTTTCATGGATTTGGATCGGTTTATACACATGATTTGCACTTTCATTGTTCATTGTGTTATTTTCTGTTTTGATGTACAAATGAATGAACCTGTTGTAGAATGTACACAATTTATCCACCAAACTTTGAATTCAAACATCTAAGAACAAAGCTTAAAACTTAACCTTAAAGAAAAGTTAACATGTTCGAGAATTTGGACGAAACATGATTATTTGAGTTTATGTACAACCGGAAAACGTATTCACATGCCGCGCGACTTGACACGTTTCTCGTATATGGACAATCAATACAAACTGTATAAAATGACCCTAGAACAGAATTTGATGTTCATAAGGCATATTTGAAAATAAAACGCTTCGCGAGCCTCTTTAGATGTGATGAACTGCCATGCTGTCACCTTGACCAAGTCATAAATGACATAAATGCCCCTGTGATCGTCACCATTTGGCAAGAAAACCCTCGGAGCCATTTTTGATATGGTGACAGCCGCCATTCCATTGTTTGAATTGGTCGTCGTAACCTTTAAACCCTATATCTTCGAAGAATTGTCCCGGGAATCGCTCCGATAAGTCACAAATGCCTATTGACATGTACCTTGATGATTGGATATGGCTAGCAAGCTTAGGAAGTGGATTTGAACGTTCGACAGCCATTTTTAAGCTTTGAACCTTCGTATTCATTTATCCCGTGTCCGGACACGTATCGGCTTGATAACTCGGGGAACGAGATGCCCCGTGAAGTCACAAATGCCCACTGGGACTTGGCTTGGGTGTTGGTTGAGGGTTAGGAGGCTTAGAAGAGGTTTCGGGCATCAAACGGGCCAAAGTGCAGCTGCTGCTGTTGCTGATGTTTCTGCAGGCCTTGAGCGCTCAATGGGGTTTGAGCGCTCAAGCTCATCACCTTGAGCGCTCAAGGTGGTTTCACAGGATTGAGCGCTCAACTTCACATCTTTGAGCGCTCAATGCCCCTGTTGGGGCAGGTTGATGGTGTTGCTTCCCAATGCATTTTTGGCCCCTTTTGCATGGTTTCCTCTGCCCCAAATGTCTTGTTGCTCTGTTATAACATCTCCCAAGCTTTGAACATCATCTTCCCAAGGTCTTTTCATATTTTTCCCACAAATGCCATGCATTTCCAATGCACTTTCAAACTTTTCCAACAAAATACTTTGAAAACATGCATTTGAACATCTTGAAAATGTAATCTTTGATTTCCAATGTTGCATGGCAAATTTGTAAGGTTCCTCCCAAGTCTCCTATAAATACCATGCATAACCAAGCCTTTCTCACACATCATTTCCACATCAATTTTCATTCCTTACCCCACACTTCTTCTTTATCAATCTTCCATTGCTTCCATATGGCTGCCCTTGACCCTTCCGTTATCAACACTTGGGTAGCTAGCCTTGAAAACATCGATTGGCTCAACTTCCGAGGTCTCGGACTCAACGCTCTTCGCCAACTCCATACTTTTCCCATTCGCCAAGACATCTTGCGTGCCGCCGTTCGTTGTTGGGATTCAGAGCTCCACGTGTTCCGTTTTGGCATGCAAGAACTTTGTCCAACTGTTGAGGAATTTCAAGCTTACCTTGGCGGTCGTGCTTTCGTCGATCCCGTCATACCGCCCATTCGTGAAAATTGTGCCAACATTCTTAGTAGGAAGCTTGGTCTTGGGAACGGTGTTGCACGCTTCTTGATTCGCAATGAGACCCTCAACGTCCTTCGTCTCTTTGCGGATTATGGCCCCATAGGCGATCTTTCAGATTTTACTGTTCAAAACCGACGCATGTTTGCACTTTGCATGTGTCTCTTGGCGTTATACTTGTTGGTCCCATGTGATGGCCATCCCGGTTCTGCCATTGTCAGTGTTGCTGCTCAGATCGAACAGCGGAGGGATGTGGTTCCTTTGGTCTTGGCTGAGACAATCATGGGTTTGGACGTGGTTAAGGCTGGAAAGACGAACACGTTTGCCGGGAGTCCACTTTTGCTTCTGGTTTGGTTTATTTGGTTTGGATGTTTTGGTTTTGGGAATTTTGGGGATTTTGGTTGTTGGCTTGGTTTTGACTTTGGTTTAGATGTTTTGGTTTTGTAGATATGGCTGTGTGACAAGGTTGGGCTTTTGAGGGAGCCGGCAGGTGATTGGGTTTACGAGCCTCGGTCTTGGGTGAGTAGGCCATTTGTGCACGATGAGGCTGATGAAGATGAATGGACCGACTTCTTTAGGTCATTGGAGGAAGATCACATTGTTTGGCGGTGCCATTGGTTGCCTTTGCCAGATATGACGGCCAATAACATGGGAGACACATGGGTGATTTTGGCGGGATTCCAAGGGTATGCATATTATTTTCCACAACGCATTCTTCGCCAATATTGCATTCGTCAAGAAGTGGAGTACTCAGTTCCCGCCACTTTCAGCCTTCCCACATTCAAACATTCCGTCTTTGAGCGCTATCGTACTTCTTGGAGGCACAGGGTCGTTTGGGCTCCTGATCCCTACCCAACTATTCATTTGAATGGACATTACAGAGATTGGATGAGGGGGCAGATGGGGATTCGACGCCGAAGGAATTAGCACAATTTGACTTCCAACTCACTAGGCTGTTTCCCAAAATAAATGGTGCATTTTTTTTTTATGCTCAATTTATGTAATCGAAGAAGTGATTTGAATAAAATTGAACGATGAAGGGTTTCCCCCTCTTGGTTCATTCGGTTCCATATGCTATCTCCTTCGAAAACTGCGAAAACATGGGCCAACTCATCAAAGTTAGACCGAACCCCAGGATAGGGTTGCCTACGTATCCCTTTTCAAGGAATCAGGTCATAGCGTAGTTCAAGCAAAGGTTCACTCGGGTATTAACACTCTCCTTTTTGCGCTCTAAATTTTGCCTGGTACCGCCCTTTCAGGTTTTCAGTCCAGCGAGCTTCTTTTGAATTTTTGCCTTAAATTTTGCCTAGACCGCCCAGTGTGGGTTTTCGGCCTAGCAGGCTTCCTCTAATTTTTGCTTGAGTCGGTTCGCCCTTGCGATTTTCTGCCCAACGAGCATCTCTCAGGGGTAATATCGCTTAAGTTGGTCCAAATTGACAAGATTGCTGAACTCGTTACCATCCAGATCAAGGATCACTGCTGCCCCACCATCGAGGATAGTCTTGATGATGTATGGTCCCGCCCATTTCGGCCTGAATTTTCCCCGTGGATCGAATATTGGTGCCCGAATCTCTTTTACCACCATGTCTCCTTCGATCAGATCCCTTGATTTCACCTTCTTGTTGAATGCACGAGCAATTCTTCTCTGATATCCCTGAATGTGATACAATGCCCGCAACCTCCTTTCGTCAAACAACATCAGCTCTGTGAACCTGTCGCTCAGCCAGTCAGCCTCATTGATTTCACTTTCTACCATCACCCTCAAAGATGGCACTTCGAGCTCGATGGGAAGTACTGCCTCCATACCATAGACCAATGAGTAGGGTGTTGCCCCTGTTGGAGTTCGGATAGAAGTGCGGTACCCCCACAATGCTAATGGTAACTTCTCATGCCAATCCCTGGATGATTCGATGGTTTTCTCCAAGATGTTCTTGATTGACTTGTTTGCCGCTTCCACTGCTCCGTTGGTTTGTGGTCTGTATACTGTTGACTTGTGCACTTGAACATTGAACTCTTCAAGCACCTCTGCTGCCCTTCCTTTGAAATGCACACTATTGTCTGACACAAAGGCATTAGGGACCCCGTACCGATAAATGATGTTCTGCTTGATGAAATGAGCCACTTGTACTGCAGTTAACGTAGCATACGAAGCTGATTCCACCCATTTCGTGAAGTAATCAATTGCCACCAAGATAAATTTGTGTCCATTTGATGCTGGTGGCGTGATTTTCCCAATCACATCTATTCCCCACACTGAGAAAGGCCAAGGCGTTGCCATTGTATGAAGTTCAGACGGCGGAACATGCATGAGATTAGCATGAACTTGACACTTATGACATCTCCGCACATACTGAACGCAATCCGTTTCCAAGGTCAACCAGAAATACCCTCGCCTCAGAATCTTCTTTGCCATCATCAATCCGCTCATGTGGGGACCGCAGATTCCTTCGTGGATTTCCTCCATTACCCTTTTCGTATCATCACCATGGATGCACAATTTGTGCATGCCACAGTATGACCTTTTGTATAACCTTCCACCGCAGAGAATCTATTGTGATGCCAGCCTTTGTAATGCTATCCGATCCTTCTTGTTTGCT